>CM076571.1:61604324-61979188 GCA_034641835.2 Pinus albicaulis
TTGTCCACATGTTGTGGCTAGGAGGGTTCCAATTCATTTTAATTTGTAATAGCAAAGTTGCAAGACCTACTCACGCTTGTTTTTAGATCGCTTAGAATCGCATAAGTTGAATAGCTTGGGTCCAACATTCATTTTGTTTCATTTATTCGAATAAATTGAAATTAGGCTTTGTTTAGATTAGAAATTTCTAGAACGGCCCTCGCAGAGGAATCGAAGAGACACATAATAATAAAGAGAGAAGGCAGAACCTTGATGCATTGGGTGGTAGATATTTTCGCTATAAAGGCCGGGGAGGTTAAGTTTACTACATAAACTTATGTTACCATTTATCTAAAATTCATTGGTCTCTCTATGTGGTGCAATTACTTAATCCACCTGGTCGGACTCCCATTCCAGGTATGACCATGAGGAAAATGCAGTTGAGTCTCGGTCCTCTCTATCCATGGTCGAGTGTGGGTCCTTATCGAATCCCTGAGTGTGTTATGTTGATATACATGTATCCGTGTGTGTGAAATTGTCATTTTCGAGTTGCCTGAACCTCAGATTTTGTGTTTGGTTATTGAGGAAAACCATTGTGTTAATCCCCACGAATCCCTCTGTCTGTGGTTGCGTGAGAATTCTCTTAAGATGTTATGTTGTTATGACCCCTACAAGTGGCCACGAATGGGAGCACTGACCCTCGTTGCAAGTGTTGGATGTAGGCTCTATTAACAATTGAAGGAGCGCGGGTTGTAACGCTGTCCACCACAAGAGTTGTGAATCCTGTTAATAGAAGAGACCCTGCCCATAGAAGAACTGTGTGCGTCTATTTTCAATTGAGAACCTGACTGGAGTTAGAACCTGAGTTAATGAGTGGAGCGAATACACTGAGTAGTGTCAACCCCAGTGAAACTCCGGTCAACCACTGTACAAAACCGGAAGCAGTTTTGCAACCCCGAATCCACTCATTTCACCCCGCTTTTGGGCGGAAGGGAAACCACTCAAAATTCACGCGATCCTGTGAAAAGATGCCACGTTGATGGGAAATACTGCCCTCTTCACGTGATTTTCACGTGTTAAGTGTCGACGGTGAAAGGAACGCGATATAGTTGTGCGTTGTCCGATCTGGAGACGAGTTCATCAAATGACCATCACACTCAAAAGAGCACGAAAGATAACTTAAGGTATGGGCGATTGCAATCTGTTGAAATCCGATCGTTTATATTAGTGAGTGGGCCCGAGTGCAAGGTATTTCATAAGTGTTTTATTGATAATGAAGCCAGGTTACAAGGTTCAGTGCTATAATAAAAGCGTTGTGCGTCGGCTGTAACACAAGTTATTACCATTGGTTATAGTGTTTGGGAGTATAGTTGAGTTCATAGCATTATAGTAAAACCTTGGTGTGTGGGTTTACAAAAGTTGTGCTGTAGAATTCATATATTTCACACTTATATAAAGAATAGGTTGATGTATTAATAAAAAGGGCATGCTTGTGATTTAAACTATATTAAATCATATGATTTATGCGTGCAGGAATTAAGAACACCGATATACATATACATGTCGGGTTATAAATGGGGCGTCACTAAAGCAGTTAATTGTCAAATTATCTTAATTTGACAAATAAATTTGTAATTGAATGGAGGAAAATTTCTGGTGTTGAACTAAGCTGAATCAAGAAAACGTGGACAGAGACTATTTAGAGGCCAGCTCTCCTTGTGGCCCTATTTTCAATTTTGTTGTCATTTATGGATGAGGAAGATCCTGGTCAAGTTGTTCGTTCACATTTAGATCCCACAGTGATACATTGTGATAATGAGAGTTGCATTAAACTCTCGGTTAATCCTGTGTTTCATGATAGATCTAAACATATTGATATCCGGTATCATCATATCAGAGATTCTGTGCAACAGAAGATCATGTTGCTTCAGTACATTCCTACTGAGGATCAAGATGCAGATATTCTGACGAAGGCGCTCACCAGGAGAAAATTTGAATACCATAGAGGCAGGATCAGGGTGAAAGATAATCCCTATCTTGTTGAGAGGGAGTGTTGAGATTCAACAAGATGATGAGCTTAGTGAAAAGAGTCGCCTTCACTAAGTGGGCCCACGGGCTATTTTTGGCGCAAAGTCTATTTTTAGACTATGTCTATTTTTAGACATGTCGATCATATTCTATGAGTTGCAGGTTGCTATTTGTGGATGGTTGGTAAAGTTGGAAAAATAGATGGACTTATATTTTTAGACATATTGGGCGAAATCTATTTTTAGATTGCCAGTCTAAAAATAGATATGTCGAATATTATTAGCTCTTAATAATATTTGGACTCTAAACATTATCTTATTCTTTTGGAGCACTTCAGTTAAGTGCACAGATGTGGCACAACAGCTGACAGAAGGAATTATGCTATTCCTGAGGGTTTACTGGAGCTATTGCATGGAGGAATTTAGTTAGAACTCACGTGACAGAGTTTGGTGGAGTTATTGAGGTAGTTGGTGGAGTTGTGTTCATTTTAACTCGCTTAGACACATTAGGTATCTAGTTCAGTGCATAGTCAGACAAATGTACACCACGGCACCACAGGAGGTCCGTTGGGATTGCAGGCGTGCAATGGGTGCACAAGAGGTGCGAAAACTAGTCGTTGGAACAATAGAATTGGGTAAAAGGAAAAAGTTATCGTTGCAAGGAGCGGGAAGCTGGCATTTAATGAGGTGATTTTGGAAGATTTTTTACCGTTTACTTGATGGTAAGTTCCGGATAAGGTTTACCCAATCATTGTTCAATATCGAAGGCTATAAAAGCAAGGGGATTGATCAGACAAGGGTTTCGTATCAGCAAAAGGAAGATGAGTTAGAGCAGCTAGAAGCCACCATGCCTACTCTGATTCCTGCTCAGCACTTGACACGACTGCGAACTAGCCACGCCCTCTAAAATGATATTGATGAACTCTTCCAAAAGAAGAAGGCTCTCAACAACCGCCTGAAGCCTTGGGCTGATGAAGCCCTCAAGCTCTTGCAGGATGTTGATGTTACTGTTAAGCAGCTCAACCAGACTCTAGAAAGCGTCACTGTTGCAACCGAGGGACCGAATTCACAGAAGTTGGTCTACATTGCTCTGAATGCTGCGACACAAAGTGAAGGAGTGCTAACCCCACTGGTAGAAGCGATCAGGCTGCTACAAGCGCAGGTGGAGACCCCACCATCACAGTGAGTCGGGACGAGTCACAAGATTGTGTTGGGGGACTATTGGAACAAATACCCCTAAAAGCTGTGAATTTTGTATAATTTTGTATATTTTTTGTATTATTTAGTCTGACGCAGGGGTTTTGGGGTGGGTCAAAGCCCCAAATGCATTGTAATGGGTCAAGGGTAGACCAAGAGTCCGCAAACCACGGTTTGTGGACCATTGGAAGTGTAGGCTAAGTCGATATAAATAGATGAACATTTTGAGTCTTAAGGTAGGAAATATTAAGGTTTAATGCTAAGTGCAAATTGTTAGATCTGTGGTTGGGTTGTTTGGGTAAGGAATCCTGCTGGCTGTGTGCGCGGAGATCCTCAGTCCTGCTGTGTGCGGACCCTGCTGGCTGTGTGCGCAGGCTGTGTCGAATTGTATTAGGTTTTGATACTAATATATGCAGATATGGTTAAATTATTTTTTTGTTATCTAATCTGATATATTACTGTTGATGTGAACTGTTGGGATCTGTTACACATACTGTTGTGTCTTCTACTTATGCTGTGAATCTGGCTATGTTATGGTATAACTGTAATCTATTGATGATGCATTATGATACTATATGTTGATCACTGTTGATATGCACGTGGATGCGAAGTTATTAACTAGATATGTGCACGATATTAGATCTGTATATCGCGATTATACTGTTAACAACCCTGCAAATAGATATGTTTGGTGCGAACTTGATAAGCTGTGAACGCAGATCTGTTTGACTGACCTACTCTCTCTTAGGGTGCGGAAACCTAGTTCCAGCACCCTCCCATACTGCTTCGGGTGATACTTTGGCCTACGCAAACAGGTCACTACCGAAAGGGCCAGTAGTATAGGGGTTTGTTGGCAAACCTTTACCTCTGAACCTGGGTCAGGAACCCTTGAGCTAATAAGTCTCAATCACTTGATTTGAATTTCTTGAGCTTGATAAATTTTTCATGCCATTTTGTCCTTAGTTTTTGAACGGTGTTTTTCCATTTTTATGGCAATTTTTTTTTCATCTAACTCATTGCTCTGATCCAATCTTTGCTTTTAGACTTTAGAGAGATCTAGCCCCATTTTTATTATTGTCCCGTATGTCTCTTCTTGGAACTCAATAGGGCGTAGAACTTTTTTTCCATAGACAAGCTCATGATGAGTGTATCTAGTGGTATTTCTCCGTGTGGCCTGATATGCCTAAAGTGATTCTGGATGTCTTTCAGCCCAATCTTTCCTATATAGATGCACGGTCTTGGTGATTATGGCTTCAAGAACTTTGTTTGTAGATTCCACTTCTCCATTAGTTTTTGGATGATACGGAGTATATTTGTGATGCCTACTTTGTATTGCTTCATAATCATTTGAACAAGTTGGGATATGAGTTGTGCTCCCTAATCTGTTACTATTTCTCTTGGAACATGAAAACAAGTGAAAATATCCCCAAAAATAATGTAAAAATAACATTTTATATAGAAAAATATAATGCCTTAGCCTCTACCCAGTTAGTAACATAATTAGTGAAAAAAAATAATGTACCTTTTTTCTTTGGAAGGTGGATTAATTTGACCTACAAATTCTAGAGCCCGTTTCTTAATTGGAACACCAAAACGAGTGAAAACATCCTCAAAAAGAAATGTAACAACAACATTTTCAATAGAAAAATATAATGCCTTAGCCTCTAACCAGTTAGTAACATAATTAGTGCAAACAAGAATGTACCTTTTGTGTTTGGAAGGTGGATTAATTAGACATATGGTTGTAAAGACATTTCATCTGATTGAATAGGTTTCCTCATCCTTTGACAACTATCATATCTCTTGACATATTATTTGGCATATTTAAAAAGAGAAGGCCAATAATATCCCAAGAGAAGGACTTTGTATGCAATTATTTTATAAGAAAAATGTCCTCCATAAGGTTCATCATGAAATGGTTTGAGTATTTTAGGTACTTCATCTTCTCGAACAAATCTTCTGATGATTAAATCTGCTTTTGTTCAGTACAATTCTTCTTCTATCCAAGAATAAGGTGTGCTATATTTGATAACTCTATGTCTATTTTTGAATGATAATTGAGAGGAAACTTCCTTGTAGCCACATAATTAGTGATATCTACAAACTATGGAGATTTAGTAGATATTGCAAAAAGATGTCCATCGGGAAAACTATCCTCTATAGGAATTGTTGCATTAATGTTTTGCGACTTTAGTTTACAGGTTTGTCCAATATAGTAATTTTGAATTCTTCTAACAATAAAAACAATATGGTTATTGTACCATTAGCTTAGTTTTATTCATTAGATATTTAATGGCAGAATGATCGGTATGCATAAAAGTTTCGTATCTAGTGATACAATGTCTAAAAAGGTGCGAGCATTAGCTACTGTAGGAAACTTATTTTTAATGACTGTGTAATTCAACTCAACAAGAGTTAAATTTTTTCTTGCATAATAAATTGCATAAGGAGTTATATATGTTTGTCCTAATAAAACCCCTAAAGTTGTGACTGAAGCATTAGTGGAAATATGAAATGGAAGGGACCAATTTGGCCCTCTTAAAATAGGAGTTTAAGAAATTTTATGTTTTAGTGAATCGAAATCTAACTGGCATGCATAATCCCAATGAAATTTACAATCTTTGGTGAATAATTTAAAAAGTGGAGAAGCAATTTTTGTGAATTTTTCTATAAATCTTCTATAATAACATGTAAATCCAAGAAAAATTCTTACGTCATTTTGACATTTGGGTACCAAAATTTTGGAAATGACTTCAACCTTTTCTGAGTCCACTTTGATTTTGAGACCTAAAATGTGATTCCCCAAAACAATACTTTTGTTAAACATCATAAATCATTTTTCATTACTCAATGAAAGGTTAGTTTCTTGACATCTAATAAGGACTTTGTCTAATATTTCTAAAGCTTCTTCAAAAGTATCCCTATAAAATGTAAAATCATCAATATATATGTCAACACAATCATGGATCAAGTCAGATAAAATATCTAATATTTATCTTGAAATGTAGCAGGTTCATTACATAATAAAAAAGGAAGTACTCTATAATCATACATTGATTATAACCACTGAAGCCATCAAGAAAATAAAAAAAAAAAATCCCTGCTTGTGTTCTAGAACTTGATCAATAAAAGATACTGGAAAACGATCTTTCAAAGTTGCTTTATTCAATTCCTTGTATCTATAAAAAATCTCCATGTCCCATTTTTCTTTGGCATAATAACTAATGGTGAAACCCATTGGCTATCTGAAATTAGATAGATAAAGTTTACATTGAGCAATTTGTGTAATTATTCCTTCCTTATTTGCCTCAAATTAGGATTAATCCTTCTTTGAGGTTGTCTTACATGTTTGGCATTCTCTTATATATATGTATGATGCATGCAAGTATTTGGGTTGATTCCTTTCATGTATATGTATTCCCATGCAAAGGCAGAAGAATTTTTTTTCCAACATCTTAATTAATTGTTCTTTTTGAAACTCTTCCATGTTATTATTGATATTTAATGTTTTTCTTGGACTAATTTCTACAAGAGTATTGCCAAATTTCTCCATTGAATCTAATGATAGTCTATATTGTCATGATGAAAATTCTTCAACACTGCAATTTTCTTGAAATTTTTGTTCTTACATATGCACACAATATTTTTGTTTAAAATATTGAGAAAAATCACAATTATTCATAAGATTCATTAATTGATTTTCCTCATCATTTTTCTTAATGTTCATGGCTTGTGAGATAGTTAAAACAAGCTGTATATCATCATAATCTTCTTTCCTTTATCCCAAAATAAATGGACAAATAGAAGTGGTCAACATGATGATTGTGCATATCTTGCGAATGTACAACTCCAAGCATCCACTTACATGGGATAAAAGGCTTCCATATGTTCAACATAGCTATAAAAAATCCCTTCATAGCTCTATTAGCAAAAATACTTTTCAGGTGTGCTCGGGGTTCCAACCATTGGTCCTAATTGATGAAGTGATTTCCATTGTATCTTCACCGATAAATTACTCACATGCTTAAGCCAAGGTAGATAGGGTGACCAGGTTTGTGGAAGATATCCAACATCTCCAACAACAAGTTCATGATATCCTATAAAAATCCGATACCAAGTACAAGAAAAGATATGATCAACATCAATTTCCACACAAGTTTCATGATGGTGATAATATGTAGTTGCATATATAAAGAGTGCCTCACAGGTCCCCATAGGAAGTTCAAACCACTTCGATATCAACCTTAGATAATCACAAAGGATGTGGGTGAAAATGATTTTGATTTGAGTATTCCCCCTTTCCTTGGCTTGCACCCAATATATAATGCGGAGAAACTTCAACCACATTTTCTCCTCCATTGGATACCTTAGAGGATGCTAAGAAATTGGACCCCATATAACTCAATCCTGAATGCATTGAACATGCTACAATGAAGCAAATCATGGACCCCAAAACGAAGGATGCCCACCAACAAAAGATATAACTATATGAAGGGTGAAATGTTACAAGGATGAAGTGTTAAGTGACATAATGCCCATGGATGTGTACCACATTATTTTTGGTAGACCATGGAAATATGACAATAAAGTTGTACATGATGGGAGAAGAAACACATATTATTTTGAGAAAAATGGTGAAAGACACAAAATTTTACCTTTGAAAGACAAAGGTGCAGAAGAAGAAATCATTCCTAAAGTTTTGTTGATCAATGGAAAGGAATTTCTATAAGAAGTGAAAGATGTGGAGGTAAATTTTTCTCTATTCAATAAGCCAAAAACCCTTAATAGCACAAATGTGGATGGGCTGCATGAATAAAGTCATGATTTATTAGATGAGTTTGTCAATATTATGTTTGATGACTTTCCAAGTAAGCCATCACCTATAAGAAGCATAAGTCACCACAGTCATCATATACTTGGAGCTAGTTTACCAAACAAAACAACCTATAGAATGACTTCAAAGGAGAACGAAAAGATCATAAAATAAGTAAAAGAGTTGTTGGATAAAAATCTAATCAAAGAAACCTTAACCATGTGTGTTCTACCTATTTTGTTAAGTTCAAAAAATGATGGAGGATGGAGGATGTGAATTGATTCTATATCTATACATAAAATTACTATCAAGTTGGTTTCTACTTCCACATATGGATGATATATATGGTTATTGAGGGACTATATGGTATTTTTCTAAAATATATTTGAAAGGTGGTTACCATAAAATTAGAATGAGAGAAGGCGATGAGTGAATGACCACTTTTAAAACAATTGATGGATTATACGAATGGTTAGCTATGCCTTTTGGGTTAAACTAATGTGGCTAGTACATTTATGAGATGAATGAATGAGGTTCTCAAAAAATTTACTGGGAAATTTTTTATCATATACGTTGATGACATCTTAATTTATAGTGAATCCAAGTAAGAGCATATGAGACATTTGAAAATTGTCTTGAAGAAATTGCAGTAGGAGAAACTCTTGATAAATTTAAAGAAGTCTTGATTTATGAATACCAAATTAGTTTATTTGGGGTTTGACATATCTAAAAATGGGTTGAATATGGATCCAAAAAAAAATTAAAGCTAGTATTAAATGACCTTCATCAATGAACATATTTGAGGTAACAATCTTTGAAGAGATTTTGAGTTTTTATACAAAGTTTCTAAAGAATTTTAGCAGCATATGTCCTGCAATTATGGAGATGATAAAAAAGGACAAACAACCATTTCATTGGAAAACTACAACTAAAAAAGGATTCCAACTAATCAAGAAGAAAATAATTGAATATGTTTTTTTGGCATTGCCAAACTTCAATATGTTATTTCAGGTAAATTGTAATGCAAGTGGAGTTGCAATTGGTGTTGTTTTGAGTCAAGATCACACACTTATAACTTATCTTAGTGAAAAGTTGAATGAAGCAAAATATAAATATTTATCTTATGATATAGAATTTTATGCTACAGTCCAAACATTAATAAAGCATTATCTAATGCCAAAAGATTTTTGTTATATATTGTAACAACAATGCATTGCAATTAATAAATCAACAAACAAAGTTGAATCATATGCATGCCAAGAAGGTGTAATTCCTACAAAAATTCACTTTTGTTCTTAAGCACATTAGTGGAAAAGCTAATAATATTGCAAATTCTTTGAGTATGAGTTTGGCTCTATAGGAATATTAAAAAAAAGGGTTGGGATTTGAACATTTGAAGGAAACGCATAAAGAGGATCCAAATTCAAAAGAGGAATTTGAAGCACATTAGATTTCAGCCAGTAAAGATAAAATACCATGGATAGAGTATATTTTGTAGGATGGATTGTTGTTCAAAGGAAATTAGCTTTGTATTCCAAAAGTTTCTATGAGGGAAAATTTGTTGAAAGAAAAACACAGTGGAAGATTTCTAGGACACTTTTTGAAAGACAACACTTTTGCTCAGTTAAAATATTTTTATTTTTGGCCAAGCATGACAACTTATGTGAAAATATTTGTTGGAATATGTAGGATATACCAATGCTAAAGGGAAGACCCAAAATGAAAGTTTGTATCAACCATTGCCTACTAGTAAATCTCTGGATTTTGTACGTATGGATTTTTTGTTGGGATTATCCAAAACTCAGAGGGGTAATGATTCCATTTATGTTTTTGTTGATAGACTATCTAAAATGACATCTTTTGTGGCTTTCATATAGACTAGTGATGCAACTAATATTGCAAATTTATTTTTTAAAGAAGTGGTTAGATTGCATGGGTTTCCAAAGAGCATTGTGTATGATAAAGACACAAAGTTTGTACACCATTTTTGGAGGAGAATTTAGGAAATAACCGCAATTTCAACTTAGCATAATACCAACAAACACACACACACACACACATATATATTAGGGAAAAATAGAAGCGACGAACAAAAAATTGGGAAATATTTTGAGGACCCTGGTAATTGAACATCTCAAACAATGGGATCGTGTACTTGCATATACATAATTTGCTTATAATGATTCACCTAATAGAAGCACACGGTTAAGTTCATTCCAAATCTTGTATGGAATGCAACGAAGAGAAATTCATGAGTTAAGGAATTTAGGAAAACAATAATTGAGAAGTGTTGGTGGTGAAGATTTTAAAGTAAGTATGCATGAACTACAAGAAAGAGTCAAACAATAGCCACAAGATAACAACAACAAGGACAAGAAAAAAGTAGGCACTGGAAAAAGAAAACTAGATTCTCAAGTTGGAGATTTAGTTATGGTGTACCTTAGAAAAGAAATATTTCCCATAGGGCATATAACAAGCTAAAACTCAAGAATATTGGGCCATATAAAGTATTCAAGAAATTTTATTCAAATGCTTACAAAATTAAACTTCCAAATGATATTGGGATTTCACTGAATTTCATTGTTGCAAATTTTTTCTGTTAACTGACCCAAGGGGGGTTGAACTTGGAATCTCATGGAACATAGCACTTCATTCTCAAGGCGATTGCGAATTGATCTACCCTTATGGGTTTCCATTGTTGAAAATTTATATCCCCATAAGAAAGAGGAAAAAATTGAAGTGGATGTACTTGAGAAAGTTCAAACAATTAAATGGGAAAGTCAACTACGTAAAGTACCAAAACAAAAAAATTGAAGCAATGTTGGATAAGAAGGTAGTGAAAAGAACTAGAGAGAAATAAAATTTGTAGTATTTAATCAAGTGGAGGAATCACCTGGTTGAAGATTCAACATGGGTGGCAACAATAGAGATAACTAAATATGGTAAAAATGTGGAAGAACTCAAGGGACAAAATCGATGAACAAGTTCTTATTTTGCATGAGATTCTTCTACACGAACATCTCTTCAAAGTAAATCAAGAATTGTCCTCAAAAGGGTCTTAGGATTTATGAGAGGAAGTTGGGTTCCTCATTATCATTTAAAGTTGTAATATATTATTTTACTTAGATGTAATAGCTCTAGAAGGATTTCATTTGTTTTAAGGACTTGATGAATATATCATCCTTGCCATGTAATAAAACAAATAGGTCTATTTTACTAGGATTGTTAGCAAAATTAGGTTGAGTTAGAAGTTTGTTGGGATATTGCAAAACTTAGAGATCTAAATAGCTTGGCTTTTATAAAAGATGCCACAAGATTATGTAGAAGGAGAGTCAGAAGGAGAGATAGAGGGGAGAATAGAGAGGGAGCACGGTGTGGAGCAAAGAAGCAATTGCAAATATCACATGATGTTTTTGAAGAACAATAAATTAAGTTGCAAAAATTGGAATGTCTCAATTGTTGTCATGTGTGTAAATATTCTCTATGAGGTCAATTTCAATGTAGTTATTTCTTTGTAAAATTGATTCTTCGTTATATGTGTGTTTACTGTATAATTCGAGTGGAGAAAGTGATATAGTATCAATTATGCAAATATCATAAACCAGGTGAAGTTTCCCAATACATCAAAGTTCTAGAGTGAAATCCTTTGTATCAAGTTAGACTTTCCTTAGTCTTATTTTAATAAGAAAGAAATGAAACGCCAGTTGACGAGTAGAGTATACATCTTTTAACAATTATGTTTGTACCAGTATAGAACAAAATCAGGACTTAGGAAAGGAAATATGTTTCACATGACTCCCAACCTCCTGATATCACCAACATCTGGCACTCTGATCACCTAGCATCCCATTTCCCGAACCCCAATAGTCAAAAGTCCAACCACAAGTTTCTTGTATCAAGTCAGGACCAAAATTTTGTGTTTGCATGTTAGAACTTTTGATACATTAATCCTCGATACCCGATAGCTCCAGGGGAAAAAATTTAGTTGACAGTAACTTTTCCATCTACTGGGCATATAAATTTTCATCTACTAGGACAAACTCATATCTAGAGTTTTTTATAGTGCACTGGTGTAGTGGAGTGTTATTATTTGATACATTGGGACCTGATAACTGATGGTGTCAATTTCTAGAGAAAAGGCCAGTCACTTGACATTTTGTCTACTAGTATAGAAATATACCCAAGAAAAGCTTGAGCTATATCAAAATCCCAATAGCCTAATGGGTTTGCATTCCAACATGTCAAATTATAGACTTTGCTAATAATTCCTTTGATGAGAATTGGTTTTACGGGTTAGTGGAAGGTCACAAACACTATGAATACACACTAAAGAGCAACATACTGATAGAAAATCTATGGAAGAGGAACAATGAGCACAATAAAAGGTTTTGGTTACATCGTGTACTTGCAACTGAGAAAACTTGATGACAAGGTCTCAATGTTGGCAAAGAAGGTAGTTGATTTGGAATTCTCCAACTCTAAGGAAGATATAGGGGCACTAGATACTATTTAGGTGGATTATTTAAGGGATTTCTCTTTTAATTTTTGTTTTCCATACTTGAAGCCAAAAGGATGCTATCATAGGAAATGATAGGACTCAATCTCATAATAAATTTCTGAATTTCAGACACTCTTATTTGTAGGATTAGGTGACATTAGATGCACCTTTTATTTAGCCAAAAACATCCCTTCTATACTATTGGTATGCTTTCCCTAATGGCGAATCAACAATCATAAAAGAAATACTTTGTATATATATATATATATCATAGGAAATTATATGAATCAATCTCATAATAAATTTATGAATTTCGGACTCTTTTATTTGTATGATTGGGTGACATTAGATGCACATTTTATTTAGCCAAAAAAAAAACCTTCTATATTATTGGCCTACTTCCCCTAATGGCAAGCCAACAACCATAACATAAACACTTCGTATTTTTGTTCTTTTATGAACCAAAAATACAAAGTATTTCTTTTATGATTGTTGGCTCGCCATTAGGGAAAAAGGGAAAACATGCCAATAGTATAGAAGGGTTGTTTTTGGCTAAATAAAAGGTGTATCTAATTTCACCCAATCATACAAATAAGAGAGTTTGAAATTCATAAATTTATTATGAGATTGAGTCCAATCATTTCCTATGATAGCATCCTTGTTGCTTCTAGTATGGAAAAGAAAAATTAAAAGAGAAATCATTTAAAGAATCCACCTAAATAATTAATATACATAGAAAAAAAAAATTCTAGCTTAATTGGTCAAGTTCTTATGCTAAAACACCTTGCTAATGAGAGTGTCATAGGTTCAATTCTCCTTGATGTTAGACCTTCCTTAAAAGATAAGATTTCTTTGATTAGATTTACCCAAATATTTTTTTCAAAAAAAAAATATATATATATATATATATATTTAAAAAAAAAAATATTATATATATAACAATTTCCTTCAAAATTTATTTTTTTATATCAAAATTTGTACTCGTACGTCGACTACTAAAATTAAACATAAAATATATATCATGATGATTTTATTTTGAGTTAAATAAATATCAAAAGATGTCCTTGCCAATCTTTAAAAAACCGTTTACTTTGTAAACAAACTTCAACCAACCATAACAAGAGTATATATCGTAAGGTAGAGTTGAAAAATATACGACTGTGAAGGGGAAATCGAAATTATAAACACTATATTTAATTTTTTTTATATTAGATACAATCAATTAAATTAAAAAACAAATAGTGAAGGTATTAAAATTTATAGAAATCTATCATGGTTTGCGAAAATTTTAAGAATAAAAATTGGAAGTGTCAAAATTTTGGTAATTTCTTTTGTTTTTTATAAGTGTTTATAATAATTTTGTAATATAATTTTATTTTATAAAATTTATAATAATTTAATAATCACTATTGAGAAAAAAATAAAAGATGGAAATTTAGAGTATATAAATTTTGGTATATTTTATTAATTTTAATATGTAAAATATAAAATGTTTTTATTTGGATGATTAATTTTAGGAAAAATAGAAATAAAAGGATTTTTTATTTTAAAAGCATGAAAAATTAGTTGATTTACAAAATTTAGTTTTTTAAAATTTCTCATTACTTATTTTAATAAATTAAATAAGAATTTTGAAAGTATTTCATTAGTAAATAAAAGTGATTAGTAAACAATTGATTTCAAATTTAAAAGTACAATAAAGATATTATATAGAAATTTTCAATCTTAGAGTATGATCTATAACTTATTTTGTTTGTCTAAGAGCTCATCTTCCTCGAACTTAAGAAAACAAGTTAACTACTCAGGACCTAGAGGAATTTGGTAGGAGTGAAAGCCTTGCCCCTTAAGAACCAGGAGCAAATCATTCCAAGTGTTGTGCTTTTCTTTAAATAACAATAATGAGTCATCCCACATTTGTAGATAACAACCAATCATGGTTGTCCCCACTACTGGTTTGACAACAAAATTATGGTAGGTTTTTTCACTATGTAAAAAAGAAAAGAAAGTAACATTTGTTATTAGAAAACCAAAACAAGAAATCTTAATTCATAAATATAAAAGTAAAGGTTTTTTTTTTTTTTTTAAATTTGCATACATTATACAATGTTAATAACATAATAACATGGTGATGATTGTACTTATCTATGCAACATAACATACAAATGATTTTTCATTAACCAAATAGAAGTGAGTTCTTCTCATTTCACTAGTTACTCCATACAAAAGTTAGTTCTTTTCTTTTCATTTATTACTCCATACAAGAGGAAAAAGATACACTCTACATAAATCTATATATACAGGTATACCATGTGAACGAAACCCAAGAAGCTATGGACTATTAGCACTTTGATTCATGAATCTAATGGGGTTGGTTGTCTTAAAATATATTTAATCAATTAGTTATAGTGGGGTATTTGAGGTTATTTAATATATTTTTACATTAAAAAAAATTATTATGATATTGATTTCTTTTAAAAATAAATCACATTGTTAGTCACATGGTGTTGGCATTAATGTCAATCTGGGGAGTCAACCAGCCAATTGTGTTGGCATTGTTGCTAATAGGCTTGATGATCAAGTGATAATGTGTTCTTGAGGTTTGACATAGGTCGATAAGGTGTTACAAGTCCTACAACTGTTGGACAAGATGGTGTAGAAGTGTGGTAGAGTTTTGGGTAGAGAAAAGTAAAATATCATGATTTAGGTCATCATCCATAGCACACAATTGTTCACAAACCGATGATTTCAACAACCTCCTTGGGTGGTCTCTCTATCCTTGCGATGATCATCCTTGTTTGACAGTTCAATCCCAGTGATAATGCCTGTAGGTGAAAATTTCTTATTTGTGTGTGCACATAATTTACCATGAGCATATTCCAATGTCCTATGACTTTTGATGGTATAGAGTTGACTTGAGTTGATCTTCATTTTAGAAGGTGATTAAGTCAAAGATAAGTCTCCCATTGAATGAAGATGATGGAGGATCAAGTCAAGGTGAAAAATATTGGAGTATGAACATGAGTGTTTGGCTCTCCATATATGTGTGTGATTATTGCTTGATCACTTCATATATTTGATTTATAGTAGGAAGCTTCATGTTGGAGTGGTTGGTTCCTTTGAGAGTGAGAGATATAGTGGAGCATTGTGAGCCAATGGTTGAGGAGTGATATAGTTGTAGCAGTTCATGAGCACATGGATCAGAGCCTGTAGCAGATGGTTCGATTTAGTTTATGCATGTGGAGCATATGTCAAAGGATGGTGGAGATATTATTTATTATATGTCTAAAATGTTTGTGTTGCAAAGGTGATTTTTTTGAGTTTCCTAGTATATTATTTTGTTGGTTGTTTTTGATGTCGCAGAGATTTATGTATGTTTATTGAGTTGGAGAGGTTTCTATTGCAAGAGTTTGCATTTAGTTGTATTTGCATAGAGGATGTTGTGAGTATAGTATGAAAATGTACGAAATGTGGATCAAAAATGTTTGATTGCAAAGAGCAGTGGACCCAATATGAAATATTGTGAAACGAGGTCCATGAGATGAGCTTGAAGGTTGGGGCCTTCAGTGGGCGAGTGGTGGCTTCCAACAAGTGGTGGTTTGCAAAGTTGTGGGAGTGGTGGCTTTCAATGGGTGGTGCCCTGCAAAGTTCAGGAAGTGGTGGCTTTTGACAGGTTGTAGCCTAAGGCGAGGGTTGCTTGCATGATTTACAAGTTGTGGCTAGTGATATGATTTGTTGTTGATGTTGCAGACATTTATATATGTTGCCATGGACAGATTTGTATGTTGCTATTATCATGTGTAGATGATGTTGGGTTGATGTATTGGTTGAGTTTGTTTTGCAAAGATTTATTGTGTTGCAGGAGTTTGCATTTAGTTTTATTTGCATAGAGGATGTTGTGAGTCTAGTATGAAAATGTATGAAATGTGGATCACAAATGTTTGATTGCAAAGAGCACTGAACCCAATATGAAATATTGTGAAATGAGGTCCATGAGATGAGCTTGAAGGTTGGGGCCTTCAGTGGTCGAGTGGTGGCTTGTGAATTCATAGTGTACTGACATCCTCAATGTAGAGGCCTGAGAGCTTGGGGGTGGTGGTTGGATAGGCTATTAGGTGTTGGGCCCTCCAACAGGTGGTGCCTTACAAAGTTGTGGGAGTGGTGGCTTCCAACAAGTGGTGGTTTGTAAAGTCGTGGGAGTGGTGGCTTTCAACGGGTGGTGGCCTGCAAAGTTCACGAAGTGGTGGCTTTTGATAGGTTGTAGCCTAAGGCGAGGGTTTCTTGCATTATTTGTAAGTTTTGGTTAGTGATATGATTATGTAAAAAGAAGCTTTGAATATTACTAAGAAGAAGAAGACAAAGACAAATAGTGGATGATTTTTTTCTCCCTTTAGGTTTCCACCTTACATTTGGTGTCCCTATGTGTGATTGTGCTTTGATGTGTTGTTGATCATGGTTGTTTATATGCTCATAGTTCATGTTTATGAAAAACAAATTCATGTGTCATACTGCTAATTAATGAATTAATCAAGGTTTGAAATAAAAGGTAAAAATTAGTATAAAGACACAATATCGATTCAACCCCCCCCCCCCCCCCCAAAACTAAAATTGATATAGAAAAGTATGTTGGGTTTATAATTAATTAGAAAATAAAATTATGGCCATTCATGTCATTCAAAAAGTGGGGAGTAGAGTTTCAAATGCCATTATTTTAAATACTTTGGTTACTTGTTCCATTTGAAACCATTTCCCCAATTTCTTGAGAAAGAAAAATCCCATCTAACTAATGCCTTTGTGGCCAATGGTTATTCTATCCCTTGAATAAAAAAATATTTTTCACTCAGCCCTCAATCCCAAATCCAAAAGATACTTCTCTTTTAACTGCTCCTCTACCTCGCATATCTCTTTCCTACATCTAGAGCACTATTGATCATATATCAAAAGTCTTGGCTAAAAATATTATTATTTATTTCAAACCCTATAAAACCTTTAAATAGTTATTTAAGACTACCAACGATTGATGAACCCCTATTCTTGGTCAAGGAGTTTACCAAATTCCCTGCACATGTGGCAAATCATATATTGGTCAAACTGAAAGCTCATTCAAAGCTCATCTCAAGCAGCACATACTAAACACTCTAGATAACTAGTTAACTATGTTGAACATTCCCACAATTCTAAACACCTTATTTACTTTGGCCAAACAAGAAGTCTTGTGTATTATCTCTTTTATTCTTCTCTAATCATTCATGAAGTATTGGAAATTGAAAAACACCCTGATAATTTTAATCATAAAAATTGAAACAAACTTAGCTTATCACAAAAACCCATCATTCATTATCTAAATCACTCTGAAACTCTCCCTTTTTCTAAATCTTATTTGACTCCCCTTCCTTACCCTTAATTTTTGTCCTTTTACTTTTTTTCATGGTGTTCTTCCAAACAAAAGTGATTTACAACTAAATATGAGAGATAATTTTAAATCACTATATTATATAATGTTAAATTTAAAAAAAAACAAAAAACAAAACAAACAAACATAAAAATATGACTTACATTTAAAAAAAATTAAATAACTAAAAAAAGCTTAATTTAAATTTATTGTTTTGAATTAAAACTAAAAAGGAAAAAATTGTTAACCATACCATATGTTTTTGACTTTAACGGTTAAATTGCATTGAAAGGCGGCAAAACAGCTGCCGCGTACTTGGAAAATACATCGCTGTTTGACCAAGAATTTCTTGTTACACAGAAAGGGATTTCGCGCTTTGAAACAGCAGGAGGTGTCGCCTTTTAGGTCGGACCACAATTGAAGGTGCTTTGATGCTTGCGGAAATGACTGGAAGCCCTTTGGAGGAATTGTGTCGCTAAATCCATGATTGGAGGTGCTTTGAAACTGCAGGAATTGACTGGACCGCCTTTTGTTGTCTGAGATTCATCCAATTTGCCGGAATAGGAATTGCTCTGTTCATTGTGCTGCTCTGTACATACGTTTAGGACCAATGCCTGCTCCTCGTCCTTCCACTAAATCCATGGACAATGGCAATACATACCAACTTCTGGTTGAACCAGAGTAGCTAGCATCGAAAAGTAAACATAGATGATCCTGCTCCGCTGTTCGGAGGTGAGATTTTGAGTTAAATTGGTTAACAACCCTAACAGTAGTACATTCAATCCACTAACACAAATGAATTGCCTTGTCTCTTCTCTGGAATCAAAAGCTTATAATACTACAGATGTTAATAATGATGACCAGTTCCCTCACGCACAGCCCAAGATGCCACCAACCGACCTATGCCCAACATAGGTTGAATCCTTGACGAATTACAGGATGATAATCCAAAATGCTACAGCAATGCCCTCGGTGCTCATACCATAATCATCAGCAACTATAGTGCATACATAGAATGTACCCTTCATGCAATTAGATCAAACCTGGAACTTGTTGTCAACTTGTCTTCAGACATTCACTCTCTGTCAAATGCATCTAATGAGGACTGAGCTTCCAGTGCAACTAATGGGGACTGAGCTTCCAGTGCATCTAATCATTCTGTATTGATTGCTGATGGATCGAATGATGGGCAAGGCGGGAACGGGGAACGATTCGAAAGCACATTGCAGAAGCCCATTGTTACTAGTACAGGTGCGATCCCCCAGAGCAGTAGAGTGAACAGATTTGCTGAAAGTGAAGGTCTTAAGAAGATTATGGAATGATGCAAAGAGACTCTTCAGAATTGACTGAAAGATTTCTTTGGCTACGGGTTGAGCCAAGATTGGCTTCCAGATCAGCGTGTGAATTCAGATGTCTCAGAATATGATAAAAGGATATTTTCCGAAACTTGGCCAGAATGAATCTAATTTTCTTGAGAATGAGGACTAAGTGGATCTGTGAAGGATTCGAAAGGGAGTTCAGCGCTTGAATGATAAGTCTGGAGTCACCGAAGACCGTCAGAGAGTGAATGTTCCGATTTAGAGCCAGAGAGAGCCCCTGCCACAGAGCCAGAGCCTCAGCTCTGTTATTTGATTCGAATCCCAGACCCTAATGATACCTGAGCAAAGTAGAGCCATCAGGATTCAGAAGAACACCGCCCCCACCTGCAGCCCCAGGGTTGCCTTTAGAGGCCCCGTCGAAGAAGAGACAGTGGTCATCCAGAGCAGATCGCCACTTTATAAACTCCTGTTCTTCCAGGCGAATTTCCCACATAGAATGGGAAGAGGCCGGGGAAATAGGATTGATTTGATAATTTGGAACAATATCTTTCAGCCAAAGCTCCTCCTCACTGTCCAGAATCGCTTCATTCCTTAAAGTCGGTTTAGCATCCAAAGTCTCTCCCAAGAGTGCTTTAATTTTGGAGATAACGTTGTTTGTAGTGCAGATTTCACCCCTGAACAATCTGTTGTTCCTTTCCAACCATAACTTCCAGCAGGTGTATTTAGGGATCCACATCCAAGCAGTCTTAAGAAGGTTTTTTTTATTGAGGCAGAACGAAGATAACTTGGCCCACTCGTGAAGCAGATTTGGAATATTTCTTGGCAGCTCAACCTTGTCAGCCCTTGACCTCAGAACCCCCTTCCAAACAGCTTTGGAAAAAGGGCACAGCAACATCAGGTGATTAGCTGTTTCTTCCTCTGACATACACAAAGGGCATCTGGATGGCCCTTCCATTCCACGTTTTCTCAGATTATCTCTAGTGGGAATACTGTTGTGAGCTAACGTCCAGCAGAAGAAGTCTACTTTTGGGAGCGAAGGGAAGGCCCAAATAAAATTCCATTGCGTTGGGTCAGGAGGGACATTAGGAACAGCAATCAAACTTTTATAACCTTCAGAAACCGAGAAAGAGCCAGAATGGGAGCCCCACCCTCTTTTGTCCTTAGTTGTTGCTGAAATAGGAGATTTTCCTTGGAGTTTGTCTAAAAGTAACGAAGCTTCAATTTGCAATCGATGTGGAACCTCTCCCAGGTTCCAGCTGTCCCACCGTCTACCAGAATCCTCCGTCCAGGTGGATATGTCCCAAAGGGTTTCCATATTGTTGGACTGTAGCCAAAATTTAATATTTGCAAGGCCTTCTATATGGTTCAATGGCTGATCTCCTAGGATCTGGTCTTCCCATATTCTGATTTTTTTCCCATTACCTGGGATCCAGTAGAGATTGGAACTGAAATGCTCCAGAGCAGAGAGACAAAGCTTGAAAACTGGGGAGCCTTTGGTGGTTTTTGGCGGATGATCCAAACATCTCAACCGCTGGCCTTGAAAATACTTCTTCCACAGGACTTTCTTACTCCAGCTAACTTTCCCAGCTACAATATTCCACAGGATTTTAGAGCCTAGTGCTAGATTTTGTGCAGCCAAATCTCTCATTTGCAGATCTCCTTCTAGGGTTGGCCTCTTAATGGTGTTCCAATTGACTAAATGAAGTCTTCTTTCATTATTTCCCCCCCCTTCCCAAAGGAATCTCCTCAGAATACCATCCATTTTACTGAGGAAGGTTTTGGGAGCAAGTAGAATGGAGTGCTGAAAAAGAGGCATACTTATTAGAACAGATTTCATAAGAATTATTTTCCCAGCAGGGTTCAGCCAGGATGCTCCCCGGGCTTGTATTCTGAGCTTAAGCTTGTCTAAGAGGGGCATCCAGTGGGCAACTTTAGGTATGGATTTGAAGATTGGTATCCCAAGATATTTGAAGGACTCCCAGGTCTGACAAACTTTCATCTCAAGGAGCCTAGCAATATCAGCCAAATCTTTGACCGAACAGTTCCAACCATAGATTGTGCTTTTTAAATAGTTTATCTTGCTACCGGAGGCCTCTTTATAAATGTCCAATTACTTCTTAAAAGATCTGGCCGAGTTAATGCTTGCTCCTCCAAGGAGCAGAGTATCATCGGCAAATTGGGCATGGTTTATGTCTTTAACATTGTGCACCATTCTGAGGCCTGGCAGAGTTTGGACTTGTTGACAAAGGTCTAGCTGGAAACTAAGCACTGAGGCTTGAATAGCATAGAGGAGAGGGGACAACGGACAACCTTGTCTTAATCCCCTAGATGCATTAAAAAATTCAGTAGATCGGCCATTTACCAGCGGTGCAATCCAAGGAGAGGCAATGCAGGCTTTCACCCAATTTATGAAGGTTATTGAGAAGCCCATTTTCTTCATAACAGTGAGCAGGAAGTCATGCCTCACCCTGTCAAAGGCATTTTCTAGATCGAGTTTTATCACCATTCCTTTCTCTTTTCTTTGGAAACTTGAGTGAACTACCTCTTGAACCAGCACAATATTATCCAGAATCTTTCTCCCTTTAATGAAGCCTCCTTGATTCTCCAGGATGATGTCCGGCAGAATATTCTTGAGTCGGATGGATATGATTTTGGTAATCAGTTTATAGCTAGTATTACACAGCGAAATGGGACGGAATCTGCTAAAATTTGAAGCTCCTTTCTCTTTCGGAAGCAATGCAAGGAAGGCTGAATTGGTATTGCCTCCTATCTTAGAGAAATATTGGGACTTCCTAACCATTCTCAGAAGGTCTTTATTGATAGTTGACCAGCAAGACTAAATGAACCTAGCAGTGAACCCATCAGGCCCTGGTGCCTTATCCGGCTCCATGCAATCTAAGGCTTTCTTGAGCTCATCCATGCCGATCGGTGTAGTCAGCATAGAGTTGACAGAATCTTGAACACAGAGGGGGATTAGATTAATCAGATAGGCATGAGGGTCTATAGGAGGGTCAGTAGGCGTTGAATAAATCTCTTTGAAAAAAGTGAAGGCAGCTCTCTTGATGCCTTCAAAATATTTAACCACAGCATCTTGGGAGCGGATTTATGAAACATTTTTGAATTGCTTGTGAGCTTCGGCATGCTTATGGAAGAAACTGGTATTTTTGTCGCCGGCCTGTAACCATAAGTTTCTGGATTTTTATCTCCAATACTCCTCTTCGTCCCTACTAGCTTTATGGAGGGCTTTTTGCAACTCAACTTCTTTTTGGAGCAGACTTTGGGTAACAGCAGAATCCTCCATTGATGATTGGAGGGCAGCAAGGTTTTCTAAAGACTCTTTTCTCTTGGTAGCTGGAGTTTTCAGAGATTTAGCCCACTCCTTGAGTCTTCTCTTAAGAGCCCGCAACTTTTCTTCCCACACAAAGAAAGGGGATCCCAGGACATGCCGGTTCCAGACTTCAGAAACCACCTCTTGGAAACCTTCTTGCTGAATCCACAACGGGCTAAATCTAAAGGGTATGGGGCCAAGAGAACCATCCATGGAGAGCTCGAGACTAATGGGTTTATGATCGGAAGTGCAGTTAGGTAGGATTTTGGAAGAGGCCATTAGACCACTAGTAAGGAAGGAGGTTTGGACGAGGAATCTGTCCAAACGAGCAGCAATGTGGTTGGGACCTAACCTTTTGTTAGACCAAGTGAATTTCCCTGTTGAAGGCTTGATATCCTCCAGATCCCAGCCAATCATTATATCTTCTACCCATTCTCTAGCTGGGTCCCTTACAGGAGAACCCCCTTTTTTCTCTTCAGCGGCTAGAGTAACGTTCAGATCCCCTGCAATAATGATGTTTTCTGGATTGTGCAATAAAAGAAAAGACTGGAGCGAGTCCCAGCAAATTTTTTTCTCCGCTGGAGAGACCGGAGCATAAAGGTTGAACATACTTACTTGTTGACCAGAGTCTTTGTGGTGGAGCTGAGTGAAAATCCAGTGATGGCAACTTTCTTCGTGAGTCAAGTCATATTTGGAGTTGTCCCAGAAGGAGGCAATCCCACCAGAGGCACCTCTAGCACTGACAGCTCTACCGGGGCCTTTGCGCCAGAATATTTTGCTAGATTGGAGGAGAAGAGTGTCCTCCAGCTTTGTCTCCTGGATGAGAAGGATTTCAGGTGAATGCAACCTCACAATGTCTTTCAGGGCATCTTCTTTCAGCCTGCTACCTAATCCTCTGCAATTCCAGGAGACGTACTTCATTATTTACTGGATTGGGAAGGAGAGGCTCCTTTTGGAGCCCTGTTGTGCTTGCGCCCGGATCTGGTGTTCATCATTCCTTTGAGAGTTTTCTGGGAGCCTTGGAGAACATCCAGATAAGTTTTCTCCTCTCTCTGTTTCTTCTTGGATTTCCGGCCCCTGGTCGATTTGATAGGAGTAATTTGTGAGCTGTCTGATTCGGAGTCTCTTTCTTCTGATTCTTCCCCTGAGTCAGAGGCAAGACTAATGTTCTCGTCGTTTCCTGCGTTTCCCCCTTGAACAGCCTCTGTTAGGGGGACAGTTGTTTCTTCTTCGGTTTCTTTCAATTTCTTCGACTGATCTTCAGTTTCTTCATGGTTCTCTGAGGCATCCACCTTTTCACCTGAGGAGGGGCCATCATTTGAAACTGGTATGGTCTTGGAATTGGTCTGGGGATTCCCCATTGGTCCTGATTTCTTCTGCTCATTGGGCTTTGAGACTACCTTGCCCTTTTTTATTTCTTTCCATCCTTCTTCTTCCCCTTTGTCCCCTGATGGGGCTTTGGGGCAGTTTCGTTGAAAGTGACCGTGCTCATGGCAGATTCTGCACTTAAAGGGCAGTTGCTCGTAGTCCAGCTTCTGGAAGTGGAGCCAATCTCCAACTGTAAGTTTGATGGCTTCCGGCAGACCAGCTTCCAAGTCAACTTCCACGCAGATTCTGGCGCAGGTGTATTGGCCCTTGTTATCAGCTTTGTCGATGAATCTGCCCAGTCCGTTTCCTATCTTTTGCAGGGATTGGAAGCTCCAGCAGTGTATTGGTAGGTTGGGAAGCCGGACCCATACAGGAACCTCCTTTGGGACATCGACTGAAGGGTCGAAGTCGGGGGTCCATTTATTCAGAAAGAGACCTTGATTTCCCATGAAATATGGACCGTTTCTGAACACCAGATCTCGGTCTTCCTTGGTAGTGAATTCGAAAATGAAAAAACCTCTGCCGACAGCATAGCAGATCACGTTGTTGGGCAGCAGGGGCCTCCAGTTTCATTGAACCCATTCATCAGTCGATTTTGTTGATGGCCAACGACCCATAAATTGCCCCACTAGACCTCTGTCAGCCAAGGCAAGAGCGATTTTGATCGGTTGATCTTCCGGCAAAGCAATTTCTGGGATTTCATCAAGCTTTTTGATGAACTTCGGGACTTCGGGATGGGGATTCAATATGTAATGTTACGCATGATTAAAATAATGTTAACCAAATCTAGATCCACCTTTTATGGAATATTTTATTATATTTGTTGGAGGGAAAAAGTATTTGACTTGGGTCAAATCCCTTGATTAGTCAAAAATAAATAAATAAATGATTTATTTATCTTTTTAAGGAAGCGGTTAGAAGATAATCAAATAAATAATGATTTATTTAATTATTTAAGGAAGTGGTTGAAAGATAATTAAATAAATAATGATTTATTTAATTATTTAAGTGGTTGAAAGATAATTAAATAAATAATGATTTATTTAATTATTTGTGGGTGATTTGGTCATATTTAACAAGGAATATTATCTAAATAAGATTTAAATAATTATTCCTAGAAACTAATAAGATAAATAAAGGTTTATCTAATTAATTTCTTTGTTTTTGGGTTAAACATGACTGGGAATAATAATTAAATTATGGTTTAATTAATTATTCCATGAGGAAATCAAACAAATATAGGTTTGTTTAATATTTCCTTTTGGGGTTTCCTGTTTAGACCATAAACAACCTAATAAATGTGGTTTATTAAGTTATTTAACGTAGTGAAGGCAATTTTACTTAGGGTAAAATTGGTCTTACATAGTGTACTTGGGTCCATCTAATGATAATAGGTTAGATGACCAAAAAATGGTGTAACAGGTGATATTGTATATTATTGTAAAATAGGAAATAAGGAAGGCTAAGAGACATTAGGAAATGGATCCCAACAGTCTCACCTCCATGTATAAATTCATGCACACCCTCCATCTAATTCACATTCTAATTTGCGGAGTTACCTCGTGGCCTGGCAAAAAATAACATAAAGATTTGGAAATAAATGTCAATTATTTATTTATGTATACTTTTATGAATATTCTAGAATATTTAGTTGAGGTTAAATCTTTACCATCCATCTAATAATTATCAATAATTAAAATACAATTCTAAATGTATATGATATGCAATTAATTAATGTAAAAAAAAAACTATTAAAATAATTATTGAGTTAGAAATTAAAATATAAAATTGAGATATTAATAAATATTTTATAAAATTAGAAAGCTATATGATGTTTTATTAAAAATAGTAATTTTACTAGAATAATACATTTATTAAAAGTTATTTGATAGAAGAGGCAAGAGAATATTTCTTACTTTTTAGAGTATTAATAAAATATTTTAGTTGTATATTTTGATTTTATATATTTTTTAATTTATTTTAATTTATCTATATCTAATATATAAATATAGAGTAGTTGAACGAGGCCATAATTTTTGCTGGAAAAATAGTGGAGATTCTGGCATGATTTTGGCAAAAATATGGCAAAATGGTAAATCTGGATTAAAGCTATCAAGCTTTAGGATTTTGGGTTCCCCAAAGGTTTTTATAGAGTTGAATCCATTTCCACCATCGAAAAAATGATTTAAACACTCCTATGGTCAGATTCTAGCAAAAAAATGAATTTTTTGAGCGAAATTGTGACCTCGATAGACAATGCCTATAAATATATGATGTGCAATATTAAAATATTTTATACTATGATATTTCATCTTTTATTATCTTATTTTTAATTTCTCTATGTCTTTTTCTTTTTTTTTCTTTTACTTTTTTCTTTTTTTTTCTTTCTCTATTCTTTTATGTGGTTCAAGGATTCGAAAGTTTAATGAAGGCTACGTCCATGTAATATTTGTACCAAGCAGATCCACTCTAAGGGATCACCTCCTACCAGCTCAACCACGAAGTCTAACCCTGAGAGTGTCAAAATAATTGAGCCAGTAACCTCTCAATAGCAAAAGTTCTTTAATGACAATAAATATCTAGATGTAAAATATTATATATTTGCTAAAATATTAATTAGAGATCATATGATATAACATTATGGGGTGGTTTAAAGAGAGTGTAAGATTTATGTTTATGAAGAGTTTTAATCTTTGCGTTGTTATAATTATTATTTATGTATTTAATTTTATTGTTTTTTTAATTATATGTATTTATTTATTTATTATTATATATGGTATTGTGCTCTTTTTAACAAAACATTTTCTCAAATAACAACAAATGATGTTGACAAAATCTATGTCTCTCCATAGATATTGTCTTTGAATAGGTTTTATTTAATAAGATATTTTTCATTACTTAGGAGCATAATTTATTTTCTTTATTGACAATGATACCTCTTGTTAAAAAAAATATTTTCCTAGGAGTGTTATTTGTGATTTTTGGTATTTACTCAACACTCTAAAGATACATGAAAAACATTGTAAATGTGATTTTTGTCTAAATTTATCCAAACCATGTACTACTTGGTTGACCATATGAATATGATACTATTTATCATTAACAAGGTTTGACCTTAATTTAAGGCCAATTAAATGTGTTCAATCTCCCTTTCAAGAGACATCTCCAAAGGCAAATCTTGGAATACCTTTATGTTCTTTTAATTAAATCTTAAATCTCATATGATTTGACATTAACTAGTTGTGGGGTTATTATATCCATTTGGTCACATATATATAACATTGCTTCCCTTTTAAAAAGTGTTTTGTCCTCAAAGCATGGGTAACAAATGAGAATGATGACGTTGACAAAATTTGTGTATCCTAAGAGGTGTTGTCTTTCAATAAGTTCTTCTACTTAATAAGATATTCTTTAATAAATCATGACTACAATTTATTTTCTTTTGTGACAATGATACCCCTTGTTCTTTTAAAAAAAAAAATCTTCGTCATCTATCATTGGGGGTATTGTTTTTCATGTTTTATGTTTACACAACTCACCAATATAAATATTGCACACTGAAAATTTCGTGATAGGATTCATCAATTAATGCAAGTTTAAATGTGTCATGTGTGACAGGAGTTATATGTTGGAATTCAAATATTTAATACATATACATATCCAATGCATATGAGATGTAGAAGAGATGGAAAAAATTATTAGATTAATCATATGTTTGATAAATTTTGTGTGGGCACACATGGCTGAAACCAACCTAGATCGATCTTAACCTCAGATTTGTCAAACTCCAAGAGTGATGCAGAGCTTGATCAATTTTTTGATCACTACTGATGTCTGCACTTCCCTTTTCACAAAAAAAAAAAATCACACTACACAATAAGCCTCCCTGCAAACATAGCTCACCTATCCATGTAACAACCACTTGTTTCTAACTACCACACTGGAAACAAAACCCAAATCGATGACTACTCTGTTCCCTGCCATCCTATGTTTTCATGCACAGATCTATTTATAAAATTGAGATGGATCCAAAATTGCAGCATTCAACCTTCTTTACCTTACTTCTTACCTTCATCCACTTCTCTTTTTACTTAATGGAGCTTGGATCGATCAATCTGCTGGTTGTCGAGGCGAGATTTAGTGTACAGGTAAAAACGTAGAGTTCTAGAGAGAAACACAATGCCAGAAAACCACTGTTACGGAAAGCGCAACGCTGTAAAGGTAAGAGCAGCGCCACAAGTGTATGTGCAACACCTCAAGTGTATGTGCAGTGCCAAACGCAATAGCACCCTCCAAGGGTAAAAAACGCAGCGTTTCGACCAAACCTCGATATTTCCAGACTTTATCTGAGCCTTAGACAAATCTTAAGATTCGGAGACATGATCTACAAGTTCATTGATGAATTATAAGGGATTCATTTGTTCCAATGGCCTCCATATGATTCCCTTTTTAAGAACCGTGACTATATGAAATACACATTGTGTAAAAAAAAACAAAACAAAAATAAAATTTAACATAGACAGTAGTGATCTCTACACACAATCTTTTCTTGAATTAAAAAATATTAAATAAAACAGAGTTTTTCTTTAGGCCCTTGATGGCTCGATAACATTACATTCCTATTGCTCCCAAAAAAAAAACCAAAGCCATTTTTCTCTTTTTATTGTTTTAATGATGTTATCGTATTCCAACCTCTCAAACAACCTAAGCCCTATTCTATAGGTCTAACACACACCTAGGCTAACAAACTTGATTTTTCCCTTTCTAATCTGGCACTCTATTAAATTTTACAATAAATAATCATTTAAAATATACTCAAGAGGTCCAAACCTCTTTACTAAATGATGGTTGACCAAACAGGTCAATAAAATTGATCTCATTTGATGCTCCTGCATCAGACTCCTGGAGAAGAAAATAATGATCCATCAAATCTTCAGGATTCACTCGATATTTGTGTAGCTTTGTTGTTGTCATCCAACTAGAATCTTCAACTGGTTGTCCCTTCCATTTGATTAGATATTGATAATAGCTTTGGCCTCTAATCTTCATTGTTGTTCTTTTCTCCAGGATGGCTTCCACTTCTTTCTTTGTTGTCTTTGGCATCTGTTCCTCTCAACTTAGAGTTTGAACATCCTCATCGTCAAGTTCATCTTGTGATTCTTCCTCTGCTTCCTTGTACGGGTAAAAATCTACAACATTAAAGATACGTGATATTCCAACTCCTTCCTGTAGCTCAATCTCATAAGCATTGGTGGAAAACTTCCTCAAAATTCTACGTGCTCCTATATTTTTCATTTTTATTTCATTATAGGTCCCAACAGGAAACATTTCCTTCCTTAGGTAAACCATAACTAAATCACCCACTTGAAACTCCTTTTTGGTCCTGTTCATATCAACCCTTTGTTTATACTGCTTGTTGTTTTCTTGTGATCTCTGCTTGACCTCTTCCTGCAATTTCTGCATATGTTCTGCGAATTCTTCATCCCTTGCACTCCTTGTCTCTTCTTTCCCAAATCTCTAAGCTCTTATACTCCTCTAGGATGTATTACAAAAATAATCTAAAATGGACTCATTCTGGTACTCTGGTTAGGAGTATCATTGTAGGAAAATTTAGCTTGAGCAAGTGCCAAGCCCCACTACTTTGGATTTTTATAAACCAAACTCCTTAATATGTTTCCCAAACTCCTATTCACCACTTCAGTTTGCCCATCCATTTGAGGATGACAGGCTGATCTAAAATTGAGCCTCCATAGAGTCCTCCAGAAGTATCTTACGAACTTTGTATCCCTGTCTGAAATAATACTCACAGGCAGCCCATGTAATATTACAATTTCTAAGAAAAAAAATTGGCAATGTGAGTTGCATCACTTGTTTACCTACAAGTAATGAAATGAGCCATTTTTGAAAACCTATCTACAACAACATAGATAAAATCATGTCTTCTTTGAGTTTTTGGCAAACCCAAAACAAAATCCATGTTGACCGCATCCCAAGGTCTATTTGGTATTGGCAATGGCTGATATAACCCAGTGTTTTGGCTTCTTCCCTTGGCATGTTGACAAACCCTGCATTTCTCAACAAAATTTTTGATATTAGTTTGAATTTTCGGTCAATAATAAAAAGCACTCACTTGAGCGAATGTTTTATCCTGCCCAAAGTGTCTGGACAGTCCTCCACTGTGTTTTTCTTTAATCATATTTTCCCTCATGGAGCACTTGGGAATACATAGTTTATTGTTCTTGAACAACAACCCTCCTTGAATCAGGTAGTCTAACCACTGCCTTCTTTTATGAATCACAAGATTTTGAACAACTGCATATGTTTCTTTAAAATGTGTGTCTTCCTTGTACATATCAGTCATCTCTTCAAACCATAAAATGCCAATATTTAGTTCCTACACAACTAGATTTACTCGGCTCAAAGCATCAACAAATTTATTTGATTTACCGCTTGTGTGCTTGATTACAAAGGTGAAACTCTGCAAGAACTCCACCCACTTAGCATGATTTTGGCTCAACTTTGGTTGATTATTTATAAACTGTAGTGCATGATTATTAGAATACAACACAAATTCCTTGGGAAACAAGTAATGCCTCCATTTATTTAAATCTTGCACGATAGCATATAATTATTTATCATAGGATGAGTACTTCTGCTTGGCCTCATTCAAATTTTCATTGAAATAAGATATCGGTCTTTGTTGTTGACTCAAGACAACTCCAATTTCTATCCCACTAGCATGAGTCTCAACTTAGAAAATTTTATCAAAGTTTGGCAAAGCCAAAACAAGTTTTTTAGTGATCTTCTTTTTCAATAACTTGAAGTTTCAATCTGTTGCCTCTGTCCACTTAAATGGTTGGTTTCTCTCATTTATTGTTTCAACTATCGGTGCACGGATTTGACTAAAACTTCTTATAAACTTTCTATAAAAACTTGCAAGATCATGAAAACTTCTTACCTCAAATACACTTCTTGGAGTTAGCCAATTCAGAATTAACAATGTAAACTTTGAAATGGGAACTCTGGCCCAAAAACCCCCAAAAAACATGAAAAATGACCCAAAAATGAAAAGGGTGTATTCCAGAACGAGGTTTTATTTTTTTCAGTGTTAATTTGCAAAAATTGTAAAATATGGTAGTAAAACCAATTTTCATGTGCCAAAAAAATGGAAAAAAACACACAATGGTTGCTGTTAGAATACCATTTTTATTTTCCGGGTACAATTTCAACATATTTTTAGTAATGATGTTAAATATAAAATAATGGGATTTTAAACACATTAAAATTATAAATTTTTATACATCTCATTTAACATATAATATCATGACACTAACAATCCCTAAAATTTTAATTGTTTTCAACAATAATGTTAAAGATAAAATATATTTCACAAATTTTCACCCATAGAGTTAAAAAATATTAACTTTTCAAAATATTTCAACCATGATATTATGAACAAATTATATGACTAAAAATACCCAATGAAACATAAATTATTTCTCCAAGCTATTGTTGCATTGTCAATATTTAGACAAATGAATTCATCATAATTAAAACATATAATCCAAAAAGCATAAAAATGATTCATAACTTAATGTAAGATCATAGGGAAGTTAAAATATCATTTTCATTTCTCAATGCAAACATCATTTATATCAATTTTCTTACACAATTATTCAAAATCACTGATATTTTCTTGCACACCATCAGAATTCACATCTTCAGATGAATGACTCGATGCATATGAAGATGTTCCATATTCTTCTCTTTCATCAACTAGTGCCCCATCTAAGTCAACGTGCATGCCCACCACTTAAGGTTTCAAAATTCTTGTAGATCTATGACTAGGTTCAGCAGACTGCCATCTTAACAATGTTTCTTGTGGTAGAAACCTCTTAAGAATCTCCATCGTCCTGGAGTGAAAAGTTACTCTCTTTGTTAAATTGAAGTCATAAACAAGTATGTCAACTTTCTCCAATTTTAAGAGGTCTATGCAGTGAAAATTTATATTTGTAGCCTTTCTTTTTCTCTTTCTGCTAATTTTTTTTATCAACTACCATCTCTGGCTTGTACACACCATTGAATGGGTGTGTGTTTGTGGCATACTAATGTACTTCAACACCTGTAACATCCTCATTTTTTGCAATCACCTTTATAACCTTGGAAACCCAAAATGGATAGCTTTGTGGATCTTCATGTGCTAAGACTGTGATCATGCAAAACTCCTTAATATCTTGTACTGAACCTCTATAAAAGTCTTCCATGGCTTCATGTTGTGCACGAGATCTTCTGGAACCAATATACATTTCTCTTTCCTCCACTTGTGTAGAATTAATAATACCATGTGATTGTTGTTATTCAAGAATGTTTGTTTCCTCCTGTTCATTTGACACATTTTGTGGCCAAATAAATGGAAACTTCAAAAACATATCTTCATTTGCTGGTTTTGAAAGGATATTATTCTGATCATTGAAAAACGACTCCCACCAAACTGAATCAGCAACATCAAAGTACTCATATGTATATCTAATGGGTTTTTTAATTTCTTCCAGGCATTCAGAATAATCTATATCTCTCTTTTTCCTTCGTGCATTATGAACTTCACCAACTGATTGTAATAACAATATATTTGACGCAAATATTGGATGATCTGGAATGAACTGAAAAAATTCCAAACCTGATGATGGCGCCCATTCTACAGTTGTTGAATACTTCTTGCCCCATATAAGTGTTTTCCCATCAATTTGTTTGATACGAAATTGATGTTGGAAGCTAATGTCATTAAGTTGTTCAATGCATTTCTCTTGACCATGCAATCCAAGAATAAACCTTCACATGTCAACAATTTCTTCTAACACATGAAAATAGGCTCTGGCATATATGATTTCTTAATACATTCAATTAATGATGTCAAGCTCCCAACATTCTTCCTCCTCAATGTTATTGAAAAATGGCTGAACATCTGATCAATATGGTCATAAGTGTTCCCTACAAGAAGGAAACCAACCTTTACCTTATGAAAAATTCTCAATTCAACAAGCATGTTTAGATATCCAAAAAAAATCTAATTCTTGTTTTCATGACACGTGTTGTCTAATTGTAGATACAAAATTTCGGGAAGATTACCACCCCAATGAGAAAGCACATCATGAATTATGGTTATTGTCATATTTCCATCATTATGAATATTTGGAGTTGTGAAGTAAACTCTTGGCGACATTTTCCCATTGAAGACCATACAACTGACCAAGTGAAACTCGATAAAATTTTCCTCTTGCAAATTTTTTGGTGTGCGAACAAAATGTGGTAGAAGTGTTTTCTTCTGGTCCGTACCGTCAATTATCAGACCCAAATATTTATTTGGATTATCATAACACTTATTTCGATGCTTGTAAAAAATTTTCGTTTCACTTGTTTCTTGTTCACGATGCTCTTGAAGGGCTTTAACAATGGAATCTACACATAACATTAAAAAAAAAAACTTATTAATAAATGCATTTTCATAGTTGATCACTATACCATTTAAAAGAATAATGTTATGAATGCTCACCTCTTTTTTCTCCTTGAAATTTATCCATTTTTTATTTTAGAGAAGCACATGTACTGCAAACCCCCATCCTTGTCTTCTTAGGAATACGAACATTGTTGAATTATCTCCTCCATATCTTCACTAAATATTGATATGTAATAAAACAACCATTTCCTTCAACACCTTTTGCATATTCCTTGTATAAGTTGTAGATTTCTCGTCTTGAGAAATTATCTGGAATATGTATTGTATTTCTGTTTGGCATACACTCTCCGTGTTTTGAAAAGATGTCTTGCAGCCATGACATTGTAGTTTTCGCTGGTGGCCCAAACCCTCGTTTATGACAAACTTCTGAATAATATGTAGGATCCTTTTCCAAATCCTTGGATTCGTGATAGACGAAATTGCCAATTGAATGAATCATTTTGAAAGCCTTTCTATAGAGCAATAAAGACCCAATATGATAATCATAACATGCCAGTGTAGATTGCATGCACCCCAATAAATATGAATTCTGCATGATTTTATTCATTGACAAATAGTTCTTCCTTTTCTCTAAAGCAAATTTGAAATCCATATGTTTCAAGCAATCCTTTTTACAACAGTCACTTGAAATGAGCTCACTGATAGAACTTCTTCTCATGAGATATACTACTCTACCCCTTGTATAACTAGAACTCTTGGATTGATACGAAAAGGTCTACTCCTACTCCTAGAAACAATATTTGTTGGAAACATCTCTATCATTTCATCATTCATTGAAAAAGCATTTCCATCATCATTAGGAGGAATAATTTTCTTACTATGATCATTTTCAATATAATTAGGAAATTCACCACCATCACTGTTTGAAAAATATTCATTACCATCTTCGGCGGCATGAAAATTTTCAATACCATCATCTATGGTTTTGAAATACTTAATTGGAGGATATTATTCACCATATTTATCTTTACCTTTATCACGGTTGTTCTCAAAGTTCATAGGATTAGGACTATGTGGAAATTATGACTTTTGATTTATTGGAAATTATTCATCCTAACCTTCATCACTGTTGCTCCCATATTCCATATGATTAGGATTAAGTGGAAATTGAGACTCTTGATTTATTGGAATTTCTTCATCCTTCCCTTCATCACTGTTTCTCTCAAAGTCCATAGGGTTAGGAGTAACTATAAAATACGACGCTTTATTTATTGAAATTTTTTCATCCTGCCATTCATCACTATTTCTCTCATAATCCTTGGGATTAGGAGTAAGTGGCAAATGTGACTTTCTATCCACTAAAAATTTTTCATCCTGCCATTCATCACTATTTCTCTCATAGTTTTTAGGATTAGGTGTAAGTGGCAACTATGACTCTCTATCCATTGAAAATTTGTCATCTAACCATTCATCACTTTTGCTTTCATAATCCTTAGGATTAGGACTAAGTGGAAATTGTGGCTCTCTATCCCCTGAAAATTTGTCATCCTGCCAATCATCACTATTTCTTTCAAAATCCTCGAGATTAGGAGTGGAAAGTGTGAGTCTCTAGTTTTTGGAAATTCTTCATCTTTCTATTTGTCATTGTGCTCTCATAGTCCATAGGATTAGGAATAAGTCAAAATTTAGACTCTCTATTCATTTGAGAATCTTCATCTTTCATTTTGTCACTACTTCTCTCATTATATTCATCAATATGAATAGATTTGTTACGTGACTAAGATGTTGATGATTCATAAAATGAAACTCCACTATCAGAGGAATCCATAACACTCAAACAAGAAATGGTGAATGATGCAAATGATCTCTCTCCCAATGATAATATATATATGAAACAATGAGAAATTCCCTCCAAAAAAATTTGCTGAAATTTTTTGCTTGAAGTATGTCCCTCTAAATTTTATTTAAATGATTTATTTGAAAATTAGTTATTAAAATATTCTCATAATATGGACCTTAATTTCGAATTAAATTCCCTGGAATATTTTATCTTAATAAATTTTTTCAAACTAGAATAATTTTAATTAAATTATATAACTTAGACTACATTATAAATTTTATTTTTTTAATATTCATCAATGTTTTTTATCCCACATTTACCCCGCCGTAAACACTTCCGTTATTTCCACTTTATAAAAAAATTCAATTTCATTATTCCACACTTGACGCCAAGATTTCTTGAGGTTTGTTTAAAAGCTTGGAATGATTTCCTAGAGTAGCAACATTGTCAATGGGTGATTCTCACTTTTGAAAGGTTAGTTTTGTTTCTATTATTCTGAAAATAGTAAGTTGCTAAAATTAATTAAAGTCAAGTTATTTTAAACCATTAAAAAATTACCAGCTTTTACCATTAATTCTTTTAGGTAGAAAATGAACTTTTTTTTTAATACAAAATTTTTAAAAAAATAAAAGGTCCATTGTGGGTGGGCCTGCCTGGGGCAATACATGGCCGATCTGGCCCAAGTGGGCACGCCCACCAGACCCCTAGGCAAATAGAGGGGCCAATTCTGAGAATCGGCCCCCTTGCTTGCCGAGGGGGCCGGTGGGCATGCCCACTTGGGCTAGGGCACACATGCTACAGGTAGACGTGCTTGAGGGCGCCCAAGGGGTGGCTCTCGAGCTTGGGCAGATGCCGCCATGTGGGTGTGCCCGCCCGCAGCCCGGTGCTATGGGCATTGTTCTTTGGGGGAAGCACCCATGGGGTGGCATATGCCCAAGCCCGAGGGTGCCCAAGGTAGGGAGGCCGATTCTGAGAATCGGCCCCGATTCTCAAAATTGGCCCCTTGCAATAAAAAGAAAAAAATATCATATGGCGAAGGGGCCCATTCTCAGAATCGACCCTTTGGGCATATAAAAAAAAATTATGTCCAAGTTTTTTTTAATGCCCAAAGGGCCGATTCTCAAAATCCACCCTGATTCTCAGATTCGGGTATTTGGCCATATAAAAAAAAATTATAAAAAAAAGAAATAATAGTGGGGTTGGGGAGAAAATATTAAAAAAATTACATTTTTTTTAAAAGAACTTGTTTTAAATTTTGGGGGGTTGATTCTGAGAATCGACCCCAAATTAAAAAAACAAAAAAAAAGGTGGGGGGGGGTTGGGTTGATGACATGTTAAAAAAAAATGTTTTAGAGTTTCTATCGGTGTAGAAATGTACAAAAAATCATTTTTGTTTAAAAATAAGTTTTCTATTTTGTTTACGTAAGATTTTTTTTTTTTTGATTTAGTAATTTATGTGTAGATATATATGTTTACATGAAAATGGCATCAAGGAAAGTTTTTGTCAATATTTCTGGACCAAAGTCAACACTTGCATCATCTAAAGCTATAGGTGGGCGTTCAAAAAACATTGTTGGACGAACTGCACCTTAGTTAATTACTGAAAATTTGGGAGATGCATCCGCAAAAGAAAAGAAGTTTGTTTCATACTGGAAGAAATCAACAGAAGTGAATTGTTCAAAATATGCATGGTTTCTGAAATATGTAGAAGACGAATCTCTCGAATTATATTTATATTCTACTAAGAATTTTGATGCTGAAAGTTATGACCTGGTGGGAAAAGTATTAGACCTATATATTCTTCCAAATAATGAAAGTGTTTATATACTATCAAAACCACCCAATTCACATGATAAACATAGATATAATTTTACATTGTCAATGTATAACATGGGGGAAGATTCTTCAAATATATGCAAACAAATCGTACAAAATGTTGCACAGAAGATTGTAAGTATTTTTATTTACACTTGTCTGTTTTGTGTTATTCAAATTGTATCATTGTATTTTTAATAACTTAGTTAATATTGATATATTATATTTTGTTATACATGATTTTTCTGAGGGAATTTCAATTATGTTGGGGAGAATCTATTATATAGAGAGAGATATTATGAATTTTGTCTCCATTTTCCATGAACATGAAGCAGAAGATATGGGAAAGAAGAAAAAACAAAATACTTCATGATGCTAAAAGATTGTATCAAAGGGATCAATCTAGTAAAGGTAGACATGTTACTTTTAAAAAGTAGGAAGTTGAAGCTGAAGCTGAAGATGAAGAATGTGTTGCCATACCTGAGGATCGTATTAGAACTAATGTTAGGAAGGAGAAGAGCCATAAAAAAAAAAAAAAAATTGCCCAAGAATGTCTCCCTTATATTTGATGATGAGGAGATTTTTTCGGTTCAAGAAAATATCATAACCAACAGGAGGAAGAAACAAAAAATTTCTCATTCTGAAAAAATCATGGACAACAGTGAAGGGCATAGTGAAAAATCCAAAGCAAGCGGGGAAATCATTACGCCAGGAGCTGATTTAAAGGATAAAGTTATGAAAACAAAACAAAATTCCATTCGACATCATTTGGCGAAGACAAATTTAATTGAGGGTGGTCGGTCATTTCAACTTATTTTCATTCAAGTCTACGAGCCAGATGAAGGACAATTCAAATATAAAATTAGAAATCCACACCATTTGCTTGCTCACAATTTGAAAACATTGATGAGGTACAACCCTTTTGCACATGTTGTTTATTATGTTCTTCTTGTTGATCCAAGTCAGGTTCCTAACAAAGAATCATTTGACAAGTCAAAATTTTTTTAATACAAATATTATGTACTTGGGGGCAACCATTCTGTAGAAGCTCAAATGCAATTAATGGAGGAATATCTCAATAACTCGTGTTTTGAAACAATGAAATGTATCATTTATGCCGATTTAACATATACAAAATAAAATTTATTGGCATGAGATCATAATTTAGATAATGAGTATAGGATGTTTATGACTTTCATCCAAAGGGTGATATTTATTCATAGTGAATTTGAAGAAAAATGTGGTGGTGATAAGAGAAAGGTTGATCATGCATTTCAAAAGGAATGTTATATGGAAATCGGTTATCAAATCGAAGAAAAAATAAGTTCAAAATGTGGCAAAGTAAATTATGAAATATTTAGAGGTATGGATAACATTTTCGAGTTGGCATTTAGAACTAGAGAGATATGGCAATTGATTGATCAGATTTTTGAGTTGTGAGAGAATGTTGGCATCAAAAGTCAAAAGGTAAAAAAATCTAAACCATTGAAATGTACCAACAGTAAATCAAGTCCTGAAATGAAGCTCCTTCCAGAAGATATGACTATCACACCTTAGAGATCAATGCAAGGAGTGAAGGATGAAAAACTTTTCAAAACAATATTATCTCGTGTAAATTCAGGAGAATTATCAATGGAAGAAATGTCTGAGGAATTTCTAAAGTAAGTTTGTTATTTTTACTTTTTTTTGGATTATAACTTTCTGTTAAATATAATAGATTGTTGTTGGTATTATTTGTTATACATAACACTATATTAACATTATTTACTTCATTTATTCAGTCACAAGGTTTAAATGAGAATACAAGAACAAATGGTTAAATTGTTGAATGAATATAGTTGGGATTATGTTGTATGCAACTACCCAAATTCAAGTTCAACATCAGTGCTAAAAGATTTTTATCTTGCATTTAAAAATGTATGTTCATTCATACATTCACTTATATTCATATGTATAATATTTTTAATTTATAACTTATACATTGCTTTTGTTTATTTTATTAAAGATGAATAAGGATGCAAATGGAGCACCAGACAGTTTCAGGAGCTTTATTGAAAAAATAAAAACGGAAAGGATAGGAAAACAACGTCTTAATGATGTTGAACTTGATCCCAGTCCTAATATTTTCATTTTGAATGGGCTCCACACTATCCAATATCAAATAATATTAGGTGATTGTGAAGATATTGCAAAACTCATTCCAAAATGGGATTATTCCCTAGTTATTGCAGATATTCCTCATGGTTTCAATATCCTAAACGTTGAATATGATAGTGACTCTTATACTTATCAAGAATTCAGTAAAGTAGTTGCGGGATTTCTATAAGTCACAACATCACCATTTTGGAGATTTGTGACATTTCATTCAAACACACAATTGGGGTTGTTGTTATCAAGCTTCAAGAAAAAAGCAAAGCCAAGGATGCAGTATGATTAATGTTAAAAAATAATTTATGTACAAGTTAATTGAACTTTTACTATTTCATGTTACAGGAAAATTCCAAATCTTATTTGTGGAAGAAATCAACCAATTATAAGTGACTGAGTTCATTCATGTTTAAATTTGTACAAAGGATGATAGCTACAAAACTATTCTTTTCAATCAAGTCGATGGAAAAAATCATACTCAACTACTGGTCCATGATGTTGTTGTAAAAAAACAAACATATGAAGATAAAGAAGCAAAAGGAGAGATAGTTAACATATATCAAAAACCACAGTTATTGATTAACTATATTTTAGATTTATGTTCAAATGAAGGAGATTGGGTTTTGGATTTATTTTCAGGCCCAGGTAAGTTTTATTATATAAGAAATAATTTCACTATTTTATTTTTTAAATTCTTTGTGTTTATACTAATTTACTAAATTTTTTCTTTTGTACTTGATGATTAGGTACAACACTAGCATATTGCTTACAAAAAGGAAGAAATTGCGTTTCCATTGAAAAAGACCCATTACAATGCAAATTTATTCATCAAATAATCAATTCTCTTCAATTTATTCCAAATGAAATGCAAAAAGTTGGTTTGAGAAAAGGGGATTTTAATGAATCTTGTGTGGAAAAAAAAGCAAAATAACCTCAACCAGCATTAGATGGAATTATTGGAAAGACATACTTTGGGACGTTTGCAGACATCAAAGATCCATCAGAAGAGGAAAATGATGAAACTGAAGCCAATGATGAAAATATTGTGGAAGAGGACAATAATGATACTCTTGAAGATGAAGAGTTTGGGTTACATGATATTATTGATTAAAGATTAAGTTAAGCTTCCAAATGAAGCTCATTGTTTGTAACTATCTATAAGTTATACTTGTAATTTTTTGACTCTAACAATTTATGAGAAGAAATAAATATTCAATTGTTGTTATTATATGTTTAATATTTGTATAATGTGATTTTCACTTCATTTTTATGTGAATCGTGTAAGTTTTGAAAAAAATGTAACTATTATTAACTTCTCAGATAAAATTCACAAAAATTACTAATTTTTATACTTTTTTTGTTAGTTTTTTCCTATAAAATGGTTTATTTGACATGTCCGTTTTAGCAAAAAAGACTCAAAATGTGTATATTTTCAATTATTTCTATATTCGAAATGTGTTTTTTTATGTTAATTATTAAAAATTCTTGCTATTTTAGTGGAAATTATTTCATGTGCAATGAAATATCATTTAACAAGATATAATTAGATAGAAGATTGACACTTTAAAATTTTGACCTTTTTTGTTTTTTTTGACACTGCAATAAATCAAATATCTCACTACAAAAAAAGATTAAAAGAAAAAAAAAATACAAAAACACTTAAACAAAATATGTAAGTGAAGAGGAAGAAGTCGAGTACCTCAAAAATTGTTAAATTTAGAAAATAATTATTAGCATTTAATAGATTAGAAAAAATTGAGTAAAAAATAAATCTTCTAAAAAAAAGGGATGATGTTGCCATCAACACTTTTCAAAATCAACATAAAAACACTAACATTTTTAAAAATTATGTCTATACTTAGTACATAAGAAAATATAATGTGTAAAAAACATGGTAAAAAAAAAATTAAGAGAATTCTGAATTGGCACTTTTCAAAATCGGACCATTTTTTGCTACCTAAACAAAGCGGGTATTCGTTTTCGTTCTTGTTTAAAAGTTTACATTGTTAATTGCTTGGATATTGTCTAGGTCCATCTTCAAACCTTCTTCTGAGACTACAAATCCTAGGTAAACGAGCTCCTTCTTCATGAAACTACACTTCTTCAAATTTATTAGCAGTTTCTCCTTTTGCAAAGTATTTAAAACCAGCTTAATATGCTCCAAATGCTCTTCCTTATTACATTTGAAAATTAAAATGTCATCAAGATAGACTATCACGAATTTTCTAGCATATTCTTTTAAGATCTTGTTCATCAGTCTCATAAATGTACTTCATGCATTAGTGAACCTAAAAGGCATCACTAACCATTCATACAACCCATTGTTGGTCTTGAATGCAGTCTTCCATTCATCCCCCTCTCTAATCCTTATTTGATGGTATCCACTCTTCAGGTCTATTCACTACAAGGAAAAGACCCTCTAGCAGATGTTTTTGAGGAACCCCTTATAAAAATACCCCAGACATCCGTTTCTAGCGGAGTTTACTAGAGGAGGTTGGTAGGTGAAGGGTTTTGCAGATGTTTTCCGCTCGGTGCACTTATCATCCAAAACTGCATCGGTGTGCTCAACAAGAGAAAGCACCGATGCGCACAAAACATTGGCACACCAGACACCGTGCGCTTCGTACACACCCACCCGGTGCGTCGTATTACTGTAGAGCACCGGTGCTTTACAACTCTTTTGCATCGGTGCGTCATAAAACACCGCGCCAAAATAAAAACCACTCAGTGCGATGTTAAGAAACCGCATCGGTGTGCCTATAAAAACCCCGCGCACCGGAACAGGGATAAATAAATAAAAATTATGGCCAAAAAACCACATTTTTCACTTTTCTCAGTGCTCCATAGCTCTCAAGCACTGATGCAATTTATCCTTGTCTGAGCCGCCTTGACGTCGGTGCTCCCATTGCACCCATTGCATGCACTGCTATTGTGCATTGCCCACCAATCTTCAGCTTGCATTTTTCAAAACGGTGGACAAATTTTATTTTGCAAATTCTACAGCGAATATGCCTCCTCAACAGTCAAATGTATAGGTATTTTTCTTGTTTTTCCATAATTAAGCTTTTTAGCAGTTTAGAATTTCAAATAACCTTAAAATTAACCATTTAAAAGGAAAAAAATTTGTCACGTGGTGCGCTCGAGCCATTTGACTCTCACCGGTAAGCGGTGTTGCTTGTAAAATTTACAGGTCGCACTGCAACCGGTGCTAACGGTATCCGCACCATTTCCGGGGTGGTACCGAAAGGCGCATTGCATTATTTTAAAATTTAAAAAAAAAGGTGCGGTGCGGTGATTTAGCTGGCCACACCATTGACCATGTGGAATAGCAGCAACATGGTGCATTAACGGAAATATTTTCCCCGGTGTTTTTTAGCGCACCGCATTCAGCATTCCGACAGGGTCAACGATGCGGCCTGGTAAAAGACTGCACCGTTGACTATGTAATGAAGTCAGGAGGTTGGTGCGCTGACACAACTATACACGCTGAGGCATAGATTTTAGTCAGTGCACCGCACTCCTGACTCCGTACAAGTCAACGGTGTTCTGAAAATTTTTAGGTGCATCACCTACGGTGCATTGAATGTCATTTGGGGCATAGCCCCCAGTGCGCCACAAACAATAGACGCACCGGAACTGGTGTATGATTTTTTTTGTGGCACACCAAATCTTTTGTTTTTTTTCCAAAAAAAATTATATATGTATATTCCTAAATACATGTCTCATTTAATAAAAAGAAAATTATTTAATATGTCAATCATTCAGAGATAAGAGGGGGAACAACAACAACAACAGGCGAAGCTGTACGACATGGTTCGCCTGTGGGAGGCACGAGAGAGGGAGAGAGATGCGTACCCTCTTCCTATTACAGCAGCTACCCAGGGGATCTTAAGGCAGGTAGGCCTCCTCAGGTTCTATGAGGAGGCTACTTCCTTAAAGGGCCATGGTGTGTTTTTGAGACATCTTATCCGCAGGTGGAATGCCCATCGACAGGCTTTCCATGTTGGTCCTAACCTATGGTACACGCCCACTGAGGAGGATATATATTTCATTACAGGGCTATCGAGGAGAGGAGTGGATTTTCCCTCATTCCCAGAGGTTCTAGCTGGTTGTGTAGCAAGGAGTCGGTTAGTGTACTCCCAAAGATACATTGGAGCAGTTGTACTATCTCCTTCAGATTTTTAGGTCGTTGGAGGTCAGTTATGTATTGGTGCATTTGGTAGTGAGGAGGTGAGGTGCATCTCACTTTTGATTTCGACCATTTCACACAACACCATTGATGGGCAACGCATTAGTTGTTGGCTTCAATATTATGTTGATTCTTCAGTACATGAGCCATGACTTGTCAGGTGGTCTGCCATTTTTTTGCGACAGTTTTGTACAGCCTTAGATAGATGTCGTGCTCATGCACAAGGGAGGATCAACTTCCCTTTTTCTTCAGATATTTTTTGTTTATTTTTTTAGAGGTTTCTGGAGACGAGGCCTACTTTTTTTTGGCAGCCTCGCAGGTTGATGTTCGAGGCACGGATGCACATGGGGGGGAAGATGGTGCCCAAGAGGGGCGAGACTGTGTTTCCAACGAGGATATCACATGATGCACTAGAGTTGCTAGCCAGTTTTGACGAGTTGCATCCCTTCATTATGGTCCCATGTCCTTATGCTGGATTAGATTGGTGAGGGTGTGCCAACATCCTCTTCATAGATGATGAGCCACCAGATGATAGAGGTAATATTACTATTTTATTTAAATTTATCCTAACATGTTCTTTAACTTTTTTTTATTAAATCGTGTAATGAAATTGTCTAATTATTGTTGTGTACTTGTATATATTTTGCAGAAATTGGGTCGTTTGATGGCAAGGACATGCCGGCACCACCACATGATCTAGGTGTGGATCATGATGACGATCAGGGCATGCCAGATGCTGAGGATCATCAGGAGGCTGGTGCAGAGAGACCTGCTCCTGCTGGTGCACCGATACTGCCTTTTGCTAGGCACAGTTGAATTGATACTAGATACAGGATGGAGTTGGGCGACAAACTCACTGCATTGATTGTTGAGGCGGGCATCAGGCCCGCTCATATGAGAGACATACAATCCGATGGTAGGTTGTTACAGATGTGGAGAGTCATGTCACATGACATGTACAGCCTGATGTGGCATGTCGTAGGAGCTATGACTTTAGTTACATGGCTGAGGAGGATCGTTTCACATTATAGGTGTGGTCGAGACGTAACACATGATCGACAGTCCGCGAGCAGCGACTCACCATCTCATGATCATTCACCTCGTGCCATGTCAAATGAGAAGCCTCCACTAGCATCTAGCAGCAGTCATCATGGAGATGAGGCCGGACCATCGGCCACGTCCAGTCAGCAGCTTGCAGCATCCAGCAGTACTCGTGATCATGAGCAGGCTAGACCATCGACCGTCGAGGCTGTACCATTGACTGAGCAGGCCTTGACTAGTACTGCTATTGATGTTGTACCACCAGCCGATCCATGAAATTTATATTAAAGTTGTATATTTTTAACATTATTCAGTTAGATATATATATATATATATATATATATATATATATATATATATATATATATATATATATATATATATATATATATATATGGTCCATGTATTTTATGTTCATGTTGCAGTTGTACTTAATTTACATGTTGGTGATCATCATGATGTGTTTATTGTTAGGTCATGTTAGATATGTTCATTTAATGTGCAGCTTGCAGATAGATGTGTATGTGATAGCATGAGTTATTTGAAATAAGATGTATATTTGATGTTTGTATTGTGATGATGTTATACAATGCTATTTGTGTTTTGTTAGATGATCATGATCATGAAATTGTTAGCGAATTTGAATGTGTTTTTTAGTTGAATATGATGTTTGTACGATGGTTATCATGATCGTGATGTTTATTAATTAATTTAATATTAAATGACCATGATATTTATTAAATATTATGTCGTGATTGTAATTGAAATTGAAATCTTAATTGTATGTAAAATTGTAAAATTGTATTTGTATTTGTAATTGTAATTTTAACTGTAATGGTATGTAAAATATTTAATGTAAAATTTTAATTGTTATTCTAATTCTAATTATATGTAAAATTCTAAAATTGTAATTGTAATTGTATGTAAAATATTTGTAAAATTGTAATTGTAATTGTAAATGTAATTCTAATTCTAATTCTAATTGTATGTAAAATATTTGTAAAATTTTAATTGTATTACCGTGAAATGATTGTAATTGTAAAATTTTAATTGTAATTGTAATTGTATGTAAAATTTTAAAAATTAATTGTAATTCTAATCGTAATTATATGGGAAATTGTAAAATTGTAATTGTAATTGTAATTGTAATTTTAATTGTAATTGTATGTAAAATATTTGTAAAATTTTAATTGTATTAATGTGAAATGATTTTATTAAAATTTATAAGTTTGTAAATTTGTAAATAATTGTAAAATAATAAATCTAGAATAATATGATTTTTTGTAACATAATAAAGTTTAGAAAATAATGCAAATAAATTCATGTACTTTAGAATTATCATTATTTTACTATGATCTTACATACCAAAAAAAAAGAACTTTATACAGTACGCCATTTCTAGCAGAGATTCCTGGTTTTTTTGTCCGGTGCACTTATCATCATAACCTGCACCGGTGCGTCTTAGTACTGTAGTGCACCGGTGTTTCACAACTCTTCTGCACCAGTGCGTCATAAAACACCGCTCCAAAACATAAACCGCGATCTTACAAAACCGCACTGGTGCGCCTATAAAACCTCGCGCACCGGAACAGGGTTAAATAAAACCTCACGCGAACCAGGTATGTCATTGAAATATCTTTTCTAAGAGGCAAATTTATTCTGTAAAGTGCATTATCGAAGCAGCGGAGGTCTCGAATCGCGGGCAAGAATTTTTCCAAGGAGATGAGGGTTTGAAAAGATGACAGTTCGAATTTCGGCTGAGAAGTTTATAGTAGAGAAAATGATTGATTCAAACAGAAAGACGGACAAACATGCTTACAGGGATGTAGATGGCTATAGAGCTCGACAGAGTACAAAAGGAGAAAAAATTTATGAAAAATCTGAGAAGGGCGATCGAGAAAGCTCGGTTGAGACCAGCAGAGAGCATTCGGTTGAGGCTGGCGATAGCATTAAGAGGTCCCATGATGGAGAAAGGGAGAGTAGAGTTGATGGCAGAGAAATACATGTTGACGCTCTAGCGACTAGCAAGGTGAAACGGTCCTTCGAAAGCAAGGAGTCCTATTCGCTAAGGGATGTCAGAGAGAGATCAATTGATTCTCTTGAATGGGCTAAGAGATCACATGAAGGTAACGATTCTCATTCTTTCAAATATGGCAGGGAAAGATTGGACAGTAGAGAAATATCAATTGAGGCAGTCGATAAAGCCAAGAGACACCATGAAAGGAATGATTGTCATTCCCTCAAGGACAACAAACAAAGATCAATTGATGTTGTTGATCGGGCTGGTAGGTCCCATGAAGGGAACGATTCTCCAGAATGAATTTAAAAGCAACTGAGAGTATTGTCCGAGCTTCGGTTGGCTTACATAAATTTTTACCGGCAAAGCTGATGTCGCATAAAATCACATCTTCGGATTTCAATTGAGCCTGAATGGCATCTCTAGCTTGTCTGAGCTGTGGTCCTGTGGTTAATGAGGAATATCACATGGAAGGTACCCAAAATTCCAAATTTTTGAAAGTATAGGTGAATTAGCACTTATCAAAGAACGAAATGACGAAAAAAATGCGAATGGGATACACTTAAGGATTCCTTGGTTCCATTTGTTATTGAAAATGATGCTCTCTCTAGATGAAACCAGTAAAAATTATGCTTGTATTATAAATGGAAATCTAGTGACCATTTCTATGGGAAGAAAAGCATAGATACCTGCAGCTATCATATTTCCACCTGAAAATAGGTTTCCCATTGGAAAAGCTAATGTAATAGCCCATTTTGCAATGTATTTCCTCTGCTCAACTCTATATTCATTTTCTACAGGAAACCATTACCTCCACATGTAATAATTGCATCGTCTAGTCGAAAATCGGTCTTCTTCTGCTAAAAAATGCAAAATGAAGGACTCATTGTGAATGCTCCTAAAACATTTAAGGTCAGTTTCTCGTAAAACAGAGATTGTCTAAATTTTTTTAAGATCAAGATAGAAAGCACAAAGGAGAAAAGAGGAAATTAGATGCCAAGATGGAGGAGGAACTTATAAATGAGCAAACAGATCATGGGGCACATTTTCTTGTTGCAGGTTATGGAAAGGTTCAAGTTTCTTTTTCTGAAAGAAGAAGAGGTGTAGTTTTGAAAAGAAATGGCCCAAATATTTTCACAGCAAAATGTACATTTCCAACATGTCTAATTTTGGTGTACACACGTAAAAGTGATTTCGGTGCCTCAACCGCAAATCGGTGCTAATGTACAGATAACCGCACCGGTGCGTTCTAGTTACTGTGCACCGGTAGGTTTTAGTTACTACACACCGGTGCAGGGTTGCCAATGGATGCACCGGTGCAGTGCTATTAAGTGACGCACCGGTGACGAATAAACGCAAATAAAAAAAGCACAACTTTATTTTCTTTAAGTGAAAAAAAAGCGGGAAATTGAAAAATGGGCGAAAAATATTTTCGAAAATCTAATTTCATAAAACAATTCTTTAAATACTAAACACTTTTCATTATTTCACTATTTTTGCTAAAATTTTTAGCCAGAGATTTACAGGAGACATACCTGGAGCAAGAGAGCATGAGAGCACTGTGGAGCAGTGAAATACGTTCGAATAGAAGTATTCATACAATCAGAATCCAAACCTATGGTGATTCAAACCCTGTAGCATAGAATTTCAAAGATCTTGTGATTAAATTTGATTATTTATTTTTTACTTTTTCTGTAGTTTTTTTACCTTTTCTGCAGTTTTATTCATTTTTACCCTAAACCCTTCATTTTTTTGTTTCTGCCCTTTCTTCTCCATGTTTCTGTGATTTCAGAATTAGGGCTTTTCATTTTATATTGACATCCAACCCACGGGATGACTTGCATAGTCGGATCCCAATCCATGTCAGCCCTTGCGTGAATTTTTGAAAAAATGAATTTTTTTTATCGGTGCATTGTGCATAACATAGCGCACTGGTGCGCTGTATTATACAGCGCACCGTACAAGTACTGTGTAATAAAAAATTTAAAAACAATTTTTTTAATCAGTGCGCCATATCTAAAATAGGGCACTGGTGCGCTATGTTACGAGGATATCACCATACGGTCTATTATATTGTTTTTGTGGTGCGTTTATAATACCCCCACGCATCAACATCAGTGCATACATCATGAAAGGCACACCGGTTACTTGAGATTTATTTTTTACCTGAAAAGTTGGCAATTTTTTATAGAATTTTGGCTTCTGTGATCCATCGTAAAATTATGAAGAATTTTTCGGTAATAATCACATTAAAATGAACATTGTCGGCGCGTTTCGAACCAACCAAGAATTATGATGATGAACTTGAAGGATGATGAACCACACTGGTTGGTTCGAACCGCATCGACAATGTTCATTTTAATGTGATTATTACCGAAAAATTCTTCACAAGTTGACAATTTATTTATAAATATATTAGTGAATGATATCGTACAGGTTTTAGATTGATAAAGAAATGACTGAAAAGAGATCAAGTAACAAAAATACTGATAACACATCAAGAAAATAAAAAAATGAAAGTTCTTTGTAAATTTTTTACAAAAAATATTATTTTTGAACTATATAAGTTTAAATAATATGTATTGTTTACTATGTATCATGCATAGCCACAAAATGACGAAGCTCGATAATATTATTTCTTATCTAGGACCAGAAGAGCGTAAAATCTTGATGGAAAAATTGCAAAAGGATGAATCAGGTGAATGAAAAAATACTATCAATCCAATATGAGTTTCTTTTTTTAATTTTCATTAATAGTATACTTAAAATTATTAGATAGCATGTGTCAAATAGTCTATTAATTCACATTTGTTTAATGTTCTACAGGGACCAACAACTCAGAAAATGAATGTTGTTCTAAGATAAGAAAAAAAATAGAACATGCAAACGAAAATGAATTGCTCCTTAGCTCATCTAGAGTGGTGTTGGAGGTTAACGAAAGGGGGAAAATTTTTTACAAAAGTTTGAGGGATCTAGTGGAACAAATGTATAGACGTTCTTTCCACTTACAATACAAAAACCAATCCAATGATTCCAAGAACCAAATTTTATCTAAACTACAGGAAGAGTTTCCAAAGAATTGGTTAATAAGACATGTCAGACTTTTAATAGCAAAAACGTACAACAACAAAAAAGAAGGAATGAAAAAGTAATATTTCTTTAAATGTTTGTTTAGAATTATTTATAAATATCACTTTTGTTATATTTACTTTTCATATATCAATATAAAAATTAAATACATTATTGTCATGTTACATTTTCAAGAAGATTGTGAAAATCTCAAAAGATGAATGAGTTAATATCATAAATATGCCAATAGGAATGCCCAAAAATGTGTACAAGGAGATGGTCAAAGAAATGGTCAAAATTGCATCGCAGGAGGATCCATCTCAACAACAACGTACTTCAAATGTAATATGTAACCATTGAATTTTTCAATCATTAGGTACAATCAATAAACAATTTTAGCATTAAATATTAATTTTCAAGAATTTTCTTGCAGAAAAGAAAAGAAATGGAACCTATTCAACACATAAAACAGGACGACAAGGAAGAAAAGGGTTGATATCTAAGTTTGTGAGTAACTATTACTTCCTTATAACAACTTAACTAGATTTAATTTTTGTATTTTTTAAGTTGTTTTATAAAAATCATCATTTAATGTCTTCAAACAGGTGTTAACATACAAAGAAGAACCATCAGACGAATTGATTAATATTGGGTTAAATATGGGTTGCGAGTATATGTTGGAATATTGAAAATTAATTGTGGAATTTGTAAGCATCTATTGATCTTTTTTTACTTAGATCCATCTATAATTAATAGAACAAAAAAATCTTTTATATTAAATATATGATTTGTTATGGGGTATAAAACTTACAAGAAACAAAGAATGGAATTGCGCCAACAGATGAAATTTTGAAAGATGGCATGGTACATGGTTTTGAAAGAATGTGTATAGTTTATGAGTCAATTGTTGCTATGGTACATCATTTTTATTTTTGATTTAGATTGATGTATATTATTTAATATTGAAATTTTCATTATTCTCACCAATGTATATACACTCATTTCAGTTTATTTTTATGTTTTTAGATGGAAGGTGAAGAAGAAGAAAAAAATCAACACCGTGAACAAAACATTCGTGAAAATAACCCATGTCATGGAAGTAGCTCTAGCAGTGACAACAGTTCAAACAAAGAATGATGATCACTATGTTTGGATATCAAAGCAAGGCTTTGTATTTTTTGAAATATTTGTCTGTGAAATCACACATTTTGTTTAATGTAATGGACATAGTGTCCCAATTGAAATACAAAGGGATACCATAACTAGTTCCATTTTGTATGACAAAGATCGTCGTATATATATATATATATATATATATATATATATTATGTTTTAATTTATTCTATTGTGCTCTCCATTGTCACTATTGTGTTCTCCATTGTCGTTCTCAAATGCACTAATAAAATTTAATTCATATGAATATTGTTATAAGATATATATGTGTTGACTTTTGATGAATAATGAATTTTTTAAAATCACAATAATTATGATGTGATATAACAAATTAATCCAAACATCACATTCAAATGCATTAATAAAAATTTAATTAATATAATATTGTTATAAGATGTGTCGACTTTTGATGAATAATGCTTTTAGAAAAATCACAATAATTACACTGTCACGGTCGATGTTTCTAAAAAAATACAAAATGAACACCAGTGCGTGTCAATTACTGTACACCGATGCATTTATATGCTGCAGCGCACCGGTGCGTTTCTATGACCTATGGGCATCGCACAAATACCAAAACTAATTAAAAATCTCAGTGCATTTGTGCGATACTGTGCACCGGTGCTTTTATGCGAGACTACGCATCAATTCATTTGTACGACGTATAGGCACTGCACAAATACCAATACCAATTATAAATATCAGTGCATTTGTCTGATACAACGCACCGATGCATTTCTATAAGTCTATGTACCAGTGCGTTGAGACAACCTATGGGCACCACACAAATCCCAAGACCAATTGGTACGGCCCTGTCCATTGTATCACCAACACTGCACTCGGTGTGGTTTTATACCTTGACGGCCCGGTGCAGGAACCTTTGACCACCCCAGGGCCACCGTCTAGATGACATGCACCGGTGCGTTGAAAACTTAGTAGCGCACCGATGAAAAACACATCCGTAATAACCTTCGGTCGCCCAGGTTTTTTAGTTGTGTTGAATTTCCATTAAAAGCTCTACCAAAACCTCCGTAACCATAAACGGATGTTGTAGCAAATGTTTTTTTAACAATTTTGACCAATTTTATAACACTAAAAACCTCCTTTATAACCTCCGCTAGAGGGTCTTTTCCTTGTAGTTATTTTAGAAAAATACTTTGACCCACTCAAACAATCCATCAAATCATCCATACGTGGAAGGGAAAATCTATACCTGATAGTGATCTTGTTTATTGATCTGGATTCAGTACACATGCACCATTCATCGCCTTTCTTTGGACTGAGCACTGCTGGTACTACACGCGGACTAAGGCTTTCCCTTATCAATCCTTTATCCAACAACTCCTGCACATGTTTTCTAACTTCTTCATTCTCCCGAGGAGTTAATATATATGCTGCTTTGTTTAGTAAACTTGCACCAGGTATTAAATCTAATGGTTGATACTTCTGATTAGTGGAAATACACTTGGTAATTCATCAACAATTATGTCAGCATAATCATCTAGAAGATTTTTAATTTCCACAGGTAGATTGTCTAAATTGGTAGAATTCAAAATTACCTTGGGTTTACCCACAACAAAAAAATGTATTTCTTTCTCCCTCTTGACTTCTTACAACAATTATTTTTCCACTGATCATCATAACATTATTTCTAGCTGCTCCTTTTTCTGCTTCATCCTTCAAAGGATGCAATGTGTGCTTCTTCCCATCCTTCTCTAAGGTATAGGTGTTCCTTTTTCCATCATGAATGGCTTTCATATCAAACTGCCAGGGTCTTCCCAGCAATATATGGCACAAGTCCATTGGCATCACATCACATAGTATGACATCTTTATATGTACCAATATGTATCTCTACTTTGCATTGTTTTGTCACTAAGAGTTGATGTCCTTTTTGTAACCAGGACACTTTATAGGGAGTAGGGTGTACCATCTTAATCAACCCCAATTTCTCAACCATATCTATGGAGACAAGATTATCGGTGCTTCCACTATCAATCACAACCTTGCAACATTTTTCGTTAGACTTGCATACAGTCCAGAATAGGCTCTTCCTTTAAGCTGGCTCATTTGCTTCTTTTTATGCCTTAAGTAATATCCTTTTTAATAATAAGGACTCTCCTTCCTCAGGCGGCTCTTCTTTCCCCATGACCTGAGGGTTTTATTTCTTTGTCTCAACTATATTAACATTCCCTTGATTTTTTGTTTTATTATGAGGGTGGTCTCATGATCTGTGTCCTGATTCTCCACATATGTAACATCGAATTTCTCTTCGTCAGCCTCTACCTATGGGTACAAATCTTCCTCTACCAAATTATCCTCTATGTGGTGGTCTGTTACGCGAACCTCCTACTTCATTCTTAGAGTGCTGGAACCTTGATCTGGAAGCTCCTCTTCCTCTTGTTGGAATTTTACCTCTATTCCTCTGACTTAGTTTCCTCAACATTTTCTCCTCTTCCTTCAAAGCTGCTTGATAGGCACTTTCAATTGTCTTCAGGCTTAGCATATTGATCTCATCTTGTATTTCATATCTCAAGCCATTGATATACCTGGCTATATTTTCTATGTCATCCTCAGCATGTCCTACTCCAATGATCAACTTGTAAAACTCCTCCGTGTACTCCTTGACATTCATTCCTTTCTGCCTCAAGTTTTGTAACTATCTGAAAAGATTCAACTGGTAATATTTCGGCATGATTTTACTTTTCAATTTTCTCACCATTTATCCTTCATCATGTGCTCTCCTATGAGAAGTTTCCATTGTCTCCATTCGTGTGAGAATATGTCGAATCTCTTCCAGCAAAACTGCATTGGATACAGGTCTTCCCCGACTTATGCTAGCTCCTCTCCTAGGTGGCATGTTTGCTAAAGTTCTAAGAGCAGAAATCAATTCTTTTCTGGGCTCTGATACCAAATGATGCAATGCTTGATTAGTTTGTTGACCACTACTGATGTCTGCACTTCTCTTTTCACAAAAAAAAAATCACACTGCACAATAAGCCTCCCTACAAACATATCTCACCTATCCATGTAACAGCCACTTGTTTCCAACTACCACACTAGAAAACAAAACCCAGATCGATGACTACTCTGTTCTCTGCAAGCCTACATTTTCATACACAGATCTATTTATCAAAATGAGACGGATCCAAAATCGCAACATTCAACCTTATTTACCTTACTCCTTACCTTCATCCACTTCTCTTTTTACAAACTGGAACTTGGATCAATCAATCTGTTGGTTTTCGAGGCAAGATTTAGCATACAGGTAAAAACGTAGCGTTCTAAAGAGAAATGTAGTGCCAGAAAACCACTCTTGCAGAAATCATAGCACTATCAAGGTAAGAGCCGCGCCACAAGTGTATGTGCAGCGCCTCAAGTGTATGCATAGTGCCAAACGTAGGAGCACCCTCTAGGGGTAAAAAACGCAGTGTTTCGACCAAACCTTGATATTTCCAAACTTTTTCTGATACTTAGACAAATCTTAATATTCTGAGAGGCTATCTACAGGTTCATTAATGAATTCTAAGGGATCTAATTGTTCCAATGGCCTCCATATGATTCCCTTTTTAAGAACTGTGACTATATGAAATATGCACTGTGTAAACACAAAAAAATAAAAATAAAAATAAAAATAAAAAATTACAAAGATAGTAGTGATCTCTACGCACAATCTTTTCTTGAATTAAAAAATACTAAATAAAACAGAGTTTTTCTTCTGGCCCTTGATGGCTCAATAACATTACATTCCTCTTACTCCAAAAAAAAACCAAATGAATTTTTTTCTTTTTATTGTTTTAATGTTGTTATCCTATTCCAACCTCTCAAACAACCTAATCCCTATTATATAGGTCTAACACACACCTAGGCTAACAAACCTGATCTTTTCCTTTCTAATCTGGCACTGTATTAACTTTTACAATAAATAATCATTTAAAATAAACTCAATAGGTCCAACCCTCTTTACTAAATGATGGTTGACCAATCAAGTCGACAAAATTGATCTCATTTGATGCTCCTACATCAAAGAGGGATCGAATCTCTCGAGTTGCAAAACTTTCCTCAAATTTTGCACTAAAATAGAGATTTACACCTCAAAAAATTTGATCCCTCTCAGTGCTTTTAAAATAAATCTAACTTAATTTAGCTATTTTGTAATTTTCTCACTTATTATCTAATATTAAATTCAACAACAATATAAAATTTATTAAAATACTAAAATATATTTAATAAAAATTCTCAAATATCTCAATGGTCAACTTGTCTTAAAAAAAAAATGAGTCTCTTTTAATCCTAGACAATAAAAACAATAAGGGAGAAGTGATAGCCTATATCAACCAGCTCAAATAAAATCTAGTTTTGCAAAAGATTCAATTAAAAACTTTAACATGAATATTTAAGCTTAATAGCTCTAAGAAAAACTAGTTTTTCAAAAAATTCAATTAAAAACTTTAACGTAAATATTTCTACATAATAAAAGAAATAGTATAATAGATTATTCATTACAATCACAAGCAAAGATTGGCTCATTTAGACAACAAACATATGACAAGAAAATAGTAATATTGGGTGATTTAGATAGCAAACATAATAAAAAGGAAAAGAAGGTATCATTACCATGTGCATCCAAAACTTAAGACACAAAGGTAGTAAGTAATAATCAATGAGACATTAAAAATATTGGGAGACCCGTAATTCTAAGATGAAGGGTTAATTAAAATCTCAAAGAAAGCTTAATAGCCCACTAGCCATTAGTAACCAAACATGACTTCGTTTGCACTAAAACCAAGGGTTTGTTGTCAATTTTAGTACATCCCAATTCCAATTTGACCAAACTAGAATTTGTTATAATTATTTTAATTATTTAATAATCGATGTTCAAATGAAATAATTTTCAAATGAAACTATATTTCATTTGCCGAAAGCAACTTTATATCAATCCGCGGTGGATGTACTGATGTTGAATTTTTTTGTTTTTTTTAAGTGGAAGGCGACGATAGAGTTTGAAGGAATATCCTTCCTCTGAGTCTGGATGGACGAATGTTGTGAAGGGAGTGCGAAGCTGTAATCATTTCATTTCTGAAAATTAATAAATATTTTTAAAATGTATTTCAAAATACAGTGCGTGTTTATTCCACGCGACTGTCAATTACACGTAAGTTTCAACAGAACAGAGGGAGGTTGCTCGCCTCCCTAAGGTGGGTACGTTACAAATTTAATTTAATTTAGTTTCATTCCGTGATCATTTCCATGGCAGTCGGTTTGATTGCATTTGGTTGTATTTGCAGGGATGAGTGTATGTTGTATTCCATAATTTCCCATTCTGAAGAATTCATTATTCAGTTATGTGCCTTCGAGTAGATTCGATCCAGTGACCTTTCCATGGCATTACCATCTGAAATCCTCATATACTATGCATATTTCCACTATTGTTGAAGCTTCTTTCGAAATATTCATGGTGTTTCTCAGCATTAATGGTTATTTTTGGGAGGTTCTTTAGGTAAATTTCTCTCCGGCCGCAATCAAGGTATAATGCATCAAGCCTGACCTAACTGTGCCTCGTAGCTCGGCCCTGCGGCCTCTGCTGGCAGCTCAGAATGGGCTCCCCATTGGCCCTCTCAACGAAGTTGGCTAGTGGCCAGTTGACCCCCTCATTCCGAAATATGGTAGTAGGTCGCTCATCCAAGAATGACACTTCATTTTTCACCAGGTTAACTTCCTATTCCGCATTCGCCCCTCCTGATCATGGCACTGATGAAGCGAACAAAGTTCCTTCTCAAGTTAAATACTCCAGAACACTTGGAATATGAAAATATCCATGAAGATACAAATATTATTCTATAAAAGGTATGAATAATGAGATGATATGATTGATAATTACAAATGAGGCCTACTTATATACCTAGGCAGGTGCCTCTTCACGAAAGGTCATGTCTCATCAAACATGCCCTTTCAACCTAATTACTAATTTAACTAACTAATCATTATTTATATTTTTTTATTCTTTACATTGCCTTCCTCCTCAAAAATATTTTTCCTCAAAGATTGTTTATGAAAGGTCTCGATTTATTTTCTTGCTACAAACATCTTCTCATCTCGGGGCAGTCATCCTTGTCGATACAAGTTGATATGATCCTCTAAGTGACAAACAAAAAATGTTGCACCGAGAATGGATCGAACCATCCTAAATCAATCTTCGTGGACTCTTGCAATGATTGGGAACTTGTGACGACTTGTTATCACCCGAGTGGATTGCACCGACATTAGTATTCTTTGGAATATTAGCTTGTTTCTCTTATGAATACATAGCTCGGTCCCAGCTTGTCTACTCCCTTGATTTGGATGTCGATAGGGAAATTTTTTGGTTTGAATTTTTTTTATTTTCTTCCCAAGCGAGTATGTTATTGATTTGGTTAGATAACCTTCACTTATAATGTTCCTCGTCCGAACTACAACATCTAATTTTGTGTTTTCTACGCAACTTGCTTGTCTTCTTCTTGAGTTGTGACATTTACTCGTATCAATGTTTGTTTTTTTCTTCAACTTGAACTTCTATATTTGGAGATTTCGATGCTTCATTTTCGACAAGTTGTTGCACCTTGTTTTCCAATGACTTCTTGTCTTTCTTCGACTTCTTAATTTGCATTAATAATTTATCGTTGTGGTCCTTGAGGCGAGCAACTTCTTCATTCTTGTTAGTTGTGATTTTATCAATTTCCTTTTGCATATTTTGTATCACCTTTTTTACCTTCTTGGAAAATTACTTTCGAAATTTCTTGTACGTCTTCGGGCATCACGAATTTGGCTTCAAGTTAATGTCCTGCAGTCGTTATTTTCTTCTTTTTTGTAGGAGAATGTCAAAAACTTCTTTTTTCATATTAAGGATGAATGACCCTAGTGATTCCATCCAGAGCAAACCCAAAACTATATCACTATTGTTGCAAAAATAAGGTTTTAACAGTGAATTGTGAGACAAATGAATACTCCCCAATACTTAAGTGTAAATTCCCTATGTCGTATTTTTTGTCATTTGCATGAAATGAATTTTGTTTTAGTTATATTTGATTCAGGGATCACTAATTGGTTAGCACATTCAGTACTAACATAATTATTCTTTTGAGTAAGATCGATAAATATGAGAACCTCCTTTCCCACAAGTGACCCTTTGATTTAAATTAACGCATAGACACACATACTATAATTTTTAGGAAATCTTCCCTCGTTCAGTTCTATTTTGGATGCCATTTTGTCAAGATAACTTCGGGATTCTTTTTTTTAAAGTGACCCTTCCTAATATTTATAATAAAATATTATTATTTTCCTCTTCTATATTTTGTAATGAATCCTTCACTAATATTCCTTCAATCTTTGGTAATGAATCCTTCACTAATATTCTTTTGTTAAAAGAGGCTCAAATTCTTTTATATATGTATATATTAATTTTTTAAATAAAATATTTAGAATATAATGATTTATCTCCTTTTCCACTTTTCCAATACTTAAAACTTTAATAACCTCTTTCTCCTTTTATATACCTTCGAGCTTTAATAATGATTCCTTAATATTTTAAGAAATCCTTAATAATTTTTTTCCTCCCGATTTTTTTGAAAATTACTTCCTTGATTTCTTTTTATGGAATCTTCTTTAATTACTAAGAAAATGTTTGATTTTCATAATACTTTTTTTTTTTTTTAACAACTAATTTTTTTCAACTCTTTTTTTTTTTTGAAAGGTTACAACCCTAGTGAAACGTGGCTATTCACATATATTCACCTATAAAATATATGTCCACTTATGTGTATTTGACTCTCTAATACCAAATGAAGCGAATGCTTCAGTCATGATGGCAACAAAGTTGACGATTTTTATGGTCAAGGACCTGGATCGTAGAGCATGGCTCTGTGCAATGTGGGCGGCCAGAAGATCAAACTGCTTTGATACCAAATGAAGCGAACAAAGTTCCTTCTCAAGTTAAATACTCCAGAACACTTGGAATATGAAAATATCCATGAGGATAAAAATATTATTATATAAAAGGTATGAAGAATGAGATGAGATGATTGATAATTACAAATGAGGCCTGCTTATATACCTAGGCAGGTGCTGTTGCACTGAAAATTGTCACCTTGACATTTGGTTATCTGTATGAACTCATTATCACTCATACTTTCCTCCTTTGCAAGTCTAAAACATCAGTTCCTCATGTCAAGCCTTAAAAAAATAAGAGAAAAGCTCTCAAAGTCTCTAAAACTCTGGTATCGCACTTTCTGTTTGTCTTACCTGCGGTCCCGCACCTAATGGTCATGTCTCATGCGTACCTGGCCGCACTTTCTATGTGTTAAGAGTGCGGACCCCTGTAAAAGATTTAAAAGGTGCAATTAAACTCAAAAAGCTCACTTTCAGTCATTTCTAGAAGCCTCTGGAAGGAATCTTGCGGTGGCAGAACCGCTCTTTTTAGGTTCATGTATCCCTTGCCTGAAGGAGCTAACCCCTTGATGTGAGGAGCTTATCCCTTTGAAGGAGGAATTTATCACTTCATAGTTGGAACCGTAACCTCCTCTTTTGCACTATAAAAAGAGGCCTTAGGCAGCCTCAAGGGGAGTTCAAGCTTTAGTGTTATTTGAGGTAAAGTGTTGTTGGAACTTAGACTCCTTTAGCCGAGATTTTATGAGGAAAGATTACATACCTGTATGTATCTCGGTTGGAAGAGTACAAGACCTGTCAGAGTAGAGGAAATTCCTACTTCGGACCCTGGGAGGACCTGTTCAACATCAAGGCTGAAAAGGTTGTAAGGTTCTTCTACTATTTGAAAGTTAATACAAATAAGTTTGTTTTTCTCAATAAGCTGTCATCTGATTGTTTATTTTATGGATTCCTTGATCACCATAATGGATATGATTTATGAATATATGCTATGTAGGTGCTATTTTATGTTTTTTTGTTTGTGAATGCAGGTCTTCGAACGTAACTCTTTCGGGCGACTGAAAGAAGAGTACTACAAACAAGCGTTGGATTGAGGTAGGATCTTAAAAACTTTGTAGCATTTACTTCTAAATCGTTATATATCTAGAGAAAGATAGATTTAATTGTCTGTTTGTTGCTAGACTATCTTCTGATACTAGGGAGATCGATCTTGTCCGCAAGATCGATTTATTCGGCCAACAAATTGGCGACTCCGCTGGGGAATGAAGTTTGGATTTTTGGTTTTCCTTTGTTTTGACTTGAGAAAATGATTTTTTCTGGTTTTTGATTGATGTATACTTGCATGGGTAGCTTAGTTTTAAAAAAATTTGAAATTTTTTGAAGTCTTTTGAGTTTTTCTTGAACTTTTCTAGGGACCGCACTTTATCTTAATACACAGTGCAGGCATTTCCACACTTTCCTTGAGTAACCAGTGCGGTACTGCACGTGTTACTTCTGGGGCCTGCAGCTCCTGTTAAAATTTTTGAAAATCTTCAGATTTCTCCTTCCAGTTTAAGTTTATATTGTTTTAGGACTCTTAGTGTCTGCCCAAATCTGTATCTTTCCTGTCAAAAACCTCTTGTGAGCGAGTTCCAATAGTATTTTTGTTTTGGGTGATTTTCTAGAAGTTTTGCATACTTGGATTGGTTTTCACTTTGTCTCTGTAGTAACTCAAAGATCAGAAGCTTGAAATACCTTAGATCACACTGGTGTCTTTTTGTCTTCTTGATGAGTCTGACTTGGTTGCGAAATCCATCCTTTTTGAGGAATAGATCTAGTTTTCTCTTTGCAAATCTTCGAACAAACTTTGTTATAAGTTCTGAATTTTATTTTTACAAAAGAAAACATATATGGATGTTTTTTAGATTTATTTGTTATTCTGTGCAAATGAATCCTTAGTTTACTAAACAACTAAGCAAAACATTCTCAAAAAAAAAATTTGAAGCTTTTATTCAATTAGATTTTCAACGTTTTTTTTTTAGATATCAAAATTAGTTTTCATAGTTTTGATTGCTTTTTTAGAACTTGTAGATCTCTTTTGAAAGAAAAAATGTTTTTTGTAGTTTTGAGTCTTGAAAGTGAAAGGGATTTATTGTGAGCATTCGTTGTTTTTCTCGTTTTGAGTTCTTATTAAAAAACAACAATATTTTCTTTCATTTATTCTTCATGTTCAAAGAAAGAATTGTCTCTTAAGAAATTGCATTTCTCGAACTCTTTCTTTAGCTAGAATTCATTGAAAGAAAAACGAATTGCTTATCATTTTAGGTGCATTTTTTAGTGTGTTTGGAAGTCGAGTCTTCACACCATCAAAGTTTCATTTCCATACCTATTGACTTAAAGAACAACCATAAAAACAACGCCTATTTAAAATTGAACTAGTAATTTTTTCTATTTCTAGGGCTTTTATTACCAATATAGCTTAGGCTAGTATCTTGGAGTAGGGAGTAATAAACTCTCCAAAATAGTAAAAACAAATAAGTAGATAAATCTTGTGGTAGGAAATAAATCCAATTATAATTGGTACAATCTGGGAAGCTTCTCTTAAAGGAGTTAATCATGAGATCATGTCCGAACCTTTAAGACAATCAATTCTGTTTCATTGGGAAAGATAGAATATCTGTGCACATTACAAACGGTAAACCTCGGATTAACCATTGTCAAGGAGCTTGAGGTCACTTGTTGGCAAACCTCGGATTGACCATGTCGAGGAACCTTCAAGGGGATTGAGCTTTGTTACTCTGCCCTTGCGCGTAGAATTGGATCGTAGATTGTTCCCTCAGTTGTATTTGTTACTGTTGGTAACCTTAGTGTCCATAAACTTAAGATTATTTCCTAAGGTGACAGTGAAGGAAAGATCTCACTATACCTGGAGCAGACATCGACTAGACTCACTTGGACTCTCTGGGAGGTTCTCTTCACTCGAGATGGTTTTGTGAAGAAACTTGTGCCAGTCTATTTCATTAAGAAGGTTATCAGGGTAACTATTCCAACCGCCCTTTCTGTATTAAACTTCTACTAATTTGGAATTCATCACCAACTAGTGTTTTTTAGTACGGGAAGTTACTGTTTGTGCGTGGTTTGAACTCTTAGATTTTTAGGCGTGTGATTCTGTTGTTTGTTCCTTTAGAGACTTTAGGTGTTTTTATTGAAATTTTCTTTGATTGCGTGTGGTTAATTAATATTCAATCGTGGCAGAATTACCGAGACAGTCTCAGAGACTTCAAGGGAAGCCCCCTGAGTATACACCAAGTCAACTTGAAGGGCTGCGAGCTCTAGTATCACCTAGTGACAGTAGAATTAGATCAACAGAAACTGGAAGTTCATCTATAATTGTTCATCCTGATCATCAAATACCAACAACAGAGCATATTCAAGAGCCAATTTCAGTTTCCAAAGTTACTGGTAGTATTTCTCCTTCCAGTGAATTAGCTGAAGAACCTGAAATTTCTGAGCCTGACACTGAACCTACTATTTTGGAACCATCCTCAAGATTTGTTACTCCAACTTCTAGTGACCCCGGTTCACCTAGGGTAAGAAATATCATTACTGAAAATCTTCCTTCTGACCTCATATCTATTGAAGAACTTGTCGGTCCGGACGAAGACGTAACTCTTCCCGAAAACCAATAGACTTTGAATCTTAGGGAGCGTGAATCCATATTCTACAGTCCTTTTAGAAGTGACGCCTGGTATTTATCCTTAACAGATTTTTTAGAAAACACGGGTCTTAGTTTTTCACCACCTCGAATTCCTTTTCATCCTACACCTAGAGGTTATTATCCTTCATCCGTCATGGCAGGAGAGTCATCTATGTTTTCCCAATCACCAGAAACATTTTTATATGGTGGTCCTTCTGTTCCTTCGGGGTACCAGGCACTCTCTGGTACTTTCTCAGGAGCAACTCCTCGATCAATTGAACAAGTGTTATCATCTGGTATTAATGGAATTAAAACTGAAACGTCAAACGCAGAGAAAATATTTATGATGTCTGGTAATATTCCAAATCCTCAACCTCAAGGTGGTCAGTTCACTAGTACAAAATGGCTAATTTTTTACTAAAAAAATGACTAAAATTTGCATATAAACGACTATTTTTCGGTCGGTGACCAATAATAGCTAATTTACAGTATCTTATAATGCGACCAACTTTTGGTCATTTTTAGCTTAGTCATTAATTGGTTTTCTCAATTTTGTTATCTAGTTGTATATTTGGTCATTGATTTGGTCATTGATTTAGTCACTGATTTGGTCACTAATTTAGTCATTCATTTGGTCTTTCATTTTGTCACTAATTTAGTCATTCATTTAGTCATTCATTTGGTCACTGATTTAGTCATTCATTTATTTAATTGATTTGGTCTTAATTTGGTCATTAAATGTCACAATTAATGACCACAAAATATACAACAAAATATATTACTATATGATCACCCAAGAAAACCAATTAATGACCAAAGAACTATGACCAACATGTTGGTCGTGTTATAAGATATTGTAAATTAGCTACTAATAGTCATATATATGCAAATTTTAGTTTATTGTTTTAAACCAATTAATGATCAAGAAATGTGACTAAATTTTAGTCGTGTTATAAGATACTATAAATTAACTACTAATAATCGTATATATGAAAAATTTAGTCATCATTTGTAGTCACAAATTTATCATTTGCAAAATATTTATTCATTATATAAACGACTAATTTAGTAGTTTATATTCATTTCATTAATAATCATTATAAATTACTAATTTAGTTGCATATTCATTTTATTTGTGTTCATTATTAATCAACATAAATTAATTTATATGATTTAAAAAATGTCATACAATGTGCATGTTCAGCTTATTATGAAAAACACAAAGTTAAACATATTTTAATTACAATACTAAACAACATCAAGTGCAACTATAAATAATTTCAACCACATAAATTATATTATATGAAATGTTAAAATATTGCGAATATGAGTTTCAACTTTATATTAGCTGGGATCACAATTTACACATGAAATGACGTTTCATCACTTCAAAATATCGTTGTGTTGTCAAGGCATTGCTGTACTGAATTCACCAATCAAGACTTGATCATCAGTCTTTATATGTGTGTCTTATGCGAGATATTGGTTCTAAGGGTATCGCTGTGACCAGCTTCTCCTCTCTTTTTTCATTTGTCGAACGCTCCAATGTTATTGCTTTCTTTTTCAACTTGCTTCTTACCATCAATGTATTTCATTTTTCTGAAACAGTGAAAACATAATGTAATCGTAAGAAATGAAAGATAATGAACACTAGAATATAACACAAATTAGACTATAAATAGTTTATACAACACATACCTTAACATCAACAATGTCAAAAGCAATTTTCCTTTTCCTTCAACATCAATTTCTCGCAAAATAAATGTCACGTTATTCTTCATATTTCTCAACATGCTACATACGATAAATTGAAAATCACATAAAACCAAGAGCAAAACCATTTTCTAACCAAAATAAACAACAAACAAAGGCTCTCTAATAAAACTTCTGCTTATAATATTAGCAAATGAAAAATAGTGGTTAGTGACCATTTGTGTTGTTTGACTTTGCCTTCTATTTTTGTTATAAAGCGCCGAGCTTCGTGAACCAAAAAATGTGACCACAAGCCAAAAACTAACCAACCATTCACTAGTCAACATGAGAGATCACAATAAAACCACAAAATTGATCACCCAGTATTAAAATTGTGAGCAGACCGTCTTGAAATTTTCTTCTGAGAAATACCCTAAAATCCCCTTGTTTCTAATAAGCTTCCCGGATATGTACCTCCATCCTTGATTTCCCTTGTTATATTCGAATAAAGAATATCATCAACAACCAATTTTGTGAGAATCCTACCAAGTAACTCAAGAGCCTTGTGCGCATCAATAGTAGCATCCTCCAATGAAAATAATACAATCTCCAACCTAGAACCATCAAAATTATATATAGTTATAATGTTGAAGAGGTAACTAGGTAGGTCTTCCTTACAATGACTATGTAACTAGTGCATTTGCACCCTAGAGGTGAAAAGTAACGCTCTGGGAGAGTGGGGAAAACAATAATTAAGTGAAATATATGGAAATTTTAGTTCCTATATATCTTTCAAAGAATGTAATAGGAGTGTTAAAATTTAAAATAAAGTTACACTAACATAAAGGAACACTAATATAATTGTCCCGTAATAATGGCATAGTAACGATGGTATCTAAGATCCTTCAATAGTCGCTCCGCGAGATTGCTCTTAGCTCTTCCAATGATACAACAATCAAAGGAAAACTTAAATATTCAAGCCTACTCTAAATCCATCATCAAAATAGTTTTCAATGTGCTAGAAAGGGGATATTTAAAGGTTTTTTTAAAAAAAAACTTTCAATTGTCGTTACAAGACTATTTTAAAGTCGGGTCCAAAACCGCTCATCAACTTTTTAAAAGATGTCATACAAACACCTTCAATAAACCGGCTACACAAATACACTCTATGAAGTAATCCATATAGAGAACACACCAATAGCCCAAGATATGAAAATTGAAAATTTTATCTCAGTTACATTTTACCTAAAAATATTCATCAAAAATCATGGTCTCAAACCAAAATTTTGTAATTTTCAAGATCCTAAGTTCAACACCAATCGGCCAACAACCTAGCAAAACTTGAGAAGAAGACCCTCGTCGTTCTCTTGTATGCTATAAGACAAGATGGTCAACAATGTCATGAATTATAGCAAGCACCTACAATTTTTTCAGCATGTCTTGTATCTTTTTAACTAATCCATCATCTTGAATCGTCTAGAATTCTCTCAATCGTCAAAATCAGTATCAAGCCAAGCTTTAAAAATATAGCATTCACTCCAATCTAGAAACAAAAATATGCATTCACAACTAAACTTACCCAAGATTATGTTGGCCTCATTCTTAAGTTGTAATTTGATGCCATACTAAGGCAAGTAGCTCCCACATCATGGACCACCATTCCGCCTAATCGAAGAGGATGGCCACTAAAAGTTAAGCCACAAGTGTATGCCTTCAAAGAAGCATCACAAAATAATTCTATAAACAATTAAATATCATATTGGAAAATCAATTCCTTCTCATCATGCATGTATATTAGGTGTGATAATTATTGTCCTATAACTAACCACCACTGGAGCTGAAGTTCCCTATCTTTCTAAAAAGTCTGGGCAGACCATAGACAGCTCAAAGACATCAAAAGTTTGAATTTTTTCCTAAAAGGTGTGGAAATTAGTCTAATGTGTTGTGTATCAAGAAGAATATCAATTAGAAACATTCCCTCAAAATCTCAAAATCATTTTATGATTCATATCACAAATTTTAGACTCGTGTGTTCGTCATGAGAAAGAATGGTCTATTTAGTATATGGGAATCTCAATACCGCAATATTTCCTATCAACAAGGAGACCACAAAAGTAGGAAAAAATTATCTTTTATATTCATTTGGAAATGATCATCCCTTCAATCATGTATCATCAAAAAATTTGGGTTTGCTCCAAGTCAAATTTATGCACTAACTTGGTGCTCCATAAAGGCTAGGCCTAATAAGCTTAGCCATGTCAGCGATCAATTACAATGAAGTTCTTGTTACCATTTGTCTTGACTCCAACAACTCGCACCACAAGAACACCAAAGTTTATAACAAGAAATCTCCAAAGCTCAACAATGAGTGTAAGATTTCCAAATAAGACCAACTCTCTTACCCGAAGAACAAACAATGTGCAACATACATCTTTAAAGTGTCTATATGTATTCTCAAAGCTAGGCCTAACAAGGCCATAGGACAAAGAACTTGAGCAGCAAAAGAGCAATGAATAAAAGTAACTTAGTTTAAGCCAACACTTAAAAGCTTTAAGGACTTACAGAATTTATAAGATCCTTAGGGGTAGGAAGTGCCTACCCTTGTGATAGTAATTAATTCCTAAACCTTCTCCAATATTCAAATCCTTGACCACGTATTTGGTCAATATACCGGATCATTAGAACCTGCAGTATCCTTAAATATGTTCACCTACAAAACCAAAGTAATATTAAAGAAAAATAATGTGCACCGCTACGCTAACAAATCGAAAAATCTCTTTACACATAAAACATTTCAAGCAACAAAATTATCACTTCAATTTCATATGTGGAGTTAAATATTACATAAAAAAACCAGAATATACTTAACTATCGTTTGTACGGAAAATGGCACTCGGGGTTTTTTAAAACCTTCATCATCTAAGCCAATGTGTTAGACTTGGACAATGTATGTAAAATAATAAAACTTGTTTAAACAACAGTGGGCATATGTCCTGCTGGTCCATTTGATCACAAAGTGCAAGCCCACAATAGAATGAATTTCCTATGGTTAAATCAGAAAGTCCTGATCAAGTTGGGTAACAAAAATTATGATTACAAGTTATTTTACACTTCTTTAAAATGTGTTAGTGCTCACTATTCTATCCTTTTTCATCAACTTTCAAGAATTTTGTAGAACTCGTTAATGTGGAATATTGCTATCAACAAGGCAATAGTCCAGTTATTTTTAGCTTTGGTTTTAATCTTATTCTTTTTTAGTAACTAATTAGCCACAGCCTAATACACATCTTACTCCAATAGCCATTTTTGTATGCTTTTTAGTACTAAAGCCTCATGGAGTAACAAATTCCATGCCTGAAGATGGAGAAAATTTCCAAGATCTTGCTTTCCCTAATTGGCGTAATTCAATAAAATTATTGTTGCAGCCTTGTTCAGCATTATCGCTTGTTGATTCAGATTGTTTATTCTTTCATATTTCACTTTTGGAATGTGGGCCTAGACCTGGGTGGTAACCTCCAAAAATTCCCTTTAGGGTTGTAGAAACTAAAGATAAGGGAAAGGATTGTGTCAAAACTCTTTTAGCATCCAAGTACAATGAATTCATAATAGTAGCAAAGATGGTGATCTAACCATCTATTGAAGAAACATTGACGCTATTGTCATAGAAACTATACTCCCTAGTGAACCCAACCACACCCTAACTTTAGTTTGGGTAGAATGCCTATCAATTAAGCCTACTCATAATCAAAACCTAGAAGAAAGAGGTAAAGATATGTATGCAAATTTTATCTTTCCTAGCATATCTAAATTTATTGAATGATATGATGATTGATATAGTGTGAGAAAAGGTCCCTTAATGCATAGGAGGAATATTAGCAAAGAGGGCAGGTGCAAATTTCTACCACTTTTGCAATCACCCTAGAAGACTTAGCACATGATGACATGGGTATCATGCCATGCCTTTTTTCTACATTGGAAAATGGAAATTCAACCAACATATGACAAAATCCTGAGGTAGATGGAGATAATGGGACCGTATCGTAGTTCTAGTTTTCCTTAGAATGAGAGTAATAAGACACTCAAATGACAAACTCAAGATCCCTTAAGGTTCAAGATACCAACACTCCCATTCATGATTTTAAATATGGTAGAAACTTTTATACATGATTATGTGCATCTCCAATCAACATTGCCTATTAAATTTGAACAAAAAGTGCAAGATCCGATATTTTTTCCTTTGACACTATCCCACATATGACATGGACTCTATGAGGAATAAAAGAAGGTTGATCATATCATCAATTTGTTTTTTGAACCATATGAGACAAAGGCAAAAAGGTTCATTCATTTGTTGAAGTAACTTTAATAAAGATGAATAGTCTTGTCATAACTCAAATATAATACCTTTTGTATTGAAAGACATAGTGGTAAACCCAATTATGCTAATGCAATTTACTACAAGAACAACAAAGAGATTGTCGCACAGTCGCACAAAATCTCGATCAATGTCAACAGACAAATCCTCCTTCGTGTCCTAGTAGAGAATTTGTTACCAATATCCGGGAGAGTAACTTCACCACCCAAGCACACTAAATAATTCTAATGTACAACATAAAACAACATTACAAGCACTAGCAACCGCTTCCAAACCTGCCACTCAAGGAACTTCCTACCATGAAGACATGTCGTTGATTCACTGGTAGTTTGAGTTGCATTCATGTGATGTAAGTGTTTGAGAGATGTGCTTGAAAAGATATTTTTCTTTCATTTTGTGTTCATTTCATTCCCTATATGCTCTGGTTGAAGCAATTGTCCTATGAATCAAGCTTATGATTTGTCTTCGATTAATCGGTGGTCTGGAAAATATGACTTTGGATCATTGTTTCTATGTTGGAAGAGATGCCCGTGCCGTTAATTCTAAGCATTTCAAATGTGTAATCCTTGTTTTCCGTTTAATCGTTTCTTCTATTGTTTTCCAATGTTCCTTTGCATGAGTTATTCATGTTATCTCACATAATAAAATGGAGACTCTCGGGGAAGCCCGAATGAAACCTCGTGATCTCCGCCATATTTTTCACATGAATTTGGGTAATGATAATGTGAACTTTAGTGGGACAGATAAACATTTTCTCCCAATGACATGTAGATACGTATGGTCAGGATCAACAACTACAAGTAGGGTCAAAGTCCAAATTTGCACAGTTCGTCACTAATATCGAATTTAATTTCACGGAAAAGCTTTTAAAATTGCTGAAATGTTTAAAATTCATGACATGAAAACATTAATTCTATCATCACGTATGCCCGTTGGTCAATGAATTAGAGAACCGACCCCGTTGACTGAGCATGAATTCACTAAATCTTATAAATCTCCGAAGAAGATATTAAACAAGACATAGCACTTCCAAAGTGATTTTAAGCATGGTTATGCCTTCCTGCTGTAAATTTTTCCAATGAAAATGCCACAATCACACAATATCATATGAATTTTTGTGGTGATGTGCATCATCTCTTCAAAGAGCTAAGTGAAGAACAACGAATTTGGTGAACGAATAGAACGAGTACTTAAAAATTGATGAACAAAAATAAGATGTTTAGCGCCAAGAAACTTTGCCTTGTTTTGGACCTTGACCACACTTCTAAATGCAGCTAAGGTGTCATAAAAAATAAACCTTCGTGTTCTCGCTTTCCGGTGATTCCTAGGCAAAGAGGGATGTGAAGTAAATGAACCGATGGTAATATTATTATATAAATGTTGCTAATTTGCTATGTTGTTTGTCCAAAAGTTTACCGAAATAGATCATGTACCAGGAAATGCTACAAGAAGGAGGAGCAAGACAGTAGGGAAACATCAGTCATTAGTTTTTTCGCTTCTCCTATGGGAATGTGGACTAAACTATGGCCCGGCACTTGAATTTTTGGACAGATTAGTAAAATTTGGATTGAAATATTATTATCTTTGCAATCAGCTTTACCGGGAACATTTGATTTACAATGTGGAATTGACAACTTCCTTGTATGCCAATAGATGGATATGTCTTTATTTTCATCTAATCATGTGATGGTTTATGTCAGCAGTGTTGTATGAACTACATGTTTAAGGGCTGTGGGGCACAATGTAGTTTATGCCACAAAGATGGCCAAAAGTACTTGATCCCACAGAACTTTTATTTGTAGGACGTGTTATTTCAAAGGGTGATGAGGCCGACCTATAAGGGAGATGGGGGATAGGCTACCCAAATCAGATCCGCATGGTGTTTTGGGAATGGAACTGCAGAGTAATTATCGATGATTATGCAAGGGTTTTTTCCTCATCATAGACATAATTTAATTGTGTGAAAGTTAAGTTCATTTCAATTCTTTTCCAAAGGTCCAATCAAGACCTTAAATCGCATCAGCTTTTAAAAATCGTAGTTAAATATATATGTGACCGTTCCTATGAACTTTGAGACCGGCCATGTACGTATACATGTATTTTCCCCGTAGTAGGCGCCAATTTGGATTGCTCGTGGCCTCACCGTTAGAAGCAGACATTGATGCAGAAGCTAGAAGATGGAACACCGGCATCTTCTTTAGCAAAGTGAGATGCTAAATTTATTCTATAATAAACATTGTTTTTGTGACTTCTCACAATTTAGAGATATTTACCGATTTCATCGTATGGTTGCATTTCTAACACATAATTTCCGGCACCTAAACACGTGATTGAGAAAATTCACCATAATTTCTTCTTCTCAAACAAATGTTTCTTGCATGAAGTGAATGTCCAGGAATTTCTTGGCAAATTTCTGAACAACAAAATATTTTAAAGATTGTAAATTGTTTCGTAGGTTTTTTTAGTTGGAGAAGCGTTGTACCGCATCTTCACCCTTTGTGGCGTATGGTTGAACAATTTGGTGCGTATGCACAACAAAAATTGATGACGAAGTGACTATGTTGTGCCCTTGCCCCTAGGATTGACAAGGTATGCATTTTACCTTTTGTCAAGTCCAACAAGCTGAAACTCACGTAATCTTTGGCAATATTTCCAACATTCCAAGTCAATAATGTCAAAAACTATTCCCAACCCTTGGTCAAATCATGCAATTATTTTCCCAGCCATGCCATTATAACCAGTCAAGTCAAATTGTTCCTTACTATATACATTAAACCCATAAAACCAATCTAGATAGAGAAGATGTGCTTCAACAAAATCACATGAATGTAGAAGGTGGGAATACATGCAAAATGCAACCAAGAAAGAAAATCAACTTACAGCCTCAAGAAACATGCAAATAACCTAGAAAGCTTAAGTCTTCCATTTGCAATATTGACGCTAATTGATTCTTAAGATAAGTCCTCAATCTTGTCACACATATATCTATTATTTTGGACTCTTTAATCAACAATTGTAGCTATCTCTTAAGAGTCTTTTCCGTAGTCAATAAATGTAAAGAAGCGAACAAGAGAATGTGGATGTCGTGGTCATTTTGCTTCATTCTTCCAACAACAAATAATAATTGTAGAGAATGTTGCCACCGTTGTAACACTCGGCAAGGGAATTTTCATGAGATTAAGGAACTAAAATTGAAAAATGTCTATTAAGGATACTTTGATAAATTTTTCAACAAAAGACAAATGGTCATGACATTGCTTCAAGTTTCAATGTGACCTTGATATTCCTCACATGGAACTTTAGACTATATTACTTGCAGGAGTGGATATTTGTTGCGTCTTGATTGGTCAATTGAAGACCCTAACAAACTTTGAAAGAAAATTAATTTTTACTTTGGAAGACCAACCACACCATTATCTTGCCTTGTAATCACCCAATTTTTCTTAAAGATACAAGGTTTATTCCATCTTTCCTAGCATATGCTAAATTTATTGAATGATTTGGATGATTGACAGTGTGAGAAAAGGTCCCGAATGTAGAGGAGGAATATCAGCAGGAGGGTAGGAAACAACTTTCTACCACTTGCAATCACCCTAGAAGACTTAGCACGTGATGACATGGGTATCATGCTATGTCAGGCTTTTCTACATTGGAAATGGAAATTCAACCAATACATGAAAAAATCCTCGAGCGCAATGGAGATAATGGACTAGACTCAGAAGTTCTATTTTTCCCCGAGAATGAGGTAGTAAGACACTCATAAATGAAGGGAAATCCTAAGGATCCTTGTATACCAAGATACCAACACTTACATTCCCAGGATTTTGAATATGGGTGGTGGAACTTAAGCACACATAATTATGTGCATCTCCAATCAACATTGCCTATTAAATTTGAATGCAGAAGTGCGAGATCTCGATATTTTTCCTTTTGATAGTCATCCCTACATATGACATGGACTTCCGATGAGAATAAAAGAAGGTTGATCATATCATCAAGTCAAGTGAACCATATGAGACAAAGGAAGAAAGGTCCATTCCATTTGTTGAAGGAATCCTTATTGGAGATCAATAGTCTTGTCATAACTCAAATATAAACCTTCGTATTGAAAATACAGAAGAAACCCAACTATGCTAATGCACCGATTAAGCAAGAACAATAGAGACTGTCGCATGTGCCGCACAAAATCCCGATCATGTTAGCATACAACTTCTCATCCTACTAGAGAATTTGTTACCAAGACCGGGAAAGTAATCATAAATGACCCAAGAACACTAAATAATTCTAATGTACAAATATAAAACGGAATTACAAGCACTAGCACCGCTTCCAAACCTACCATTCAAGGAACTTCCACGGTAAGACAGCAAGCGTCGATTCAAAAGAGAGTTTGAGTTGTATCCCTACGGCACGAGTGTTTGAGAGATGGCCATTGAAAAGTTCTTTTCATTTTGTTTTCATTTCATTCCCTATATGCTCTGGCTGAAGCAATTGTCCTAAGGAATTTGGCTTTGGTGATTTGTCTTGGATTAACTAGTGGTCTTTGAAAAATGACTTCTGATCATTGTTTCTATGTTGGAAGTGACACCTATGTCGTTAATGCTACATTTCAAATGTAAATTGTTGCTCGTTTAATTGTTTCTTCTATTGTTTTCCAATGTTCCTTTGGATGTGAATTATTCATGTTATCTCGTTGGTTGGGCAAGCTAGAGACTTTGGGAAGCCTTGAATGAAACCTCGTGATCCTCACGTATTATTCACATGAATTTGGGTAATGATAATGTGAACTTGAGTGGGAGCGTATAAACATTTTTCCAATGAGCAAAGGTGTATGTATGGCTTTAGGACCAAAGAACTATAGATTCGGGTCCAAATTTGCAACAAAGCCCTTGTTTGCCTAATATTGAATAAATGTGTAATTTCATGGAAAAAGCTTGCAAAAATTGTTGAAATGCTAAAAAATTCTGACATGAAAACATTACGAGTTCTATATCACTTCGTATGCATGTTGACCAATCAATTATAGAAGTCCTGGACTCCCGTTGAATTGGCGGCAGAATTCACCGAATCTTATAAATCTCTAGAAGAAGATATTAAACAAGACATAGCACTTCCAAAGGGATTCAAGCATGGATATGCCCCTCTCACAGAAGCTTGCAATGAAATTACCACATTCACAAAAAATCATATGAATCCTTGTGGTGATGTGAACTACATCTTGGAAGGGCTAAGTGAAGAACAAATCTAATCGCAATCCAACAGAACGAGCATGAAGAATTGATGAACAAAATAAGATGTTTAGCGCTAAGAAACTCTTCCTTGTTTTGGACCTTGATCACACACTTCTAAATTCAAATAAGGTGTCATAAAAATAAAAACCGTATTGTTCTACCTCCAGATTCCTTGTGCAAAGAGGGATGTGAAGTAAATGAACTCAATATAATATGATTATATAAATGTTGCGAATTCACGATGTTGTTTTTCCAACAGCTTATCGAAATAGATCATGTGCACGAGGAAATGCTAAGGGAAGAAGGAGGAGCAAGATCGAGAGAAACCTCAACGCGCTTTTTGCTTTCCTCATATGGGAATGTGGACTAAATCGTGGCTTACATCCTGAATTTTTTGACAAAGGTTAGTAAAATTTGGCTTGAAATATTATGATATTTGCAACCGTAGTTTCACAGTACCTGATTTACAATGTAGAAATGACAACTTCCTTGTATGCCAACAGATGTATCTGCTTCTTATTTTCATCTTAATTCATTCTATGATGGTTTATGTTGCAGGCAAGCAAGTTGTACCTAATCCACATGTTTATACAATGGAAAACAGAGTTTATGCCAAGCGTATATGGCCAAAGTACTTGATCCTAATGGAACTTTAATTGCAAGAAGTGTTATTTAAAAGGGTGATGAGGCCGACCCAGATGGAGATGATAGGCTACTGCACTGAAGATCTAGACTTCCGTGTTTTGGGAATGGAATTTGCGTAGTAATTATCGACACCGCAAGGTTTGGCCTCATCATAGACATAATTTAATTGTGGTGGAAAGGTAAGTTCATTTCAAATTTTTCTGTCCAATCAAGACCTTATAAAACTGTTAATTTTTTATTCTTTAAAAATCGGTAGTTAAAGATATATGTGATCGTTCCTAAGAATCACTTCTATGTAGAGATACATGTATTTTCCTATAGAAGCTTTCAATTTGGATTGACGGGAACGTCACCGTTAGAAGCATACGTTGATGAGAGGCCGTAAGATGGAATGCTGGCATCTTCTTTATGGTGAGATGCTAAAATTAATCTATAACAAAATTTCTTTTGTGACTTCTCACAATTTAGAGATATTTCCGAGTTCATTGTATGGTCGCATTTCTAACACATATATCCTCAATTCAAACACACAGGTGATTGAGAAAATTCACTACAATTTTTTTCTCAAACAAACAACATTGCATGAAGTGGATGTCCCGGAATTTCTTGCAGCTGAACAAAAAAGATTTTTAAAAGATTGTAAAGTGGTTTTTGGTGAGGGGTTTTTTTAGTCAGATATATTTTAAAATAGATCTTCACCTTGTGGCAAAGATGGTCGAACAATTTGGTGCAAGATAATAACACAAATTGATGACGAAGGACTCATGTTGTAGCTCTTGCCCTCGGGACCGACAAGGTATGCATTTTACCTTTTGTCAAGTCCAATGTTGGAAACCTGCTGCATTATTTACAAAAGTAGTTCCAACATTCCAAGTCAATAATGTCAAAAACTATTCCCAACCCTTAGTCACAAATCATGAAATTAGTTTTCCAAACCATGCCATTATAACTTAGTCAAGTCAAATTGTTTCCGTCATATACACATTGAACCCATCAACCAATCTAGATAAAGAAGATGCGCTTTCCAACAAAAACACATGAATGTAGAAGGTGGGAATACACATGGTAAATGCAACCTAGAAAGAAAATGAATTTCATGTACTTTTCAAGAATAGGAAGAACCTAGAAATCTTAAGTCTTCCATTTGCAATATCGACACTAATTCACTTCTAGGACAAGTTCCTCAATCTTGTCACACAAATCTCTATTATTTTTGACTCTTTAATCAACAATGGTAGTCATTTCAAGAATCTTTGCCATAGTCAATAAATATAAAAAAGCGAACAAGAGAATGTGGATAGAGTCATTTTTTTCATTCTTCCAACAAAAAATAACAATTGCAGAATGTTGCCACCGTTGTAACACTCGGGCAAGAGAATTGGTTGCATGTAGATTAAGGAAACTAAAATTGAAAATGTCTATAAAGGATACTTTGATAAATTTTCAACAAAGATAAAATGGTCATAGGGCATTGCTTCAAGTTTCAAATGTACCTGATATTCCTCACATGGAACTTTGGGACTATATTATCAAGGAGGAGTGGATTCTTGGAGTGTGCCAGTGTCTTGCTTGGTCAATTGAGACCCCACGTACTCTGAAAGAAAATGAATTTACTTTTTGAAGACCAACCACACCATTACTCTGGCTCATGTAATCACCCAATTCTTCTTATAAAGATACAACAAATTCCATCTTTCCCAGCATATGCTAAATTTACTGAATGATTTGGATGATTGATAGTGGGAGAAAAGGTCCTCGAATGCAAAGGAGGAATATCGTAGGAGGGTAGGAAACAAATTTCTACCACTTTTGCAATAACCCTAGAAGACTTAGCACATGATGACATGGGTATCATGCCATGCCTTTTTTCACACTGAAAATGGAAATTCAACCAACATATGACAAAATCCTAAGTGCATATAGAGATAATGCACCAGACCTGGTAGTTCTAGTTTTCCTAAGAATGAGAGTAGTAAGACACTCATAAATGAAGGGAAATCCTAAATATCCCTTAAGTTTCAAGATACCTAACACTCTTAGTCCGTGATTTTGAATATGGTAGAAACTTTGGCACACTTAATTATGTGCATCTCCAATCAAGACAGCTCATTAAATTTGAACATAAGTGTGCAAGATTTGATATTTTTCCTTTGATAGTCATCCTACATATGACATGGACTCGATGAGGACACACAGCGCTATGCTGACCTACATTATCAACAACCTTCATGCCAGAAACTATAAGAGATAAAGGTGAAAGGTCCATTCCATTCTTTTAAAGTAAATCCTTGTCTAGTACTAAACACAAGCAATGCATTTAGGTTAAAACCACTATCCATAAAACAAGAGACTTTACAAACTGTATAATTGGTTAACTACACAAGCAGCAAAATCATTTTGTGTTTGTCTCTTTATTGTTCAATTTTCATAGGTATGATAATTGATCTCCAAAGGAGTTCCTTCTCCTAACTATAAATTATATTTGGGTAGCTTTAATTTCTCATATAAAATAGCTTCCTATCAAGAACATCGATACCATGGTCAAAGATAAAATTGTTCCTATGTTTGGGATCCAAAAACGTTGGAACTACTTAACTTGAGGATAACGATGGATCTCCTCGCCTTGAAGAAGTCAAGCACAGGCCCCCTCATATTTCCTTGAATAGTGTCTACCACAACATGATGCTATATTTATCAATACCCTAGTTGTCCAAGAGTATTCATCTTGAATATGGGATCATAAAGCTCGCTAAAAAGATCCTGCAACAAAATGCCCCGATCTAAGTTTCGTTAATTTATCCGAATGTTTCATTCATAAATATGGGGTCACAACAAAGCTACTAAGAGAAAGACCGAAACAAATTTATGGATGATTTATCAAAGATGCATGTGGTTGAGAATGGAAGGCACTATTCATAAAAAAACACCAAAATCCATACCAGAGTGATGTAGTTGATCATTTAGTGAAGACAAGAACGTCTCGTAGCCACATACCACAAATTCTAGCACTCCAGGAAAAACGAATGAGGCCATCAAACTATTGCTTACAAGGTTTCAACTTCAAGGTAATATCCTTTAGCTCTAAAGACACAGTGCATAGACTAAAATGGTTACTAAAAATTAGTATCCCCGGGAAAAGAAGATGGTAGGAACTCAAAGGGTTATAACTAGCTCAACTAAAAAGAAGCTTCACAAATAGAAGCTATCGTGTTTCTCAAGTTACTCACACGTTCCAAGGGGTCTGGCTGTGTTTATAATGGGGATAATGCAACATATTCACCCACTTCAATGAGTTTTCCCCCACATACTAGTATGTCACTCAACCCCTTTGATTGTTATTTCCAAATAAATAAGCTCAAATACTCCCCTCACACATTAGGATGTTATAATTATTAATTCCAAGCAAAATGAAGAAATCTTTAATTCATTTCCTAAAAAAATGAATGGACAAGGTAGAAGGACATACAGCCTTAAAATTGACCCTAAAGGCGATGAGTGCTGCCCTAGAAACATCATATCATTGACCCGACTAAGTCCGGGTCGGTCGAGTCCAATGTTGGAAACTCATAGAATATTTGGCAAGAGTTCCAACGTTCCAAGTCAATAGAGCCAAACACTATTCTTAACCCTGGTCGACTTCATGCAATTAGTTTCCTAAACCATGGCATTATAGCTTAGTCAAGTCAAATTTTTCCCAACATATAAATTGAACCTATCAACCAATCTAGATAGAGAAGATGCTGTGTTAAAAAATGAATGTAGAAGGTGGAATACACATGGTAAATGTGACCCAAGAATAAAATCAACTACACTTCAAGAACAAAGTAATCCCTGAAAGCTTAAGTCTTCCATTTGCAATACCGATGCTAATTCACTTCTAGACAAGACCCCAATCCCCGTTACACAAATTTCTATTATTTTGGACTCTTTAATCAAAAATGGTAGCTTGCCCTGTCAGCCTTGCCGCAGTCAATAAATGTAAAGAAGCGAACAAGAGAATGTGGTTCTCGGTCATTTTGCTTCATTCTTCCAACAACAAATAAAAATTGCAGAGAATGTTGCCAATGCTAGAAGTACCTATCATGGGAATTGTCATACGTAGATTAAGGAACTAAAATTGAAAAAATGTCTATTAGTGATACTTTGATAAATTTTCAACAAAGATAAATGGTCATAGGGTATTGCTTCAAGTTTCAACAACCTTGGATATCTTTACATGGAACTTTAGGAATATATTATCAAGGAGGAGTGGATCTTTGAAGCCATGTCTTGCTTGGTCAATTGAAGACCCAAACAGACTTTTGAAAGAAAATGAATTTTTACTTCTGAAGACCAACCACACCATTACTCGGTCCTTGCACCCAATTCTTCTTATAAAGATACAAGGTAATTCCATCTTTCCTAGCATATGCTAAATTTATTGAATGGTCAAGAAATGTTTGACTTATGAAATTTGACATTCCAATAATAATCGATTAGTCTACCTGGATTTTAGGAAATCGTAAAATATTAATATTTGGAATAATAACATCATGGGTCACCAATCGCTTGACTCTCAAGGTGATCTCACTCCTTTAAAGATATGATTGGACAAATAAGGAGAAAATTTCGACATTTCTTCAAGTGGACAGAGCTTTAGGATTATTGAGAGGGTCGGATTTTTGGGGTCTCAATTCTTCACACTTGTTCCATTTGGTGGCCTCAATGGAACAAAATTGCATGGTTGTGCCCTTAAGAACCTATAGGAATCCGATCGTAAAGTGTGGGGTTTAGCCGAGTATCCGCTAAGTAGAGCTATGCCCAACAACTTTCTCGCTATTCACTTCCCCATACAAAACTTCAATCTAGAGAAAAATATGGCATTCGATACCTTGCCAAAGATTAATATTTTCTATTGGAACCTATCTTATGACAACATATTGACCTCGTAAAATATGAAAAGGAGAGGGATTCGTGTATCCTCTCCTAGTGTGCTTCGTCTTTAGTTTGGGCACCTTCTCATTTCCTCGTTTTGGATTTCCATTTCACTATGGCGGCTTGGTTAGTGGTGGTAAACGGCCTTGAGATTCATTTCAAGTAGTCAATTCATTGAAGCAACTATTTCGACATGTCATGATCATTACTTAAGGTCCTTTCTTTGCAAGGCTCTTTGAAAGGGTCTAGTTTGCATTGTCTAATTCGCATGTTTGAAATTTGGTCGAAAAAAATCGTGCCATATTCCAAATAGATGATGAGTGAAATGGAGATGGTGGAAAATAAAGCAAAAGCACCGCTATCTAAACATATTAATTCAAAAAGGATTAAATTCATTCCATCAAGATCTAGACACGTAAGAACTTCAATTGCTAGATCAATTTAATTTTAAATATTCTTGTTCTTCTTCCCGACCCGTGTGAATCTGTGTGGGCATGTCCACAATCACGTTGGCAACTTCATATAACTCCGCTGGAATTTACCAAGGAGTCAAACTCAAAGCCTTCATTTTTGTTTTGATGGTGCTCTGAAATGAAACTCTGAACTGAAGAGTCACTGGGGCTCTCATTAGTCTAAGAGGAAGATAGCATGTCCTCATGGTGTTGCAAATATCGACATTGAGATATAGAAACTCTGGCCCTCTTCAAGACAAGAAAATTTTTGTTTTATGTAATAGTTCTCACAATTAATATACAAATGAATTACATCAAAATCCAATCATCTCATTATACTTGATGGCATTCTGTGTGTAAGGAAATCTGATCCTAGTTGAACTCTTCAATTCATTAACTATTAATACACAATATTATTACACCAAATTCTACAACATAGCTATTCTAGAATATGGTAGACAAAAGACACAAGAATGATGTATACAACCTTTATTACAACATTGGTGTTTATAACGAGGCATTTCAACTCAAAAAGCTCCTTTCCATCCTCAACTAAAATCTTTTTCACATGCATGTCCTCCATCAAGTACCCCCGAGAGAAGGGAATTTGACCAAACCAAGTTACATAGTGTTCCGTGCACTGCTCGCAATCAACAATACCATTTTATTTAGATGGAGTTTGAGATGCTCGACATTTGCACTCTTGCATATGCCTACAAAAAGCTAAAGTTAGCAGAGGCTAAAAAAATTGGAGGAAGATTAATAATGTTGTTGCCACTAATTCCAATTAAGGAAAGGTGACCCATTGCAAAAGATGTAGGACCATCAATCCATTCAAAAAAAATTTGTAGCAAGAAGACCAACACCACATTAAGGAAGACAAATTTTCTCCTTTTATCACTATCGATAAGTGCAATGGACATTCCAAAGATGGATGTTGGTCACTACATTATAGAGAAGCATCAAATGTTTATCATGATAGAGTAAGGAGGAACAGATATCGATGTCTAATGTTGTGATGGATTGCATCTCTTTGATGGTACCAGCATCCCAGTTGTTAACAAAGAGTTGGAAACTATTCTCCATTAATATCCAACTCGGGAAGGATATTGTGACTTTAGTGTTTAACACTCGGAAAACAAATGAGACATCATCTCAAAAGCAAGATAAAGAAGCATAATTTACGTCCAATCATGCATACTTAACCCTATCCCTTGGTTTTTCTTAGAAAGAACAAGTACTTGCTGAATGTGCATGTAAAAGTGATGAAGCTCCCCATATCGATATAATGTAGATGAAGTGGAGTTTAATGTTTTTTCATTCGATATGGGGGAACTTCATCTACATTAAACGCAAGCAAAGGAGAGCTTCAAGAAATAGAGTCATTTTTAGTTCCATCACTTAAAAATTGTCTAAATTTAGTAGTATCACTTGAAATAATTGCAGTTGACTTACATTTTTTACCACCTAGTCACTAATTTCATCATTTTTTACTAGTGGTTACCGCTTGGGGGGCAACCGTGGTGGCCGCCATCGCCCGGGGGGAAATTTTGCATAATTTTTTCCTTGGAAAAACTATAGGACAATATTATTTTGGAGAACACCCTCAAGGACAGTACATACCTCAAGGTTATCAACCTTCAGGACAATACATACCCCAAGGTCAACCCCAGACTCAGTATATTCCTCAAGGTCCTCATCAACCCCAGATTCAGTACATGCCTCAGGGTTATCAACCTCAAGGTCAGTACTAACTCAAGGTTTTCAACCGCCTTATGGTCAATCATTTGTACAAGGAGTTGGAAATTTACCACTTAATTATCAACCCTACGTTCAACGAGGCTATGTTCCTTCATATGCACAACCTTCTACGGGACAATCCCCCGGAATGAACATGGTGTGGGATCCATCCCAAACTCAACAGACTATGCAACCTAATGTGTAGTTACCTAATCAACCTGGACAGCCTTTGGTTTCTGGTTCAACCCAGCAACCTGTCCAGCCTACTATTCAAATCCCTGCACCTGGTTCTGTTCAGCAGCCTGGGCCTAGTACACCTCAGACTCCGCCTCAAACTGTTGTAACTACAGCAACATCTGTTCAACCTATAACACCTGTTTCTGGAGTATCTGTAGCTCTGATTTCTTCTATCCCTACATCCGTGAAAATTCCTCAAGTTTTTGTACCCCAATCAGGACCTACAGTTCAGACTTCGGTCCAGATACCTACAGGACAAGCTGGTGCAAGTACGATTGTCACAAGTCAACCGCAATTCACATATCAACCGTACCAGGGACAGTATCAATTCGGTCCCATTGCACAAAACCCAGTTTATCAGTATCAACCATATCCTGGCTATACTTATCAATAGCCTCAACAACCCCAGGTTGGTCCGGTTAATCCTGGTTTCCCAGGAAATTATACCATTCCTAATGCAAATCCGATTCCAGGATATCTTGGATATCCTCCTCTCGAAACTAGTCTCATTACTCAAGGTTTTCGCGACCCTAACCATCAGTTACCATTTATTGCAACTTTGGATTTACCTGATTTGTTGCGCCTTACGAATGATCCGATTTACTATCTTCCATATTGGCCGCCAATGCTGCATAAGTTGCCCAATGACATACCGAAATTCGAGGGTAAGTCAGGAGAGGATCCATCAAATCACGTTATGACTTATCACCTCTGGTGTGTGTCTAATTCGATAATTGATGATTCAATTCGGTTACGCCTTTTTCAACGAACTCTTATTGGTCTTGCCGCCAAATGGTACATTGAGCTACCACGAGGCTCTTTTAATAATTTCAATCAATTAGCAACTACTTTCTTAACTCATTTTCAGTTGCTTGTCAGATACCACAATGGCACATGGCACGTGTTGGGTATGTGTTATATTCTTTCCACGACTAAGCACGCGCGGGGGGGTAAGAGGGGGGGCGATAGCCCCCCCTTTTGCACTGGGCACAACGGGGGGGTCACAAAGGGTACGGTAGCCCCCCCTGTCGGGGTTCGGGGCAGCACCCCAGCGAAAATTTTTGGTCCTTAATTTTCGGTGGGTAGTCCGCATCCATGGTTTTGTGCATGGTTTTGCACATGGTTTTGGGGTACGATGGTTTTCGGCCCCTGGTATTTTTGTAGATCCGGTCAAGGGAAATACGGTTATGTTCTAATCCAGGGTTTATGGATTGGGGTTTATGTATGCTTCGGCATGTATATATATGTGTTGTAACACTAAAAGGAATATAATGAAAAATCAAGCTGGTCATCCCGATTTGGGATCCAGGGGAAAATCTCTGTGTTTATCTATTTTATGTTTTATGCTCTCGCTATCGTTTATTTTCTGTTATAAGATTCGTGTAGATACCCTCTGTTTGGTTAAAACCCACAAGACGGAACTTTTAACTTCACTAAAACAATCCATGTCTACATATATTTCTGATCATATTCATGAATGGTGACGTAGAAGGCATTTAGTGAAAGTTTTCATTCCGGATCAAATTTTGGCGGAATGGTTCATTAAATCATTGTTACCCAAAATAACTGAATATGTAGCTAAGGGAGGAATTGTTACTGAGGAGCAAGTCATTGCTCAGGCTTAGTACCTTGACCTCGTTTATACGCAGTCAGGTACTTTACATGAAAAAATCCCTGATCTTCCAAAACACGATCAAATAGTTGTAGCTCCTTCAGGGCCTCATGCCGCTAATGGTATGATTGGTTCAGTTAGTACTAAAAGCAAGAAGAAATCTTCAAAGAATTCTTATCCTATAATAACTTTACTTGATTCCCTGAAAGGAGATTGTTTCGCTGAAGTTTTTACTGACATCCATGTTGTAGAGTCATCTACGACCAAATCTAAATCTGGCGGTAAAAAGAAGGGGAAGAACAAAAACAAACAAAATTCAAAAGATAAAACATATAAACATGAATCTACTGACGAAAAATGCAAACCTCTCTATCCTTGTTTCATTTGCGACGAGGATCATTTTACCAAAGAATGCCCACATCGAGCAGAGGTTTCGAAATTCGTTAAAGGTTCTCAAACTCCTGTTGTCTTGAAGGATCCTTTTCCTACTCAAGATAGTAAGATGATTGGTTCTACATCGAATGCCTCAAAAGAGCCCATTATGATGATGTCTCATGTTAGGATTGCGACGTGATCCCAAGATTATGGTAGTAAAAATCCTGTTGGTGGTAAAGAAGCAGAATCTTCTAATTCAAACACACCAAATACACCTCCTCCCGTTTCTGATCCGCTACAGATCGAGAAACCAAACTCAGACTTAGTAATCAAACCACTTGCTAAAGGTGTACTTCGTAAATCAACTTTCAATCCACATGCAAGAGCTGCCCAGAATTACAACATTGTCGAGGACTTAGCTATTTCCCCTTCAGCAATGTCGGCTTTGGAAGTGCTACAATCGTGCCCATCACAGTGTAAATTACTATTGTCTGCCATAGGAGCTGTCGATATTCTAGATTCGAACCTAATAATCTTAGATTTAGAGAATAGTACACCTCGCCTACCCCATCAAATGACTTTCCAGATTTCAGTATTAGTAAAAAACAGACCGGTCTTTCGAAGTGTGATTGATGAAGAGGCTTCTACGTGTATTATGTCGATCCAGTGTTGGAAATCACTTGGTTCTCCCAGACTCAATCAATCTCTGACGATTCTAAAAGCTTTTGACGGCCGAGGGTTCCATCCTTTTGGTATTTTGCAGAATTTACCTATAGAGGTAGAAGGAAAAACCGTAAATCTAGATGTGGAAGTGGTTGATGCCCCTCTAGATTACAACCTTCTCCTAGGTTGCAGTTGATCTTATGCTATGACTGTTTTTGTTTCATCGGTATTTCGCCTTATCATGTTTCCACATAAAGGAAATATCATTACAATAGACTAGTTAACTTATTTCTCATCCGATCCAGCCTCTACAGATAGTATTCAGCACATCGGTAAAACAGTTATCCCTTACAAAGATGCCGGCGTAGGTTTGATTAAAGATTCCAATTTACTGGCAACTTTTTCCTTTCCTCCTAATGTATAACCTCATATTGCCAATATTCATATGATTTCATCAAATACTGTTACTTTTGATGATCCTGGGATCGTACCTTCTGATTTCGAGGTGGATTCATTTGATGGCACGATGCCTTTGAGTCCCTTTGAACTTGCATATCAGGTTGTACAGTCGTTTTCTGATCCTTCTTCAACCGAAACTAATCCAATGAATGTGATCCATGAGGAATCACTTTCTATATCTAGCTCAACTATAACAAAATTTCTTGATCTTGTTCATAATGATGAACAGATTCGTGAACTCTTGTCTGTTGATGATTTACCATGGGAAGATCTACATCACTGATCTTCATTTTTACCCGAGTTAGATCATATTGAAAATGATTTCTCTTCTATTTTTTCTACTGATTATGTCAAAGAACCACATAATCCATTACAACATCCTGATTCTAAATAAAATTTGGAAAATATCTCTAGAACAGTTCCTCTTGAAATTTCAGTTAAGCCAGGAATTATTGAAAACATCCATATAGGTGCTTCCTATACAGACGATGAAATCCAAACTTATAAAGCCCTATTTCAAGAATTCTGTGACGTGTTTGCCTGGTCATATGAAGAAATGCCAGGAATCGATCCGTCAATTGTTGTCCATGAAATTAAGACTTACCCGGATGTTAAACCTGTCTGACAACGCTTACGTCAAATACATCCGAGAAAAGCTGTTGCTATCAAAGCCGAAGTTGAGAAACTACTTCACGCAGGTTTCATTTATCCAATTCCTTTAACCGATTGGGTATCGAATATTTTTTCTGTCAACAAAAAACAAGGAACGATAAGAGTATGTATCGACTATAGGGATATTAATCGAGCTTGTCCTAAAGACAATTACCCAACCCCCTATATCGATCAAATAATTGATGATTGTGCGGGTAGTGAAATGTTCTCCTTTATGGATGGTTTTTCCGGTTACAATCAAATAAACATACTCCCTGCTGATCAACCTAAAACAGCTTTCATTTGTCCGTGGGGAACATTTTCTTATTGCAAACTACCCTTTGGATTGAAGAACGCTGGGGCAACTTTTCAAAGGGCTATGTCTTACGCATTTCATGACATCAAGCACATTGTGCAGCCTTATCTCGATGATTCACCTGCCCATTCATCGCGTAGGGCCAATCAGCTCACTCATTTATGAGCTATCTATATGAGATGTAGACATTATCGAATTCAGCTGAATCCACACAAATGTGTTTTCTACGTAGAATCGGGTCGCTTACTGGGATTTGTCGTTTCCAAAGCAGGCATTCATGTTGATCCATCGAAGGTTGAAGCTATTGTCAATCTACCTCCTCCTTCAACTCTGCGCCAACTCCAAAGTTTGCAGGGGAAAGCAAACTTTTTACGTCGTTTCATTGCTAACTACGCCGAGTTAACAAAGGGTTTTACCAGGTTGTTAAAACAAGACGTTCCATTATTTTGGGATGAGATCACTAATCGATCTTTTGATGCACTCAAACACGCGTTGACCCATGCACCATTATTGCATCCTCCCAATTACAACCGGGATTATTTTTTGTACCTCGTCGCTTCTCATTCCACCATTGGGATGGTTCTAGCTCAGGAAGATGAATTCAACAATGAACATGTGATTTACTATCTTAGTTGAAATCTACATCCGACTGAGATAAAATATTCACATGTGGAGAAATTGGCCTTGGCAGCTATCCAAGCTGTCCAAAGATTTCGTCACTACATTTTATTACGCAAAACCACAGTGATTTCTGACTGTAACCCCATGATGTATATCTTGACCAAACAACTGCTAGGGGGAAAGTATTCCAAATGGATAGTTATCCTGCGGGAATTTGACTTGGAATTTGAAAAATCCAAGGCAAATAAGACTTTGGTTTTTGCTGAACTGATGTGGGATTTCCCCTCTACTGATACTGAAACTGTGGCGGAGCAGCCCATTGCGGACGAATCCTTGTTTCTTATCAGTACTTTTGATCCTTGGTATGGGGATATTAGTTTTTATCTCCAAACCCAATATTTTCGGCCTGAAATCTCACGATCTCAACGACTAAAAATACATTTCTAATCCCAACAATACAATATTATTGGTGATACACTCTATCGTCGTGGAGCGGATTATGTTTTCCAACGTTGTCTTACTCATGTAGAAGCTGAGAAGGTTCTAAATGAATGCCATTCTGGAACATGTGGCAGTCATATGTCTCGGTATGCCACATCCCAAAAGATATTGTGCGCTGGTTATTTCTAGCCGTCCTTATTCAAAGATTGTGTCTATGCAGTCCAGAAATGCCACAATTGTCAATTTTTGTATCGTAAAATGCGTGCACCACCCGCTCCTCTTCACCCTATAATTGTTGTCAGTCCTTTCACAAAGTGGGGTATTGACTTTATTACATGTAACCCTCACTCGGCCAGGGGGCATGCATATATTATCCTAGCGGTAGATTATTTTACTAAGTGGGCCGAGGCGATGCCTACATTTTTCGGCAGACGGCAAGACTGATGCAACTTTCGTATTCAATCATATAATTACTAGATTCGGTGTTCCTCAAGCTATCATTAAGGATTATGGTAGTAATTTTCGAAATATCATGATGACTGAACTGACAGATCAACTTGGCCTGCGCCACGATAGTTCTACTCCATATTACCCGCAGGCTAATGGTATGGTTGAAGCTATCAATAAAGTTTTAGTCACTATGATCAAACGAATCATTGGTATTCATAATTCGAATTGGCATTCCATGTTATTATCAACACTTTGGGCATATCGGACCTCAGTAAAAACATCAACTGGTTTCACTCCCTTTCAACTGGTTTACGGTTTGGAAGTTGTGTTACCTATTGAATGCGAAATTTCGTCATTAAAATTAGCCATAGAATTACTCCCAGCAACTTCTGAAGAGGAGAAACGTTTTTTGTACTTAGCTCAGCTAGATGAGAATCGACGCACTACTACATTAGAAAACGAGGCTCATGCAAAGCGAATAAAAGCTCAGTACGACAGAAACGTTACACCTCGCAACTTTTCAGAAGGAGACCTAGTTTTAGTATACGATCAAGCAAATGATAAAATAGGGGCTGGAAAATTTGTACCTATGTGGCATGGTCCTTACATTGTTAAGCAAAAGATGGCAAAAGGGGCCTATGAACTGATAGATTTTGACGGGGTCTCCTTAGATAAATCTAGAAATAGGCTTTATCTGAAGATATATTATGCTTAAAATTATGAGTGGAGATTTTTGTTAGATTAGTTTCTTTACAGTTGGTGTGTCTTAGATTAGAAAAGTGTGCCTAGTTTAGAGTGTGCTCTTATCACTATTCTTGCTTATCTGGGTGTTACTCTTGATATTGCATGTTACACCATTTTTTTGGTCATCTAACTCATTATCATTAGATGAACCCAAGTACACTATGTAAGACCAATTTTACCCTAAGTAAAATTTCTTTCACCATGTAAAATAACATTTGTTTATGTTTCCTGGTCATATTTAACCCAAAACAAGGAAATTAATTAAATAAATCATTATTTATTTAAGTATTTCCTAGGAATAAGTTATTCAAATCATTATTTAAATAATATTCCTAGTTAAATTTGACTAAATCATTTTTAAATAATTAAATAAAATCACTATTTATTTAATTATATTCCCATCATCTCCCTAAAATAATAAATAAAGGAATTGACCCAAGTCAAAAGACCTTTTCCTCCAACAAATATAATAAAATATTCCTAAAGGGTGGTTCTAGAATTTGATTAATAATATTTTATTCATGCAACAAGTTCTAGATAACCCTAATATTTTGTTATAAATAGGAGGGTTTTCCCCATTCATTAGTCACCTTCATTACATTAGATCACACTAGATCTACTCTTGGTCACCATTTTCCATTTTTGCCTTGTGAGCTCCCATTGAGTTCTATGTTTGTCTGGGTTTTCAACCACAATAAGAGAGAGGAATTTTAGATCTGAAACGCTGAGGACTTTCAAGAACCCATCCCATTGAGGAGAACCGAAAAACACCTTTCTTGTTTTCCTCTCAGGTGCCCCATTCTTTAATATAATATAAAACATTCTTTTAAACACATTGTTCTTGTCTTGTCTATTGGATGCATGGAGCCATATTGTATTTTATCTACTTAATGTCTTTTTTGTGCTTAGATTTGAATTTGTGCAGCATACTTAAAGATATTTTGCAGCCATAATAGATGTTAGGGCTATTTGTTATGCGTAGCTAAAGTGATCTTTTACGACGAAATATTCATACTAATAATTGGCGACTCCACACGGGTTTTATTTTACGACCACTATCGTTTTATCTATTCCTGCATATCCAGCTGTTTCAGACCCTAGGGTTTCTCTTCAATTTCCTATTTTTCCTATTTTTATGGTGCTTTTCACCTCTAAAACCCTCAAACAGTCAATTTTTTAACTTCCGTGTGTTTCTGGCCTTATTGCGCAGGTGACAGACATTAGCCGCAGCTGAGATGACAAATTTTTCTAAAATCTGCCGCCGAAAGAGTCGGATCTGCAGGTCGCACTTATCAGCCCAAAAAGTGCGACCTGAGCTTGAGGACGCACTTTTCTGCCCCAAACTTGCGACCTGGACTGAAAACAGGTCGGAACCTGCGACCTGCACTTTTTATGCAAATTTTCTAAAGACTTTTTCGGGGTTTGTCCGTTTCTCGCTGTGCTTAGCCTACGTCTCCGCCGTTTTGTATTCTGTTTCTAATCATTTCACCGACTAAGTGGGAATCTTTCCTCTTAGGGCTCTAGTACCTCACTTTTTGTGAATGAATTTCGTTGTCGTGTCCACATCTGTGGTTTCATCCTTTTTGCTTCCAGATCTGATACCTCATTTTCAAATCCCTTTAGATCAGCTCTTCTCCCTTTCAAATCATCTCATATAGTTTTGTTTGGGTTCATTTCTAGGGCCGCCTCCTTGACCCTTCTACTTTTAGCTGATCTCCTAATTTTAGCAGCAACCTTGCCTCTGCCTCTTTGATGTCCTCTGCACCTCTTTTCAACAGATTTCTCCTTTAGATCCCTGTCCCTCCTAACCTTAGATCTATTGGCCTCTTTTTTAGCGTGCTTTGCTTAGTTTTTTCCCTCTTATAGACTAGTTTTGAGAGACCCGCCTTCTTGGGTTAGACTGATGCATTGGTAGCTGTTAATTTCCTGTTCTTTTAGTCTTATTTACTGCAGATTTATTTTCAGTTACACAGCACACTTTTTGTACTCTCAAAACGTCTGGGTTTAAACAATTAAAATTAACGCACGCCACACACTGACCCTAAGTGAAGAAGAGCCTGGTTAACACCGCCTGGAAAAGCCTTTAAAATCAATTGACACTGCAACTCTCTGCCCTTGTTTCGACATTGACCTCACTTGATTTTGCACCTCCCTGCCCTTGTTGGTTTTTCTTCTTCCCGTCATCATTGCGCCTCCAAGGCGTTTGTCTCGGAGACTTCTTGGCCTTCACCCTCAGTTTCCGGTTGGTCGACTTCCTCCTTCCCGTCGTCATCGAGTAAGTCCTCCCCTGATTCTGCATTCCGACTCTTCCTCTGATTGTTCGGGTTCTCCCCCTACTTCTGGTTCTCCTCCTCTTACCTTCACCATGTCTAGTTCAGGACCTAGCCTTAACCCCAGTTCTACGGCTGGGTCCATTTCCAATGGAACCACTACGGGACCTACCTCGACTGCCCCTTTGCTCCCTTATATGGCCAGCCTCAGTCTCACTGACTTCAATCAGCTGGTCAATGATCCTATTCGCCACGATGTCAGTTGGCTTGCTATGCCAACCAATCTCCCCTCCGACATTCCCAAGTTCGAAGGCCTTGCTAGAAAAGATTTTTCCAACCATATTCGATCTTTCCACATGTGGTGTTCCTCCAACTCCATCACCGATGACTCCATCCGTCTTCAATTTTTCCAACGCACGCTTACCAGTGAAGCTTCTAAGTGGTATGTTGACCAGCCCACCTCTTCCCATACCACCTTTACGACCCTTGCCCGCGCCTTCTTATCTGATTTCCAGCTTCCCCCTCGTTATGACACCGATATCGAAATTTTGACTTCTTTCCGTCAATCGTCTGCGACCCGCCTATTCGATCATGTTAAAGAATGGCGAAGAAGAAAGAGCATATGTCAAGCCCCTACCTTCGAAGACTATGTCTATATGGACTAGTTCCTTCGCTCTCTCTTACCTCCCATTGACAAAGATGTCGCATCCCACTTCCCTCAAACCGAAGAATCCGCCCTCCAAATAGCCTTGAAATATGACCTGATCTATGCTCAATCTGGTTATGATTATACCGTCCTTCCTGACCTCCCCAGACCCGGTGGCACTAATGCATTGGGGGCACCTCATGCCACCGACGGTATTGTTGGAGCTCTCTCTTATTCATCCGCTCAACCTCCCATGAACTATGGTTTTCCTAGGGGAGGGGGCACCTCCCCCTGCACCTCTCCCCCTCCCGGTAGCACGCATCCAGGATCCGGCATGCCTCCTCTTTCTTCCCAACCTCTGGTTTACCACACTGTTACCCAAACTCATTCTCATCCATATCCACAGCCTAGTGCTCTAGCTCCTTCAGCATTCACCCCCCCGCTTCCATTGTCTTCTCAACCCCCGCAACAGCAGTCACCGCCCCCTCAAGAGCAGGTGAATGCACAACAGGTATTTGTGACTACCCAACCACCTCATGGACCAGTCACCACTCAACCTCCTCCATATGGTACCTCTGATTACCAGATCCTCATGATGAACTCTGACCAACCTGTTACCGTCGACCTCAACCTTCAAACTTAGTCTCGTCCGTACCCTCAGCCTCTTGCTCCATCTGTCCCTGAGTCACCCTCTTCAGGTTCTACAGAGCCTCTTTCGACAACTAATGGTCCCTTGCATATCCCTCCGCCCAAAGCCGAGGTTCATACCACAATTCCTAAGGGACCATTACACCGAAATGTTGCTTCTGACCGAGATGCCCATTCATACAGCATAGTAGATGAGCTGGCCCAATCTCCTGCTGCCATTTCAACGCTGGAACTCCTCCAGTCGTGCCCCTCCCAAAGAAAATCTCTACTATCTGCCCTGGGTGTTGTAGATCCCGCAGATGACCAATTGATTGTTTTCGACGCCCATCAGTCAGAGTCTCCTCCTCTTCCTGCTTCTGTAGCTTTCCAAATCCCAGTCAAAATTCGGAACGCTAACATTTCCCGGTGCATCATTGATGAGGGGGCATCCACCTGTGTGATGTCTGCTTCGGTTTGGCAAAAACTCAAATCTTTTGAGCTGTTCCCTTCCTCAATCACCCTTCGTGCATGGGACGGCCATGCCTCCCATCCCATTGGCCTATTCCGTAAATGTCCTATCACTCTTGCGGGCAAGACTATTTGCATTGACGTTGACGTCATCGACGCCCTTCTTGATTATAACATTCTTTTGGGGCGTAGCTACACCTACGCCATGTCTACTGTCCCATCCGCGGTCCACCGCAAGATGTTTTTCCCTCATAATGGAAAGATAGTCACCATTGACCAGTTAACGTATCATGAGCCAAAATCTCAGACCTCCCCTGAGTCAACCATCTCTTCTGTAACCAATAAACAAACCGTTGATTCTTTGACTAGTGTTTCCCCCGGCGTCTACAAAGACTCCTCCTTTCTTGGAACCTTCCTTGGTCTTCCTCCTCCTCTTGTCTCTGATCCCAGCTTAGCGAATGTTTGCATGATGAAATTGTCTCGGGCTGACCTTAAACAGCCCGCTTCGGCTAGTCAGCAACCTCAACCTCACCTGCAGCAACCCACTCCTAGCCCGTCGCCTCAGCTGCTCGAACCTCTTCCGCCTGGACCTTCCCATCCAGCTAGTACTCATGAGCCTCTTTACCCTCCTGGAATGGTTACTCCAAGCCTTAGCCATTTAGGAACCATCCTACCTGGCCATTACCCCTCTAGTCAGATATCGTTCCTAGCTCCCCCACCAGGAGTGTACACAGTACCTGTCATGGCCACCCTCTCTCTTCCTAACCTGACACTTGGGATTCCCGTCTGGTACCTTGATCCTCCAGCTGCAACCCTACCTGGTCAACCCAAACCTTATCTTGCTTTGACCCCGATTCAACCATTCCCCATCACTTCTCCCACTGCACAAGTGCCTCAGTCACCTCAACAGGAACCACCTCCCGTTGCGACTGCTTCGGGTAAGAATGGTAAAGCTCGTAGGGGGGCATCAAAGGAAAAAGCTGCCCTGACAAACCCTGCCCCTCCTCGACCTCCAAAGCATACCATCTAGTGTGCTTTGTGTGATGTTGTCGGTCACGCCACCCATACTTGTCCTGAACTGCCTCCTCTCAAACCCATGGTTAATGTCGCGTTCCCTGAGTCCCCGGTCCTGGAAGCCTTTGTTTCTTCCGCGACCGCGGCCAAGAACCCCAAGACTATTCACACCAACCACTTCTGTGCTTTGTGTGATCACCATGGCCATTACACCCACCTTTTTTCCCGCCTCAAGGACTTCCGCACCTCTCTAGCCGCGGTCCGCCAATTAGAGGCCAAGCGCAATGAGTCCACCTCTCCCCTATTTGCGCGTTTTGCTTCGACAGACCTACCAGACATGACTACTCCCATTGACATTCCCCCTCTTGATGTCAAGATGACGGAGCCTTCATCCACCATTTTCTACCTATCATCATCCATGAGACCCTCGAGGAACATTCCCTCTGAATCCTCCCCTGTTGTTTCGCTTGACCTCCCTTCAGCGATCACCTTGGGCTCAACATCGGTAGATCCTTTATCTACTTACTCTTCTGTCACCCCTTGTGATGATGTGCATGTGAACCTCTCTTCTCATAATGATGAGTCTGGTAGCTTCGCCATGTTAGGTGGTCTTTCTTCCACCAGTCACCCCATCTTCTATCACGATGACGACATTATGGAAGGAATCATCTCCCCTGACTTTCTCTATTCCCCCTTACATTGAAACCATGCATTCGAACCACATACACCTTGTGGCCATTACATTGCAACACAATGTTTGGGTAAGGGGGCACCCATATTTGTGAGACCAGGAGAAGCAATTCTCCACAACTCTCCTAGTGTATCTGGTCATGTCGACTCTAGTACCATTATTCTTCCACATTTAGAAGAACCTCTAGAGTCCCATATCACTTCAAGGGATGATACCCCTTATCGTTCCTTCATCTTACATCAGCAACCCAGTCTTTTAGACATCGTTGTTGACCTACCTATAAGTTGTCTACGAGAGCATCAGTTCATTATCCCCAAATCCTATTTTTGGGATAGTGACACCAGGTATGCCAACCCAGAAACTTAAAGTCCATTTGATTCATATATGCAGTACTAAAAGAGATTGCTAATCCTCCATTTCCTTTCTCAAACTGCATAACCATAACGAAAACAAATGGCGCACCATATCATTAAAATGTGTTTAGATTCCCCTTTTTCTAAATACATTTTGGCATGACCACCACATGCTTGGGGGCACCTATGCCCCTCAACCATAAAAATCCCAGCTCTCAACCAAAAACAGCACTGAAACCCCCTTTCTCTGATAGGTCGCACTTTTCAAGTCATTTCCTGCGACAGGTCGCAGTTTTCTGCCCAGTACCTGCTACACAGGTCGCAGAACAGACCCCATAAAAGTGCGACCTGGCCTGTTCATGAGCTCTAGGTACCTATTAGTTTTTAGTACCTTGATACTTCACCAAGACACATTTTGTCCACGAAGGGTCTCTTCACCGCTCTTCAAAATCGAATTTCTTCACTTACAACACTTGTACTTGGGGCATCACTTTTCCCCCTTACTTGTCTGCGTTCGTGTTGAATTTCGTCATGAGATACCCTATTGTACTCATGTTTTTATGGTCCCCTTTGGACCTTTCCCCATTCCATTATCATCATTAGTGTCCGTCTCTTTGTCACTCTACTATTTTCTCTTGTGCCTTAGTTGGGGATCCCTCATCACCTCACCTATGGCGGACCTCCTTCTGTCGACATCAGCTCATTTACTCCAAAAGCCAGGTCTAGGGGGCAGTGTACCTTGGTTCGAGCTCTTCTCAGCATGATCGTGATCTATACACTTCATGGTCCAATGATGCAGCAGCAGCTATTGGTGATTCCCGAGCGTGTGTGAGATGTATCAACCCTCATGAGGAGGTGGCCCTGCAGGTAGCCCCCCACATGCCCGGATGACTTCTTCATTTCCGCCCTTGATGCAGCTCCTCTCATTTGATGATATCGGCCTCAACCGCTTGCAGCGCCTCTTCGATTTGCATGTATCAGTCAGATTTTGTGAGCCCTTCCCCGTGTGTAGGGGGCATTTGGGTATATTTGTATCTCATGTACTAAATTCTTCTTGTATAAGTCCTGAAGGTTATTCCAGGCATCGCATGTATGTGGGATTCATCATTTTATTTATCTGGCTCATGCTTAGGCCAGCACATGCTTCATTCTTGTGTTCTGTGGTTTTTCGGGCGCCTTATTCTTTGTACTATTGTATCAGCGGGCATAGGTATGCCTCCCCCGCCACCTTTAACACTGGTACTACTTCATCACCTAGAGACTTGTTGCACCTGTAAGTCTCGTCTCCTCCGGGACTAGTCCTTTAGCACATTAGACTACCTTACATTCCTCTCTCTCACTTCCCTCTTGATGCCTAGTGATTGAGTTCTTACAACGTACTTTGGTCATACGATTAGCTCCTAACACTCGTACGTTGGGGGGCAATATGTTACACCATTTTTTTGGTCATCTAACTCATTATCATTAGATGAACCCAAGTACACTATGTAAGACCAATTTTACCCTAAGTAAAATTGCTTTCACCATGTAAAATAACATTTGTCTATGTTTCGTGGTCATATTTAACCCAAAACAAGGAAATTAATTAAATAAATCATTATTTACTAAAGTATTTCCTAGGAATAATTTATTCAAATCATTATTTAAATAATATTCCTAGTTAAATTTGACTAAATCATTATTTATTTAATTATATTCCCATCATCTCCCTAAAATAATAACTAAATCATTTATTTATTTATTGTTTATAAATAAAGGAATTGACCCAAGTCAAAAGACCTTTTCCCTCCAACAAATATAATAAAATATTCCTAAAGGGTGATTCTAGAATTTGATTAATAATATTTTATTCATGCACCGAGTTCTAGAACACCCCAATATTTTGTTATAAATAGAAGGGTTTTCCCATTCATTAGTCACCTCCATTGCATTAGATCACTCTGGATCTACTCTTGGTCACCATTTTCCATTTTTGCCTTGTGAGCTCCCATTGAGTTCTATGTTTGTTTGGGTTTTCTACCACAATAAGAGAGAGGAATTTTAGATCTGAAACGCTGAGGACTTTCAAGAACCCATCCCATTGAGGAGAACTGGAAAACACCTTTCTTATTTTCCTCTCAGGTGCCCCATTTTTTAATATAATATAAAACATTCTTTTAAACACATTGTTCTTGTCTTGTCTATTGGATGCATGGAGCCATATTGTATTTTATCTGCTTAATGTCTTTTATGCTTAGATCTGGATTTGTGCAGCATTACTTGGATCATCTAATTGCAGATTTAAAGATGTTTGGCAACCATAATCGATGTTAGGGCTGTTTTTTATGCGTAGCTAAAGTGATCTTTTACGACAAAAGATTCATACTAACATTGCAGATGACGACGTCTCTTCAAACCTATATTGGTTTTGCTGATGGTGCTTGTCATAGTACACAGAACATTTCTTCCACAGCTTGGGTTGTCTATTCACCCTCTGATGAGTTAGTATCCATGCATGGGGTAAGCCTTGGTCAAACAACGAATAACATTGCAGAGTATAGTGCAGTGATTGAGTTATTATCTGAATCCATATCATTTGGAATTCGGAGTTTGATTGTTAAGTTGGATTCTAAACTCGTTGTATTACAACTTAATAGGGTTTATGCCATTAGAAATATGGTATTATTATAGTTATTTTTGAGATTTTGTCTCTTGGAACGTGAATTTGATTACATTGAATATCAGCATATTCCAAGACATTTAAATACATTAGCAGATGAAGTTACTTCTAGTATGATAAATAGACATTTGCAATAATCAAAAAATTAAATTACACAACATTCGATAACATATTACACAAGATAGCCGGTAATAATTATATATGATAGCATAGAAGTTTGTTTCAAAATATACATCGTCTTCGATCATAGGTTGAAAAACACCTTATGATCGGCAAAAATGATAATACAAAAAGTCAAAAATGTTATGAGTCTACAAATCGATCATCCTATCCCTAATGATGATCACGATAAGAAACTACTGCTCGGGCCACCCTACACAAGAACCTCCTAAAAGGTCCTAGGACCCCAATCACATATCTCTATAACCTAAGTGGAATATCATATATATCGGTCTCTCAAATATCTAGTGTCAAGCGCTCTAGATGATGCTCCAAGTCAGTCAGGATCTCTGCTGATTGGTCCTGTGGGGCTGGTGCTGCTGCAGCTGGGTGTCTCCTCTCATAGGGCTGAAAAGTGGCTGGTCATCGTGGACCCACATCTGCATTTAAACTTTTGATTATTATTTTTGGATGATTAAAATGAAAAAAAAAATAGAACTTAGAAAATGTTGAAAATGGTTTTTACCTGAATCATCCCACTGTTCTCCTGCTAGAAGAGCCATGTCTTGGTCGTCGTGGAAGTCCATCCTGGCGTATGGAAAGTCCTCAATCACAAAATTTGGTTGTTCAACCAACGAAAATATGCAGACGTGAATCTAACAACCTCTATGCCCTCAGTGTGACGGGCCATCAAAGCTACCCATCGAACCATCCAAGGTTCCCGAACTCTGCCTGGATCAACTGGAATGAGCTACGGAGCTAGTAAGGGAATTGTCTTTAGAGCAAATGTAACCACAATGGATCCGTAACCAAAGTTGTTTAACTTGCCATTTTTTGCTCTGGTCAGTTGGCCTTTCACATTGGCCAATACTGCTTCGCACCAGTTGAATATTATGCCTCGAAAGCAATCTACCGCAATCTGCATTTGGGACCCAGTAGCCACATGCAATGCTGCACTCCCGCACATTATAGTAACAGTGAATGCAATAACTTTGAGCTCAGGTCGGATGATAGTTTTAACATCAATCCATTTATCCTTGGGGTCTGTTCGATCATCGCAAAACTCTAGTCGAAGACTAGCGACAGGCTGGCCACCTGGCCTAGTCCCAAATAGAGATATTTTTTCACCCCTTTTGGACAAACCAGTTAAAAATATATATATCCTCTGGCTCAATTTCGAGATGGTGGCCGCCAATAACAAAACACTGGTCCTAAGTGTCCCATTTGTTTACCAACCATGTCAGGAGGTCTACTTGGGCCCTCATGCCCTGTATGGCCTAGAACTTGTACAAACCGCATGCTCTCAATGCGTACATTGTGGGAAAATGATTCATTGCGGCGTCATCTACATCCTCGTGCTCGCATTCTCGCCAAGTAAGCATTTTGAATGTCCTACAATGCATAAAGAGACATATTAGAACAAACTTGTTTGAAAACTTTTGGGCGGAAATTGAGAAATTTAAGTTTCAAATTTCATTGCATGGGGTCTGCACCCTTTTCTCATACACAGTGCATAGGTACGCACGGGAGCTGTGAAATAGGTGCGAACCCAGGACTTTTTTCTATGTAGAAAAAAATTTGGGGTCCACAGGGCCCGCGTGTTGCACCTGTGGACCCCCGCAAGTGATTTTTTCAACCTATTTTTCCCTAAAAAATGAAATTTAAAGCCTAAAAACAAAATGTAAATGGATGAAATGCAAGTTAAGGAGGACGTGGATTACATGGAGCTGACGATTTTTTATTCCGACGGACGGATTTTCCAGAATCTTCACAGGAACTTTTTTACCCAAAAGCTCTCACTTTTCACTCTAAACTCAAATGGTAAAAATGAAGTTAGAAAAGCCCTTTTTATAAGTTTTTTCGAATAAATGAATTTTTAATTTGTTTATTTTTCACTTTAAAAAGGTAATTTTTGAAAACATTTTTATTTATCTTAAACAGGTATGTGTAATGTTTTGAGTTTTTGTGCAGAAAATTGGATTTTTCAGGAAAATTGATCGTTTTTCAACAAAAAGTATACTTTTATCACTTTTTCGGACTCTTTCAAAAATTTACGAAAAAGCGAAAACTTGGAGTCCTCTTTTAAGCTCTTTTCAGACTCTCGAAAATTGAAAAGATTGCCGAGCACTTGATTATTCGAACTCGTTAAAATAAATGAATGATCATCCTTTCAGTATAAGTTTACCCCTTTTACGGACTGAAATGGACTATTTACGAAAAAGGTATACGTTGACTAATTACGGTTAACACAATTCTCTCCCGCATTATTTTATCCTTTTTCGGGCTCGAGAGACTAAATTTACGAAAAAGTACCCCCATGGAGTCTTCTTAAGTTTTTTCTTCTGATTCCCTAAAATTGAAAAAACACTGAGTTTCTCCTATACTGGTCTCATTAAAATTTAACAGTAAAGGACCTGTTCGATTTTAAACAGGAATGAACCACTCCTTCTTAGGGTTCGAATCTTAAACTAAGTTGGACTCATCCGAAGGATGAGCTTATAAACAAGAAAATGTTATCCTCCTCAAGCTTGTCAAAAATAAAGAGGTACTTGCCATAAATGGTGGGGGAAAAGAGAGAAAAACGAACCTGTTTGTTACATTTTGATTATTCAGAAAACCGTTAACCACTCTTGAACACGACACTTTTTGTCCACCTGGGTTGGGAAATCCTTTGCCTAACAGTTAATCAAACCACATTGAAAGTCTTCAACCGGTTTCTGGGTATTAGCTTTGGGTCAATTGTTACCAAGCCATCTGCAGTGTCGTTATGTGTTCAAGAGGACAGTTCAAATAAACCATTCATCTGCAAAATATCTGTCATCCATTTTGACCATCCCTGAGTCAGTCCTTGCCAATATATTTTCAAAACTTGATCTATGATTTCGTGTTGTGGGCTTCCCTACGACGGATCACTTTCTATCGACGACAGCTCATTATCTAGGAAGTTGATCTAGAAATCGTCAGTACCTTGAAATCTGCATGCCTCAATGGCAGGTTTCTCACCTTCGACGACAGGTTGCATCATTGACCTTCGATCGAATGATTCCGTGACATGTTCGACTTCAGCTCATTCATTCACATTTCATGGATTGTACTGAGTACTTTGAGGGCCATTGACATTACTGGTGGTTACTCTCACACTTATTACAGTTCACATCATTGACTGGTAATCAAGTGGTTTCTACCATGTTCGACTTCGATACATTCATTCACATGGATAGAATCCTACTAGTTTGGGAAGTGGAAATCAAGACCCCGGATCTAGTTTCTACCATCTAGGCTACAAGGAATTTTTCTATTCATTTATAAAGTGGACTATTTATAAACAGATGGTTGCGTCCATATTGTGTCTACACATGTCTATATTGTTGATGTATTGAAAAATCATTCATGTATCAGAACAGTTTAAGTCAGTTTTCTAGTTAGTTTTGATCTGAGTATGGGAATGCCTACCTCAGCAATGATATGTCTACACATATATATTTTGCATTGAATGTTTTTACGGGTTCCGACTGGGGTGTCCACAGGATGATCCTTGAAATGACAAAGCACTTCACTCTTCATACATGACAGACTCTATCTTCATCTATTACAGACTTCGCAATTTAGGGGGCAATCTGTTTCACTGAAAATTGTCACCTTGACATCCTGTTATCCATATGAGCTCATTATCACTCATACTTTCCTCCTTTTCAAGTCTAAAACATTAGTTCCTCATTTCAAGCCTTAAAAAATAAGAGAAAATCTCTCAAAGTCTCTAAAACTCTAGTATCGCACTTTCTCTTTGTCTTACCTGCGGTCCCACACCTAATGGTCATGTCTCATGCGTACCTGACTGCAATTTCTATGTGTTAACAGTGTGGACCCCTGTAAAAGATTAAAAAGGCGTAAGTAAACTCAAAAAGCTCACTTTCAGTCATTTCTAGAAGCCTCTGGAAGGAATCTTGTGGTGGCAAAACCGCTCTTTTTAGCTTCATGTATCCCTTACCTTAAGGAGCTAACCCCTTGATGTGAGGAGCTTATCCCTTTGAAGGAGGACTTTATCCCTTCATAGCTGGAATTGTAACCTCCTCTTTTGCACTATAAAAAGAGGCCTTGGGCAGCCTCAAGGGGAGTTCAAGCTTTAGTGTTATTTGAGGTAAAGTGTTGTTGGAACTTAGACTCCTTTAGCCGAGATTTTATGAGGAAAGATTAGATACCTGTATGTATCTCGGTTGGAAGAGTGCAAGACCTGTTAGAGTAGAGGAAATTCCTGCTTCGGACCCTAGGAGGACCTGTTCAACATCAAGGCTGAAAAGGTTGTAAGGTTCTTCTACTATTTCAAAGTTAATACAAATAAGTTTGTTTTTCTAAATAAGTTGTCATCTGATTGTTTATTTTATGGATTCCTTGATCACCATAATGGATATGATTTATGAATATATGCTATGCAGGTTCTATTTGATGTTTGTTTGTTTGTGAATGTAGGTCTTCGAACGTAACTCTTTCGGGAGACTGAAAGAAGACTACTACAAAAAATTATTGGATTGAGGTAGGATCTTAACACCTTTGTAGCATTTAATTCTAAATCGTTATATGTCTAGAGAAAGATAGATTTAATTGTTTGTTTGTTTCTAGACTATCTTTTGATACTAGGGAGATCAATCTTGTCCGCAAGATCGATTTATCCGGCCAACAGGTGCCTCTTCACGAAAGGTCGTGTCTCATCAAACATGCCCTTTCAACCTAATTACTAATTTAACTAATTAATCATTATTTATATATTTTTATTCATTATAACTATCGCCAAGGATAGTCAACAAGGTAAGGGAAAAGAAGCAATGGACCTCTCAAAGGACCACACCCCAAAAAGACATGATAGCTCTGTCCTGCACACATCAGGCGACGCAAAGGAAGAGGCAACTACAAAAGACAACGAAAAACTGAAATCAAAGCAGACAAATACATGTCACCGAAAGGCCAAAAGGACACCGAAGCTGGTCATCCAAGACCCAGATGTGGCGGTATACAGAGAATACATGCAAGAACATGCAGTGATCTGTAAATTCATGGGAATTTGGCCAACAAAAAGAGCCCTCAATGGCTGGATCAAGTCCAAATGGAAGCCAAAGGGAGAAGTCCAACTACGACTGGGCTCTAAAGGATTTTTCACAGTAGTCTTTGATCTTCTGGAAGACAGAGACAAAATCATTGAAGAGGGCCCTTACTTATTCAACTCAGTCGGTTTCTACATGCGATTCTGGAAAGAGAACTTCACACCTAAAAAAGAGGACTTCACAAGATTCCCTGTCTGGGTCTAGCTCTACTCCCTGTGCATGGACTACTGGGCTTCGAAAATCATCAAAGGCATCAGATACGAATTAGGAGAATGCATAAAAATGTCTGAGGGAACACGAAATGGGCATTACATCTCCTACACAAGAATTTGTGTCTACATAGATGTCTCAGGTGCCTTGTCGGAGGCTATCAAGCTCATCTATAGGGATGAAATCTGGATGCAAAATATTGACTATGAGCACATCTCCTTCAGGTGCAGGAAGTTCCATGAACACGGGCACCTCTTCCAGGAATGCCCTCAAAACAAGGCCCCATCAACATAAGATCAAGCCATCAAAAAGAAGGATGAGTAGGGATACACTAGAGCTGGAAACAAAAACAAACACAACAAGAAAACATATACAAAGAAATATCAGCCCAAGATTACTCAACACAACAAATTTGAAGCTCTAAATACATCACAGGAAGAACAAATCCCTCTCATATCCACGAAGGAATAATACAAGAAAAATGAGCAATCCCTAGAGAACAACAAGATGGAAGTAAGTGAATAGGAATACAGTATGATTGAAAACAAACAACCACAGGAAGACACAAAGATGGAGCGGGCACAGGAAGCACCCACTCTAGAAGAAAATGCTATTGAAGAGGCACTGGAAGGAGTTGACCTCTTAAGTGTTGCAAAGGAATGGAAAAAAACGGAATAGAAGCAATTCCAAAAGACCAAATCCAAAAAATCAAAGACGCATACCTCCTATAGGATGTAATGATACAAAATTTAGGACAATATGACAAGGAAAAGGGAGCAGGCAAGGGTATTCTCGCAAATCTAGAGGCAGGCCAATACTTCCCAAAAGGACCAAACAGGAATAGAGGCCGAAAAACCACCAATCAACTCCTTCAAGAGCTAGGAGCGTGTCTCATCAACAAAGGAAAGGTAAGAGCCCTTAACATACCCCCTAAAATTTTTCAATGATTTTCACTTCATGGAATATAAGAGGACTCAATAGTCCTAAAAAGAAAAAAGTCTTGAAAATAGACTCGCTACCGACAAACCAGATATCCTTCTACTTTAAGAAACCAAGATTGATTTGGATAGCATTAACATGATCCAGAAAACATGCTTCAGAAACTACGGCCACATTGAAATATTTTCTACTAGAACTGTAGGACGTTTAACAACTCTATGGAAGAGCTCGGTATTCGAGCTCATAGAATCGGCTGCCACGAAACATGCTTTAATGACCGTTCTAAAAATTACCAATATTTATGCGCCCCACATAGTGGCAGAGAGAATCTAAATGGTATACAGTCTTAGCTAGAATCTAAAATCCTTCTACCACCCTTATAAAATCATAGAAGGGGACTTAAACATGGTGGCTAACCTTGGGGAGAAAAAGGGGGGCCTTCGGAAGCTGGAAAAATACTTTGTGGCATTCCAAGCCACCATCGATGATCTCAAGCAAATAGACATCCCTACAAAAAATGACACATTTACATGGAACAATAGGTGCAGAGGAGATAGATAGATCGCCTCAAGGCTAGACCATTTTATCCTCTCAGAGGAGATATACCTCACCTCGTGGGAAACAGAAGCTAGGATTCCACCCCAGGTCGGCTCGGACCATTGGCCCATATCTCTGAAAGTCCACATCTCCACTGGACCCAAAAACAAACCCTTCAGATTTGAAGCATTTGAGCTAGACCATCCAAAATTCATGGGCAAAATGAAGGAGTGGTGGGAAACCCCTTAGCCCCATCATGGAAACAAAATACACAAATTCCAGCAAAAATAGAAATTCATTAACGCAGAGATCAGGACTTGGTACAATAAAACGTTCAGTAACATCACCTCATAGAAAATATTGTTGGAACTCAAATAGGAGGCCCTCCAGTAAAAAATCATAAACAAGGGCCTCAATGAGCAAAGAAAACAAGAAGAAATCCAACTCCATAATAGCTGGGAGGAAAGGGCCACTCAAGAGGAAAATTTGTGGCAACAAAAATCCTGAATTAATTGGTTGAAATGTGGGGAAAGGAACTTTGTGTTCTTTCACCGGTCCATGATCCAACACAGAAGACACAATAGAACTATGAGCCTAAAGACCAATGGGGGTAACATCATACAAGCTCATGAATATATGGAAGAATAACTCAACCACTACTTTGGCACGCTCCTCACAGAGACTGACCAAGAAAGGTCTGGAGCAATAAAGAAAATAACTAGAAACATTCTGAACATCTTGACAAATGAACATAACCAAATGCTGTTGAGAAAAGTCTCACTGCAGGAGGTCGAGGAAGTGGTTATGTCCATGCCCAATGGAAAGGAACTGGGCCCAGATGGCTTTATCACGGACTTATTCAAGGCTTGCTGGTCATTGATTAAGGAAGAGGTCCATGCCCTAGTTGAGTAATCTTGCATTCAACAATCGGTTTTAAAAGCTTTGAACGCCACCTTCCTCACTCTAATACCCAAATCTGTAAGTGTTGATTCCCCCGACAAGTTCAAACCAATCGCTCTCTCAAACATCATTTATAAGATAATATTGAAAGCCTTGGCGAACAGGATAAATACCATTATACATATCCTCATCTCCCAGCATCAGTCGAGATATGTAGAAGGAAGAACAATCGTAGACAACATTATTCTCTCACAAGAAATCATTCACTCCCTCAGAGAACAGAGAAAACCAGGCATGCAAATACAACTAGACATGTCGAAAGCTTTTGATAAAATCAACTAGGATTACATGAGGAAAGTCCTGGTGGCCTTTGGATTTAACAAATATTGCATGAAATGGATTATAGATTTGGTCTCTGGGGTGTTCTTCTCTATCCTACTCAACGGATCCCCCTCCCAAACTTTCAACCCATCTTGTGGCATTAGACAAGGGGACCCCATCTCACCCTTTCTCTTTGTTATCATCGTTGAGGGGCTTAGCCACTCCATATCATTTTCCTCCTCTCAAGGGGACATATCTAGCATCAAGCTTTATAATTGTATACCCCCTCATGGGCACTCCCACTGTCAAAGAAGCCCACTCTTTCAAATTAATCTTGGCTGAGTTTTTCGATGCCTTCGAAACCTCCATCAACGTGGAGAAATACAAACTATTTTTCCTTAACACCAACCTAAATATCCAAAGAAACATTGCTAGGATTCTTGACTTCAAAATCTGTAGCTTCTCTTCCATATACCTAGGTGTTCCCCTCACCGAAACACCTTTGGCCAAATCAAATTGGGAGAATATCACTATTAAATTGGAAAAAATATTGGCCAACTAGACTTTTAGAGCGCTTAACTTTAAGGAATTTTGAATTTTAAAATTACGAATGGCCAAGATTTGATAATTTGGTAATATCCTTTGTCTAATACATCATTTCCCCGTGAGGCATTCTACAGCCCCTGTATGGGGGTGGATCTTAGGTAAACCATTCCTGTATGGGGGTGGAGTCCTATATGGGGTTGTATGGGGTGGATCTAAAGTAAATATGTAAACATGTAACTTAAACATAAATGTAAACCTAGACCTAATGTTTAACATTTAACATTTAACATTTTTAATCTAATGTGGGCCCTATTTAAAAATAAATCTAATTATTATTGCCCTATTTAAAAATAAATCTAATTATTATTTTGTTGGAGCTCTATGTAATGTTTAACATTTAACATTTAACATTTTTAATCTAATGTGGGCCCTATTTAAAAATAAATCTAATTATCATTGCGTTGATTGGAACTCTATAGTACAGTATGGGGGTAAATGATCTTAAGTAAACGTATGGGGTAGATGATCTTACTCAAGCATGTAGTATGGGGGTAAATGATCTTAAGTAAACGTATGGGGTAGATTATCATACTCAAACATGTAAGCTGGTAGATGATCTTACTCAAACATGTAAAATTAAATGTAAACCTAATGTTTAACATTTAACTTTTTTAATCTAATGTTGGCCCTATTTAAAAATCAATAATTATTATTATGTATAAACACAATATAAATTTAAAATATAAAGAGGTTTAAGAACACTCAAAAATAAGTATGATAAATAAATAAAAATATAGATAAACTAAAGGTATGGTAAATAAATAAAACCTCTTTTTATTGCGCCCAGAGGGTCTCTACAACCCAAGATGGGGGTAGATCTCAAGTAAAAGGGCTAGATATCAAGTAAAAACTTAAACATAAATGTACAACCTGTGAACTTAAACATTTAACATGTATGTATGTGGGTATGGTAAATAAATAAAAATATAAATAAACTGAAGATATGGTAAATAAATAAAACCTTTTTTTATTGTGCCTAGAGGGCCTCTACAACCCAAGATGGGGGTAGATCTCAAATAAAAACGTAAACATAAACGTGTAAACTTAAACATTTAACATGTATGTATGGGGTAGATCTCACTTAAACGTAAATGAATGTAAAAGTTCTCAAGTAAAACTGTAAACCGTAAATGTACATGTAAACATTTAACATGTATGGGGGTCGTTATCACTCCGCCAGATTTCGAAGGCCAAGGAAGAAATCCCAATAGAGGTAATTGTGGGAAATTTTTTTAACTTGGTATCTATCCCTACCAAGTCGGAGAGGGCTCTCTCCACAAAACACAGTCTAGGAGGCTAAATGGATTAGGATTTTAGGCTAGGTGTGAGTTCAGGGGTTTTGATAATTGATTTTAGTCGGGTTGCTGAATTAAAGTATGGTTAAGGGAGCTATGTCAGGGAAAATGAGATAGGGTTGTAGAGATTCAATGGGGCAAGGTAGGCATAAGGCTTAACACTTTAAGATGATTGTGATGAGACGGTTTTAAGACTAATGAGGAGCTACGAAGAGCATGGGATATGTATTCTTCCTAAATAGAGGAAAATGGACAAATTATGATAACTTTCCCTAAACAGGGCATGAGAAAGAATGTATTATGTATATGAACTTGAAATAGATCATACAAAAGAGATGTAATTAGCATGAATAAAACACATTATAACATATGAAATTGAAGGAAAAACATTGATAAACATCATACCACATGTATCCCAAAAAATCGTTGCAACTCTCCTTTATTAACTAACCAAACTGAGTACAATAGTCCTTGATCAATGAGCTAGCATCCAAAATTATTCCAAATCTTTCTAAGAGTGAAGAAAGGGACTAAATAAACATCAAAACAACATTCTCTCATCCTCAGGGGTCGAATCCATGAGGTGAGGGAGAGATCCACAAAATTATGAACTGAAAGCTAGAGTATAGGGAGCTCTAAGTGACTTCTCCCTAAATACATTCAAACTGATTCATTTGACTTAATGACAACTTTTACCTGATGAATCTACCCCTAGGTAACTTATCCATAACATAATTACATTTACCATCCTCAATTACATAGGTGGAAACATTAACTTTTGAGATAAAGTCAAAATTACAGTGAAATTTCAAAAAAATCAGCAAATGGTCAAGTGTGTAATTTTTCTGTCAAGTGCACCCTCACATAAGGGAGTGCGCCATCACTGAAGGAAATGCACCCTCGAAGAATGAAGTGCACCCTCATTCAAGCAAGTGCACCCTCGCAGAAACAAGTGCGCCCTCTACTCTGTATTTTGAAAATTTTCGCCCAAAAACTCGAAAATTTCCCTCTTAGAGTGTGCTCAACGATGGTAGGAGACAAATGAGTTTGAATTTGATGTCATGAAGGCTTTAACACTTATGAAATTGATCTTTTAATTTAAACCCACTTTTCTAATGTTTTATTTCACCTTTGAAAACTTTGTTGAATACCTTTTTCACTTTGATTTTCTTCTTTGCAGGTTAATGTGCTGGAGTTTGGCACTCTTTACATTTTGACTTTGTTGATCTTCAGTTTGGCATATGAGTTTTATTTGGCAGCTTGGGACAATACTTATTACATATAATGAGCATAAAATTACATTAAAAAAAAATGTACAACTCTATTTTGAATAAAATTACACTTTGGTATGAAAATCATACTTTGAAACCATAATTACAACCTTTACAAATCATATTTACATGTTGACAAATCTTCTTCAAATGATAAAGAAGTATTATTCAATCACTCTCACACTTTTGCTGACCTTATTGAGATGAAATGGAGTATTATTGAACCTTGGAAAATGAAACCTAGTGACCTAAATGGACCTTGAATAACCAGACTCCATGTTGGCTTTGACTGACATAATGACATAGTGAAATGATATTTCAAGACTGATTTATGCTCAGCAAGACATGAAGGTGGGCCAGAAAATGTGAATTTTTTAGGGAGAGTGATGTTTTATGACTAGGGCTGCCATCAGTGAGTGAATTTTTTGCATGACCTAATGGAATGATAAAAAAATAAAATTTAGTGGGACCCCTAAAATCAATATTAAAAGAGTGATTTTGATCACTGATGGCAGAATGAAAATTATGACACTAACATCGACCTTATTGGGGATGATAGCTCTGAAAGAGGTGTGAAGAACCACAGAACTCTGGATTTTGCAGATCAATGTCTCTTCCATTGGGCCAATATGGTCAAAAAAACTCAAACTGAAATGCACGACTAAATACTGACAACTCAATGACACAAACTGACTTTGAAACTGACTGAACAATGACTCAAAACTTAATTTTCTTAAAACTGAACTTGAAAATGGAAAAAGCTCAATGGAGCTCCATGGCCTTCACTTAGGGTTCCAAACTCCAGTGCTTTTCTACTTCATACTTGCAGGAATATCAAACTAATATATACAATGAAGATGATAAAATTTTCACAATTTCAAATAAAATAAGATAGTGCTTCAGGAGCCTACCATTAACTAGCCCTCCTAAGCAATCTTTCCAATCCATTTCTTCTAAGAGAAATGCATTTTTTCCATGAAAATTTGTGATCTTAAAAGCCCCTTTCCATAAATTATCGAACTTCCCGTGCTTACCCTTGTCTTCATTCCTGGCATGCCAGCAGAGTACTACATCGTCGATCTTGAAATCATCTTCCTTGTTTTTTCTATCATATATTTTCTTGATCTTATCATGGAGCTTGGAATTGTTCGTAAACACTTCTTCTCTTTTCTACTACAGGTGAATCATTTGGTTTATCCGGCATTGTATGTCATTCTCTCCGCTTCCCGCTTCTTGTAAAAGTTTCATGATCGGGACGATCAATGAAGAAGGAAAAACCGTGTCCACACCGTAAACTACCTGAAATGGAGACATGCCAATGGATTTCTTACTGCTTACCTGATCTACCCATAGTGCATTAATTAGCTTCTTGTGTCAATTCTTCTTATTCACCTCCAACATCTTTTTGATTATGTTGATCAAAGACTTATTGGAGGGTTCTACCAATCCATTACCCTGTGGATAGTATGTTGTAGAGTGACCCAACTTAATGTTATACCTATCACAGAATTCTGTCATCTTCTTCGATTTCAAGGATGCGGCATTATCCATGATCATCTTTCTAGGACAACCAAACTAGGACAAGATATTAGTTTCTAAAAACTGAATTATAGCATAGTATGTAGCTTGCCTGGTTGGGATCGCTTCGATCCACTTTGTAAATTAGTCTGTGGCAATAAGTATCCATCTGTGTTGAGTGGATGAGGGTGGATGTATCTCACCAATGAAATTTGAGACCCACTGCTAGAAAGGATCTTGAACTGAAATGGGTTGTAATGGTAAAGGAAGAAGCTTACGTTTACCTTGGAAAAATTGGCATTCATGGTAGCTCATGACCGTCTTGTATAAATCTGCAAAAAATGTCACCCAATAGTAACCCGCTCTCAGTACTTTGTTGGTCGTGGTATTCCAGTATAAGTGGCCTCCACAATCTCCTTTGTGGAAATCCTTCATATCTTCTTTGGACTCATCTTCAACCAAGCAATTGAGTAACACAACTCCAAGATCCTTCTAGTAGAGTGCAATATCTAGTATGCAATATTTTGAAGCCTTAAGCTTCAAGGACCTGCCCTTACTCTTTGACATGCCCGGAGGAGGGTTCAAATGTTGCAAAACATAAATGATATCAGCATATTGTGGAGATGATGAAAAGAGATCTGATACCTGAATGAGACTTACACCTTCTTCCTCATCGGACAGTGCTGATATAAGATTGATGTCTAGTGCATGGAGATTTGACTCAGCCATGAGCTTGGCTAAGCCTTGACCTTTGATCAGCTTGGTGGGCTTGATCTCAAGGTCATAATCCAAGAGCGCTGCTATCCATCTACCTCTCCTTCCTTCTAGATCTGTCTACATGAGTACTTCTTTAACAACTGTGTTTGGAACATATGCCAAAATATGTAAGTGCAAAATATAAACACGGAAATCCTTGAGTGCTTTGACCAAAGACAAGGCCTGTTTCTCGATGATGTTGTATCGGAGGGATGCATCCCTTATTCTTCGGTTGAATAATTCTATTGGTATCTCTATCCCATATTTTTTATGCATTAGTACCGCTCCCAAAGTATGCTCAGAAGCGAAAGAAAATACAATGAAATCTAGTGAATAATTGGTACTTGTCAAAACTAGAGCATTGGTAACAAAGCAAATTTCACCGAGTTGAATGACTTACGAGCATCTTTAGACATTTTCCCATCATTCTGCTTCTTTAGCATGTTAGTTAACTCTCTAAGATGATCTGCTAAGTTGGGAATGAATCTACATAAGAAATTCATCCTACCGTTGAACGCTTGGATTTCCTTCTTGTTGCAAGGGAAATCGATTTTCTGTATCGCTTCAACTCTAGAAGGATCTATCTGGATCCCATCCTTTGAGATGATGTGACCAAGAAGCTTTCCTTCTTCCATATCAAATAGGCACTTCTTTGGGTTGAGAGATATTCCAAATTTTCTACATCACTGGAACACGACTCTCAAATGGTGTAAATGTTCATCATCTGAATTTAAATAAACAACAAGGAAAGTGGTCATGTCCATGGCACGCTAGAAAGTGGTCCCAAAATTCTTCAAACCAAACAGCATCTTTGCATATTTGAATGTGCCCCATGGTGTATTGAACATTGTCTTGTCCTGATCATCCTCATGCACAAGGATCTGATTGTACCCTGAGTAACCATCCAACAATGACATCCTAGTGGCTCCTACAACTCGTTGAAGTATGTGGTCCATTTTAGGTAGTCGGTAATTGTCCTTCAACGGCACTTTGTTTAAATTTCTGAATTCTATACATAGTCGGATTTCACTGGTCTCTTTTGCACTGGAACCAAATTGGACATCCAATCAGAAAATTTGATTCAAAAAATAATATCTGCCTTATAGAGCTTTTTTACTTCCTTCTCAATGGACGACAACAACTTTGGGTTTATTCTCTTGAGCTTCTGCCTAAAAGGCTTTTGATTTGGCTTTATCGGGATGGTGTGTTGAATGATATCTTTATCGTACACCTTTAGATCTGCGTAATCCCAAGCAAACACATCAGAAAACTCAGTAAGCAAATCAACATATTTAGTCCTTTCCTTAGGAGACGAAGAATTTGAAATCTTGATGAACTTTGGATGATCCGTTGTTTCGATATTAACATCTTCTATGCCTTTTTATGTGGGAACCAAAGTAGGCTTTCTTGCCACATCATCTTGATCAAATAATTCTTCCAAAGGTATGAGACCTTTTGGAATATTATTCTCCTTGAGCTTAAGTATGTCAATCTGAGCTGCCTCGATGAATTGGTCATCCTTGTCATACACTTCGTCCATAGAACAGTTCTAAAACTCACCTTCACTTTGAAGGAAATTGTTCACCTGCTTATCGTCCCAGAATACTTTCCAAAATCACAAGTTATCAGGAACAGCGAGCCTGTGCTTCACATGAATCTCAAATTTTTTATTTGAAGGCATTGAAAGTCTAAAATTACTTGCAGCAGTGGCTAATGAATTAGCCATAAGATTTTGCATCCTTGGCACCACTGTAAGTGTATATTCTGGAAAAATTCTCAAAATATCAAGTACTGCATTCCTATTGCCTCATCCTTGGGTGATTAGCTTGATAATCACCTTTGACTTGTTTAATTACTAGCTTTGAATCATCGTAGATTGAAATTCTTCTAGCTCCCAATTTTTTCAAAAATTTTGTACCGGTAATGAGTGCCTCATATTTCGCCTCATTGTTCGCTCAATCAAATGCTAATTTGTAGGAACAAAATATAACATTCTTAGGGACTTTATCTTGCTGATGAAATGGGCTACGGATCCATAAACCAATGTCAGCCTCGTCTTTGCCAACAACACCATCAAAGTCCATGCTCCAAAGACCACGTTCATCCTCAAGGTGCTGAAACTCTTGTCTCTGTTTTGACACAATTTTATTATATGTTTCTTTATGTTGTTCTGAACTTTCATCTGCCTTCTCTGATGGTTGTCCGGATGTAGTAGGCATATTCTCTTTTTCTTTTTCTTTTTCTTTTGCTAACACTATTCTAATGCAATCTGAAATCTCAGGAATATCTTCTATTTCTACTAATTGACAATCTGCATCATTTAATCCAGAATCATTATACAAAATGAAGGACTCTAAGTTTGTATGTACAACGTTTATAGGATGATTATTAGGCCTTTCCTTGTTTATGATCATATATTTCAATTTCGTCTCACGGTACAATTTTCCCATTTAACCGAAGACAAGAATGGTTGTGTAGGAAAAGTCCAACTGCAGTGTACCATTCAATTTAGCCCCCCGAGATCTTGATAGCAGCATACCAAAACGTGGTGGAATGTCAGCAACCACCATGTCCATTAGGACATTTTGGTTGGGATCTTTTCTAGGGATACAATTAGATCTTTGATTAGACCCAAACAATGGACATAACCAGAATCGAAAGAATATAAATCATGATATGGGCAGGTTATGTCAAGGCCAAGCTTCTCCGTGATGGCTTTGGGCATGAAGTTGTGGGGGCCCTGGAGTCTAACATAGTGTTATGAAGGATGAAGTGGTGAATTTTGAGACTCAAGTAAAATGGAGGGACATCACTATCTTCAGATTGACCATCAATTGCAAGACCAAATATAAACTTGGGCCGATCATCCTCTATATTGACCCTGTCAGATAAAGGGTCAACTCTCAAGGTTTTAACTAAATGGGATTTATACTTGTCAACTTTGACCAATTCAGTAAGAGGAATAAACACCTTTAACTTTGAAATTTCTGACTCTAAACTGAAAGGTATAGTTTTGTCTACCTCTTTTATGACGATATCCCTTTTCTCAACGTGATCTTTCAGTGTAGCTTCTTTCCTCCGAATATCTCTTTCTTTGACAGGTGCACTTGTAGAAGGTTGATTGCTTTTGTTTTGATTTGGAGCTGCAATCTCTTTACCCTTATTTTGATTGACTTGAGAAGCTTGCTTCTGTGGTACTTCTTTCTAATGGACTATCATTTTCGGAGGTGGATTGATTGGAACATCACAACTCCTCAAGGAGTATTGCCTTTGCTAGGAACTCAATGCATTCAAGTATCCTCTCTGATAATCATCAGATTATACTTCTAACTCATGATCATTGGCCAATATGTAGTCTTTATCACTCGGTAAGCTTATTTTTTCCACCTACTCTTCACCTTTGGTCAAAAAGATTGGTTGGCCATCAGCTGTAAAAAGAAGGTTTTCCTCTATTGTTGGTTATTCCTCTTCATCAATCTGAGCGTAGTTCTATTGTATTGGTGTCTGAATTTGTTGTTGTCCCTGTGTTTCGGGAACTCTTTGTTCTCTTTGCTTTTTTCGGAACTAAGGCTGTTGTTTCTAGCCTCGAAAGTTCAGATTTCTGACTTGTGGCTCTGTTTGTCTATCTAAAATAGACATTCTATCGACCATCCTTTCCATGGTCCTAAGCAAAGCATCAGATTTAGTGTCAGATGAGGTGGAAGGTTCCTCTTTAATGGTTACTTTACGTTCAGTTTTGATTTTTGACTTCTTAATCAAGAGGTTGGCCTCAACACTCACTAAATTTTGAATCATTTGTTCTAGAGTAGTCGAATTCTCTCTCAGTGAGTAGGCCATTTCTGGGTCAAAAGCATCAGGATAACGAAGGAGGGCCAAACCAGGAGGCAGTTTCATTTCATTTGGGATGAAGTTATAGATTCTGAGGTATCGGGCATTATACTCAGGAACAAATTCATTAGGATTGCGCCTTAGGGAGTCATACTCAACAATAATTTGTAAGGGTTTTTTCTTCTCATCCTACATGGCTAAGAAAGCATCAGTTAATTCAGTGGTAGTCCTAATAGAATTATTTGTTAGGGCATGGAACCGAGTTTTAACTTCACTAGAAAAAAATTGCATGATAATTTGAATCTTGGCATCATTTGCATTTAACTCCTCAAGATCTATGAAGGTTGTGATTTTGGCCATGTGTCGAAGGGTAGTGATTTCAGAGTTTTCATCATAAAGGGGAAGTCTTTGGCCATATCCTTGTGGCAAATCAGTAAGCTGACCAGGGAGAACTAAAGGTCCGAATCGAGCCATAATTCCTGCTAAATGTGGTGGAGGAGGAGGAACGAGGGATGGATTGGTTTGAGGAGGTCCTTGAGGGGGAATTTGAGATGATGATGGGATAGATGATGAAGCAGTAGCTGTTTGGGAAGCTTCGAGGATGTGAAGGGTTTCTTTTTGGTATTGAATGATGCCTTTTTCAGCAGTGTGATGTAAGATGTTGGATATTTTTTCAAGCTTGTGATATTGTCTCCAAATTTTGACATAAATCTCATTTGCAATCTCAACGAATGATGGGTTTAACTCTAATCTCCAAGGTTCAGGGACTATTGTATTCAAGTCAGTCTCGTATTTGGTTCTAAACAATGACAACTCAAATTTGGTATCAAAAAATAAATCTTGAATGGCTACCAAATCATAAGGTAATGAGAAGGATCTTACCAAATCTCAAGGGGGAGAATCCAAAGAACTTGAAGTTGGCTGAGATTTTTGCCTCCTTAGGATTCTTTTAGGATTTTCGATGGGAGAAACCATATCTGGATCAGGGTTGGACCTGGTATAATTTCTTCGAGAAGCCATATCTGCTATTGAGGCATTGCAATTATGAAATCAACCTTATAAAACTCGATCCTATAATCCAAAGAACCAGTTTCCAATAAATATTTGTTGTACACTTGGGGAAAATTTGTCTTTTTGATCCCCAACAATGACACTAGTATGTTGGACTCCGCCAGATTTCTAAGGCTGAGGAATAAATCCCAACAGAGGTAACCATGGGCCAACCTTTTAACTTGGTATCTAGCCCTACCAAGTTGGAGATGACTCTCTCCACAAAACACAGCGTAGGAGGCTGAATAGATTAGGATTTTAGGCTAGGTGTGAGTTTAGGGGTTTTGATAATTGATTTTGGTCAGGTTGTTGGATGAAATTATGGTCAAGGGAGCTAGGTCAAGGAAAATGAGACAAGGTTACATAGATTCAATGAGGCAAGGTAGGCATAAGGCTTAACCCTTTAAGACGATTGTGATGAGATGGTTTTAAAACTGATGAGGAGCTAGGAAGAGCATGGGAGATGTATTCTTCCTAAACAGAGGAAAATGGACAAATTATGATAACTTTCCCTAAACAGAGCAAGAGCAAGCATGTATTTTGCCTATCAACTTGAAAGAGATCATACAACAGAGATGTAATGAACATGAAGACAACACATTATAACATATGAAACTGAAGGATAAACAATGATAAACATCATACCACATGTATCTAAAAAATAGCTACAACTCTCCTTTAATAACTGGCCAAACTGAGTACAATAGTCCTTGATCAATGAGCTAGCATAGAAACCGATTCCAACCCTTTCTAAGAGTGAAGAAAGGGACTAAATAAACATCAAAACAACATTCACTCATCCTCAGGGGTCGAATCCATGAGGTGAGGAAGAGATCCACAAAATTATGAACTGAAAGCTGGAGTATAGGGAGCTCTAAGTGACTCCTCCCTAAATACATTCAAACTTATTCATTTAACTTAATGAAAAATTTTACCTGATGAATCTACTCCTATGTAACTTATCCATAACACAATTACATTTACCATCCTCAATTACATAGGTGGAAACATCAATTTCTGAGATAAAGTCAAAATTATAGTGAAATTTCAAAAAAATCAGCAAATGGCCAAGTGCGCCCTCGGAGAAACAAGTGCGCCCTATGCTTTGTTTTCTACAAATTTTTGCCCAAAAACTCGAAATTTTTCCCTCTTGGAGTGTGCTCAATGATGGTAGGAGACAAATGAGTTTGAATTTGATGTCATGAAGGCTTTAACACTTGAATGAAATTGATCTTTTAATTTAAAACCCACTTTTCTAATGTTTTATTTCACCTTTGAAAACTTTGTTGAATACCTTTTCCACTTTGATTTTATTCTTTGCAGGTTAATGTGTTGGAGTTTAGCACTCTTTACATTTTGACTTTGCTGATATTCAGTTTGGCATATGAGTTTTAGTTGGCAGCTTGGGACAGTACTTAATACATATAATGAGCATAAAATTACATAAAAAAATAAAAAAAAATTACATCTATGTTTTGAATAAAATTACACTTTGTTATGAAAATCATACTTTGAAACCATAATTAAAACCTTTAAAAATCATATTTACATGGTGAAAAATCTTCTTCAAATGATAAAGAAGTAGTATTCAATCACTCTCACACTTTTGTTGACCTTATTGAGATGAAATGGAGTATTATTGAACCTTGGAAAGTGAAACCTAGTGACCTAATTGGACCTTGAATAACCAGACTCCATGTTAACTTTGACTGACATAATGACATAGTGAAATGAGTTTTCAAGACTGATTTATGCTTAGCAAGACATTAAAGTGGGCCATAAAATGTGAACTTTTGAGGGAGAGTGAGGTTTTATGACTAGGGCTACCATCAGTGAGTGAATTTTTTGCATGACCTAGTGAAATGATAAAAAAAGTTCTGAGTGGGACCCCTAAAATCAATATGAAAAGAGTGATATGGCAAAATGCAAATTCTGACACTAACAAGGGTAAATGTATGGGGGTAGATCACATGTAAATCTAAAAGTAAATGTAAACCTAAACATGTAATGGGGTAGATCTCACTTAAACTTAAACTTAAACATGTAATATTTAACATTTACTAAAAAAATAACTAAACTTAATGTTTAATATTTAACTTAACATTTACTAAAAATCAATTCTCTCTCTATCTATATAAATAACGCCAAAAACAAAGTGTGGAATTCTATTTGTGATGAAGCAATATCAATAACACCAAAAACAAAGTGTGGAATTCTATTTGTGATGAACCATTTAGGCACAGTGCAAAGTGTGAAATAATATTTCTGACAAAGGATTTCTACAACTATGGGAAGTGGGAAATAATATTTGTTTCAAAGGATTTCAATGTTAGTATGAAGCTATTGATTTCTAGGTTTGATTTAGATTGCTACTCCTTCCGTGCATTTTGTATTTTTTATGCATTTTTGTTTTCAAATTATGTTGTGTTGCCACTAGTTTGATTCGGTTCGGTTAAAAGGTAATATTTAATTAAAGAAAACATTTAGTGATTAGGTTCAATTAAGATGAAATATTTAATTAGATAAAACTAATGATTCAGTTAAAAAGATATATTTAACCAAAGAAAATATCTACTTCACCATTCACAATTTTTCAAATATAATCTTTTTGGGCATCCTTTGAGAAGAGTACACTTCTATTTTTGCACCACAATTATGGTTGGAAGAAGTTGTGTGACAATGCTTAGATGAAGGATAATTGGTATTAAGTTTCAAATTTAATAATAAACACAAATCTCATGTATTAAGTAAAAATTAATATATAATTTATTGCAAAAAACATACACATAATATTAAAGAATAATGGAAAAATACTTAGATTTAAATGAATTTAAAGTCTTTTTTTACTTAGGCTTTGCTTTCCCACTTTTAAATCCACAAATTCTATGTCAAATTATGTTGTGTTGTCATTGTCATTTGTTTGATTCACTTTGGTTAAAAGGTAATGTTTAATTAGAGAAAACATGAAAACATGGAGTGATTGGATTTAGTAAAAATGAATATTTTAATTAGAGAAAACATAAAGTAATTAGATTTAGTAAAAATGAAATATTTAATTAAAGAAAAGATAGAACGATTAGGTTTGGTTAATATATATTCATGATAGTTAAGCGTAAAAATGAATCCAAATCTCTTTTAAATTGGAATAAAGCTAAAAAGTTATGCCCTGCCTCTGTGTCTCCATGCACACCGCGCAGTGACTGTATCACGTGTTATTTGGAAACAAACATATCGTTCTACATGTTAGTCATGTGTAACTATTGTCAATGCAAATCCAAAAGCCTACTGATAGCATAATAAATACTTTGTACATATTGCTCCAATCACTTAGGTTAAAAGAAAAAACCGAAGATTTTGAATATAAGTATAGTGCAAATCTCTTATGAAAATCTAACGATAATGAAATTCTACAATTTTACAATGAAATTATGCAACAAAAGCATTACTAATGCGATGGGCATTTTAGTCAATCCAGTAAATTATTTTTGAGTGCAAATATTAGCCATTTACATGAATAATTTGTCAATTCCTAGACAGAGACATTCCATCCTTTATGGATGTTTTATTAGTGTGTTGAGATTGATATTTAATAGTTACTGGTTTATTTTGGAAACTGCATGCTAATCTTCAATTTCAAAAGCTGCTTTCTTATGGGAGATTGAATAGTTATGAGATTGATAGTAATTATATTGTTTTGTTTATTTTTATTGGAATAATAAATTTTGTAATATTTAAAAATGGTAGATTTTGAAAATATTTATAAGTTCAATATGAATGAAGTTTATAATTTAGTTTATTCTTTAAGTATGTATTTCTCTTATATTTAAGTTTGTATATTTGTAATGGATGGAAGATGATGCTTTTATCCTATATCAATCACATTTAATAATGTGGTTGTGCTAGTAACTATTATAATCCCTAATTAATCCAATTTTTATTCAAATATTTTTAAAAACCATACAAACTTTTTATTCATATAATCACTTTATTAGTTTTTGGTTGACATTTGGAACTATTTAATGTAATTCATGTCCTCAAGATTGTTATGAAAAGAAAAAAATAGATAAATCTATCATTACTTATTAATGTATACAGATCTATTGTTATATATAAATAGCAGCTATACATCATGTTCCAAAACTTCTAAAATAAAATGAATATTTATTAAGTTCAAAATGAACTTTGGGATAGAAATGATATTATATAATAAAAACAATTAGTTATATAAAAAATCACAAATAAATAACTAACTAAATAATATAAAATCAAAATACTAATAAAAAATAAAAATAAAAATAAAAATAATAAAATAATAAGGAAATAAAAATTAGGAAAAAAAAGAGGGAAAAGACTAATAAATCTCTTTTGGAAATTAAAATAAGAATAAAATTAGAAAAAGACTAACGTTAAACCTGCTTTTCATCATAAAAATGAATCATAGTAAATGGTTTGAAACCTCAACCAAAAACTAATCATGTGATTTATCTATAAAAAAATTTACAATAATAATATCTATTTACATTTAAATTGTTTTTATTTTTATTTATTTTTTAATATCATTTCACTCATCTCCATAACGAAATATTAACTTTTTTCACTAAAATTATAATTAAATTTATTCTAATATTATGTCTATTAAAAATTTATATTATTATTTTATTTTTAAATTACAATTAATTCAGAAATATATATTTCACTTTTCCAAATATTAAAAAAAACTTAATATTAATATAAAATTAATATAACTAAATAAATAAATATCAAAATATTAATATAAAATCAATATAACTAAATAAATAAATATCAAAACACTTTTCTCAAAATACATTTTGGATTATTAAAATTTAAAAATTATAAAAATTAATATATAATTTTATTTTAAATATTATTATTATTATTATTATTAATTTAAAAAAAAAATAACATATGCATTTAAAACAACAAACATGTAACATAGTTCTTAATCATAAAAAAATTATGATAATTTTTTTTAACTTTATATAAATTTTATTACAATATTATAAACTAAAATTATAACTAATCAATTATTACAATATTATAAACTGAATTTATAACCAATCAACTAAAATTATAACTAATCAATGCTACGTATCCATACATATATATATATATACATTTTAAAATAAATATTATTCTATTTATAACTATTACTAAACGGTAAATTCCTATATCCCTGAGATAATTATTAAAATAAAATTTAAAAAACCTAAATTTTAAAGTACCTTTCCACAATAAGCACACCTCTCCAGGTAATTATTATATTACATTAAAATGAAAAATATTACCCAACCTCACAGATCACAATTTCATCCTTAATTGTGATCTGTGCGCCAACTTGTATGCGTGGAATCATAGAAAAGTCGAAATTCTAGAGTTTGCCGTGGGTCCAAGTTTAGGTTACGAGGCGTTGGTTGGGACACGTCAGCGTTCCAGAAGTCTCAATTATTTACCTGCTTAAAAGACTCAGAAAATTCCAGGGAGTTCATGCTGCTTCTGGAAGTTTTCAGAAATTACAGGAGCTAACCCAGTGATGAGTATAAAGTGCCACTTCCCAACACGCATTATCTGTGATTGTCGAACCAAGAACCAAGAAGTTAGAAGCGCTAACTCAGGGAATTGTGGATCGCTCGAGTCGATTATTGTCAAATCAGGCATTGTGGTATAGTAGGGAATTCGATCATTTATCCGTTATCTAGCAGGAGGTATAGTAAAGATTGTATTTCCAATTACATGTTTGTTGTAATCATGCCGATTGGAATTGATGAAGCTTGTCAATTAGTCTTTTTCATATCTGGTTTCAGTTCTGGTATTGAATTCCATAAGATTTTGTGTTGATCAGAGCCAAATTTTGTCGGGTAATTGTCAATTAAGGTTTTTCATATTTGGTTTTAGCTCTGGTATCGTTTTCCATAAGATGTTTGTTGGTCAGAGCCAAATTTCATTGGTTAATTTTGTAGATTAAAATTGGGTGTTTATCGTAGCCAAATTTGATTGACATTGTTCGTGTTTGGTTTTATTTTCGGTGTCGAATTTCATAGCCTTCTGTGCTTATCGGATCTAACTGTGATTGATTAGTTTTGTTGACTAACGTTTTTCGCATTTGATTTTAGTTGTGGTATCGATTTTCATCAAGTCCTGTGCTTATTAGAGATAAATTTAGCGGAATAAGTGCCGCTTGATTTGTTGACGCTGCAAAATGAGTCCTGTGTACGCGTATGGGGAACCCAGCCCACACACTTATCCTCCATGTTACTGGGCTCCGCCAAATGTACGAGGTCCCCAGCCAATTTCAGCGCCGTGGCCAGAACCTTATTATAGTTATAGAGAATCGCCGGGGAATTATTATTGGCCTCCGCACGATCGCGGCTTTAAGTATGGGGGCAGTCCTTACTGGCAGTGTCCTCCAGAGCATCAATTTTACAAGCCTAAGTTCAGGAATTATGAAGGAGATGGTAGAGATTTTAGGCCTTACACCTATGCTCCTCCGCCTTCTTCTTTTGTGTACAGTCGACCTTTCAATCCCAATGAACAATTCCGGCAGCCAGATGATTACCCGATGAGATTCGCACCTGCGACTGGTTATGATCGCTTTGGGCATTATCCCTTTGAACCGCATTGCTGCGGGTGCCCGAATCACGTAGCTTATCCTAAGCCGGTTGAGAGGATAATTGATGACGCTGTTGATGAAAAACGAATTAAGGATTTTAAGGACAGTGATGGTAAATGGATGACGGATGATACCGAGAAAAAGGGGTCGGAGAATTTGCAGAAGTATCCGGAACCCATTGTCTGGATTCCGGGATCTTTGTCTGATCGCAATGAGGAGAGACATCCCGTGTATTGGGTTCCTTGTAACAGAAAATCCACAGAGGGGGACCCAGAACGACCGTTTCCCGGTTATTGGATTCCTTTGGATTCGAACACGGCATCTCGTGATCGGAAAACTGAAGACGAAAATGCAGAGGAGAGGCATCCGGTGTACTGGGTTCCTTGGAACAGAAAATCCACAGAGGGTGACCGAGAAAGGCCGTTTCCCGGTTATTGGATTCCTTTGGATTCTAACACGGGATCTCGTGATCGGAAAACTGAAGATGAAAACGCGAAGTTACCATCATTTCCCATCTTCTGGATTCCGAGAAAGTTTGAAGGAGAAGGGGATGCAAAAGTACAAAACCCTCCTCAAGAGACCAAGAAAACAGAGGGACTTGATGCTTCGAATGTAGAACACGTCCAACAAAAGTCCATAAAAACAAATGGAGGAGAAGCCGACATGTTAAATGAGGGCATTAATGGTAGGCCTGCACAGCAGAAAAGGGAAGAGGCAGGGGCTAGAGAGGTTCCTGTGAAACAACTTGAGGAAAAAGAACAAGATGCCTCGAAGGTAGAAAAAGTTGAGAAAAAGGCGATGAAAATAAATGGAGGAGAAGCCGAGAAAATAAATGAAGGCGTTAATGGTAGGTCTTCAGCGCAGAAAAAGGAAGCTGTAGTGGCGAGAGAAATCCCTGTGAAACAGCTTGGGGAAGAAGGAAAACCGTCACAAGCCCCGAAAGAGGAAAGGGTCTCGAAGGTTTCAGATGATAATCATCACGTGAAGAAAGCTTCTTCGCCCCGGGCTTCCAAACTTCCTCCTGTGTGTCTGAGGGTCGATCCTCTGCCTAGGCAGAAAACGAATGGGACGAGCTCTTGCAGGTCTCCTAGTCCTCCTCACAAAGAGGAAGAAAGCAAGGATAAGGTTGCTGAAAAGGCTGAAGGAAATGCAAATGTCAGTAGGACAAGCTCTTCCAGGTATCCTAGTCCTCCTCGTAAAGTGGAAGAAAGCAAGGATAAGGTCGCTGTAAAGGCTGAAGGAAATGCAAATGCCAATGCTTCAAAAGTTGATAGAGAAACAAATAGGGATGAACAGCAATCCAATGCCAGTGCCTCAAATGTTGGTATAGAAACCAAAAAGAATGAACAGCAAACCAATCCGCATGGTAAAGGTAAAAAACAGGTGACGAAAAAAATAGAGATCGGTCAGGACCAAGCAGCCGTGAAAATTCAGGCCCTTTATCGTGGATATCAGGTACGAAAGTTTCAGCCTCTGACAAAACTCCGCGAGATTATGAAAATTAAAGGACGGGTCGAGGATCTTAGACAGCAAATGTCAAGTCCCAAGTTTTTCGAAGAGATTTGCAGAGATTCTAAAGCTAGAGGGAAATTTAATGAGACTCCCATGGGCCTACTGCTTCAGCTGGATACGATTCAGGTTAGAAAACAAGCTAAATATCTTGAATAATTTCTTTAGTTATATTGTTGTATTTGCATTAGTACAAATGCAGCTAAATGCAGTTAAGCCGAGTTTGATATTCATTTTGAAACTATAAATCGACTTTCAACTTTCAACATTTCTCAAATTTCTGTACTGAGTAGTGTTGTTATATATATATATATATATATATGTGTGTGTGTTACACACACACACCAGGTTTGCAACCTTGAGGTGTTTATTATAGTCAGAGTCTACATAGGTTTTGTTATTTGCTCATACTTGTATTTCCATAGGTTGTTGGTGTCAGTGTCCATCTTCAGTACCGCCAAGATATCCTTAGCTTCAGTGTAGTTATACAAGTTCGTGAATTGCCAATCGTACTTTGATGAATCCCCCACAAATGACTTTTACCCGAGCTGTTCGCTTACTGCACAGTAATGAATAGGTATGTTATATATTTTGACATGAAATTAACGTTTCATGCCTTTTCGTGTGGCCAGGGCTTACATCCAGTTGTGAGAGATGTGAGAAAATCTGTGGCACGAGATCTTATTACATTGCAAGAGAAGCTTGATACGCTGATTGAACAGGCTGGTGCTAATAAATTGCAGGAAGCCATCAGACAAACTGCAGAGTCAGATAAGATAGCTGCAGCCGAGAAGACGGAAGACACCATTACAACGTCGGAAGTAAGAGAGATCTTGGATGACATAACTAATGGTAACAATCAGCGGATTGATAGTGAAAAGGCTATTAATGGCGTAAATGTAGAGAACAAGGGATCTGTCAATTTGGGAATGCTTGAGATCGAAAATAAAGCCACTAAAGATGTTGAAGACGTAGAGGAAAAAGAAGCTGTCAAGCAGGATGTTCTTCAAGTCCAGAACGAAGCTGTTAAAGAAGGGAATGATATAGAGAAGGCACCTATCAAGCAGGAAGGTTGTCTATATGCAACCGCTCAAGAAATTAAATATGAGGAGAAGGTGGAGACTGTAAATCAGGATAACAATGTTACAGGAGAAAAGGATTTAATATCAGTATCTGCTGAAGCAACCAGTGACAATGCTACTGCAGAAGAAAGGGTTGAATCGGGATCCAGTAATGTTATGTTGGAGGAAAAAATGTTAGATTCAGCCGTGCCCAAGGAAGAAGTTGCTGATGAGAAATTGTCATCTAAGATTCTGGGGCAAGAGCATGGTATTGTAGATGTCGAGAATGAAAATTTGTTAGATTCATCTATGCCTGGGGAAGAAGATTTTGTCAATGAAAAACTGCCATCTGTGTCTCTGGAGAAAGAGCAGGCTATTGTAGATACTGAGAATGAGAAGCCAGAAGATTCAGCCGTGCCCAAGGAAGATGTTGTCAATGAAAAACTGTCATCTGTGATCCTGGGCCAAGATCACGGCATTGTAGATGTGGAGAATGAAAAGATGTTAGATTCATCTCTGCCTGTGGAAGAAGATGCTGTCAACGAAAAACTGCCATCGGTGGCTCTGGAGAAAGAGCAGGCTATTGTAGATATTGAGAATAAAAATCCAGAAGACTCAGCCGTGCTCAAAGAAGATGTTGTCAATGAAATACTGTCATCCGTGACCCTGGAGCAAGAGCAGGCTGTTGTAGATATTGAGAAAGAAAGGATATTAGATTTATCCTTGTCCAAGGAAGAAGATGTCAATGAAAAGCTACTATCTGTGGCTCTTGAGAAAAGGCAGGCTGTTGGAGATATTGAGAATGAAAAGTTATTAGATTTACCCCAGCCGAAGGAAGCAGATGTTTTCAATGAAAAACGGTCATTGGTGTCTCTAGAGCAAAAGCAGGCTTTTGAAGATGTGGAGAATGTAAAATTTTTCGAGAAAACAGCCATGTCGGGTGAAGACAATTCAATTATTACTGCACCAGAGGTCGAGATTGATCAGGAAAAAATTTCTGAAATATGTGCAGCCCCTGTTTCTGATAGGAATGAAGGTGAAAGAGAGGTAAGCCATGCTTTAACAGATGGGACAGAGGAGTGTCAGGACAATGACAAGAGGGAGTTAACTGAAGAGGTTCCCTCCGTGACGATATCTCATGTCATAAAAGAAAACAATTTGTCGAGATTGGAGGAGACTTTGCCTTCAAATGAGAATGCGGATGGGAAAGAACCTCCAGCAGCTGCTGAAACCCAAAACATAGGCAAATCGGTGGAAACTGTTAACACTCCAGAAGCTGGTCTTAGTGTCCAAAATGAGGAGGACCTTATTGCCGAGGAGGAATTATTGCTTCCAGCATTCAACCAGCCAGTTGAAGGCAATGAATCAACTCAAAGATGTGAAAATTTGCAGAAAACAGAGTCTGGCACGGCCAAGATGGAAGATAAGCATAGCATTGACTCGAAGTACCTTACAGACAATAAGGTCGAGGATGCACACGTTGTTAATACAAATGAATCAGAATCGAGGAGTTTGCAGTGTGAAAAAAAATTGCAGGAAGAAAAAAATCATGAGAAGTGGATGGAAGAAAATGAGAAGTTGAGGGAAATGGTGGAAAAGCTGATGTCAGCAGGAAAATGCCAAATGTCAACTATATTACAACTTAATAACAAAATAAAACAACTGGAGAATAAGCTTAGTCAAGGGAAAAGCAAGAGAAAGGTCAGAACTGGGCAGGTGAAACTGAAAAACAATGTAACGGCGACGAACAGGAGAAATTCTACAGCCCGTGGAACATAGTATGGATGTTGTGTGTGTGGCTTGAGCTTATGTATTATGTGTTGACGTGCTGTGTATGCTTTATTATCTTTTTGACATAATAAAAGAAGTCCCATTTTATGTTTTTGGTTTAATTCAGCTGCACATATTAACATCCTCAATGTTCAATAGAACAGAGTTTTCACTCACATTTGTATGACAGTTTCCTCTCGATTTTTAACACTTTTGAAAGAAATGGCTTATGTGGTGAGCTTATCTCGTTATTCTTTGACACAGTATTCTTGTGGCTCTTCTCTTGTGTGCGTAACAGCAGTCTGCATTTTTCTTAGCATATGGCTGTCAGCTGGAGTTGCAACTTTCAAATCTTTTGCATGGTGCACAAAGTGCATGGTTTGAGCTGCCTGGTTTTTAGATGTTTCAATGGAATAAGTTGGCCGAAATTCAAATACTGACAGGCAACGATATACTGGATATGACAGGCAAGTCGCCAGGAATCCAGCTATACTGGATATGACAGGCAAGTCACCAGGAATCCAGCTAAAAATTAAAATTTCGACCAGATTAATAGAAACGATATACTGGATATGACAGGCAACTCACCAGGAATCCAGCTAAAAATTAAAATTTCATTTCAATCCTGAATCTGCCTGATTCATATTACTTGGAATCCTGAATCCTGAATTCTCATTATTTGGAATCTGTGGGATCTCATGAACATTACACTATTCTAATAGCGTGTAATTAATTTTGAATATATATATCTTGTAATTAATTTTGTATATATATAAATTGATTGGTGAGTAATTTGTCCACTATGTCTGCTCTTCCAATTTCCTATTTGGTATCAGAACCAGATGAGATAGTCTTAAATATTATTGTTACCATTGTTACTTACTGTAAATACGTTAATGTTACCATTGTTACTGTAAATACATTAGTAGATCAAATATTATTGTTACCATTGTTACTGTAAATATATTAGTAGCTCAGTGTGTTTTGGGTGAGATTTTTGTGTGTTGTGCCATCAGATAGCACCGGATCAGGACATTTCCGCGGTACAGAGAATAAAGGGACATCTTCATTTTATACGCTACATGTCTGGAAGTGCTATCTGATGCGGTCCTCGTCAGCTCACAGCCGATCTCGTGGACTTACGTTAAGGATACGATTTACGCTGTGCCAGTGTCCACGCTACAGTGTACGCTGTGGTCCAGTGCTATCAATTGGCCGGTGCTTGCTGTGCTACGGGCTTAACGTCAGGATATCACCTGACTTGCACATAAAGCAGGCTGTTAATCTAATGCCAGTCGGCCAGAACAATGTTGCATTGCTAGATTTGTCCCGACCTTCCAGCGTCTAATTGAACGAGCAGCTACCACATCTGATCCAGATCGGGTCTCTACGCCTTCAATTCGGTTTCCATCTCTGTTACCATTTCAGACTACACATTTCCATGCCTGGATCTGCCTTCTTCAAAGCTCTGATCTTGGTAAGCGCTCCAGTCTTTACCAACGTTGAGCCTTATTCAAACAAGCAGTCGATGCCTTTGGGTGGATGATTTTCTTCTCTAGCCTTTACTTGTATGTTCATAATTTTGAAGAGTAGTTTCATGCTTAAAATATCCTTCCAACAAATTCGATTTTGGACTAATTATTTTGATAAGTGTAGACTCTGAATTTCAATTATTTTGGAGATTGTCCTTTACAGGCTATCCATGTGATACTAGGATATAAGACAATGCCATAGAATTTTGGACCATGAACAAAAGATTTTCCTCCCTCTAGGGTTGATATAGATTCCAATAGGAATGCCTTGAATGCGTTGCAACACTAGAACAATTCCTTCACAAAATTTTAATAAATTCACTGAACAATAATGATTATAAAGTACATACCAGAGTTGTGAAGTTACTCAGAAATTTGGTTATTTGGATGAACGATGCAAACTTGGTGGTCTTCCATTTAACCTTCACTTCAAATTCAATAGGTGTGGCCTCTCTTATGTAAGTCCTTTTATCATTCACAATTGTGCTCCTTATGCCTTCGCTTAGCTAGACTATGTCTGTAGCCTTTTATCCTTCCTCAAAGTGCTCTTGCTAGCCTTTCAATGCTTGCGACCTTACTCTGATCAGAATGTTATGAAATGATGCACTTGGATCTTTACTTGTAATTTTTCTAGGAACTTGGTTCTAGGTATTCTACTGTGAAAGTGACCTTCTTTCTAGCCCTCTATGAAACTCTAAGAAACCATAGGTATAAAACCTCAACTGTGGCTACTTCAGTATTTCCAGCAAACCTCTTTTCCTTCCATGGCTTACCTCATTCCTTCCATTGTTGAACTCGACCTACTAACCATGTATTCTCCAATTGTAGGAGCCCTAAAACAAACCTTGATTTGACTCTGTCTTGCATAGGGTTACCTACAGGTCTAGATTTATGAGATAAGACAAATAGAAATCTCAACCTCGTAGGATACTTCTCTACCTTAAAAGAAAGATCCTTAAATCAACATCATTACAGCAATGGGCTACACAAAAACTTAGTAATCTTTGTGCAAAAATCAATACCCAAAACAAAGATAGAAATCCGTCCTTCCTTTTGCTCTTAATCAATTTGGCAGTTTGCATTCATAGTCCACTTCATGTTATCTTGTCTTCAGACTTTTAAAGGGGGGAGATCATGGAATCTTGTCAACAAATGTCTTGGTGATTTCCTTTACTCTTACTTGGGCTTGTCCTCACCTGAGCTCTGATACTATGTTAGTTTTAGTTATCATGTTTTTTTAAGACAAGAATTCCAATGTTCGATATGAGCCCAATTTCAATTCCATTTCTTTTATTAGCAATCACATAAACCATTATCGCATTAACAGTAACTGAAGAAAGAACATAAACAATAGATGCAGGAGACAAGCCAAGACAAGAGAATAGAAGAATTGGTTCAACCCAGGGAAAAACCCCTAGATGGGTAAGACCCTTGATCCATCCTTCTTATTATTAATATCAAATGTTCAGTAAAGAAAGAGAGAATGTACAATCAAAGTCCAAATTAACTTGTCAATATGATGATCAGCACAACTATCCAAATGCCAAAGAAATAGCCTACTCAAGTCTGCAATTCTGCCTTCAAACAATTGTAGAAAAACTCTGCCCTAACTAGTGGTCAATGGTAGTCAAACCGACTACAAAATAGTTTATAAAATGAGCTCGATCCTAGTTCAATTAACATTAAGGGAATTTTGAGGTCCAAAATGGGCCTCTTAAGAAAAATGTACAACCAAAATAAACATTATAAGAACCAATAAGATTCAAGATGATGATTCACCATTTTTGGAGTAAAAAATTAAAAAGATTAAAAAATAATAAAATAATAAAACTATTTTTTCAACTCGTATTTTCAACTTATTTCTTTAAGTTTTTACTCAAATTTCGACTAGGAGTATTCAATGGATGTAAATTTTAATTCCTCATCTAGAGAGTATTCATGTTGCATACTTTCGATAGACCATGTTACACGAAAAATGAGAAATACATAAAAAAAGGTGATTGAAATCACATTTTTCATGTATTTTTCATTTTTCGTGTATCAGGGTCCATCGAAAGTATGAAACATGGGTACTCCTTAAATGAGAAATCAAATTCTGCATCCAACGAGTATTTTCGCTCGAAATTTGAGTAACCCATAGTGGTATAAGTTGAAAATAAGAGTTGAAAAAATAGTATTTCCTTTTTTCGCTCTAAAATTTGATGATGTAATCTAATTTTATTTTATTATTTCCACTATTATTTTATAATTTCCTTGAGATGCTCATTTTAGAATTAAAATTCTCTTAATGTGTTGTCTCCTTTGATAATTATAATGAACCCAAAATTGTCCAATATTGAGCAGTCAAACTTGGTTTATGTGATGAAGAGCTCTATGGTCAAAGGTCTACAATTAGGGATTGCAATCAAAGAAACCATATTTCCCATATCTTGTGTTGATGGTTTCAACACTCCTTCCTAGGAAAGTTGCTCCAACTCATTGTTGTCTAGCCTCCTTCTATGCCTCTAAACTGCCTCAAGTCCTTTGTTCAAACAACTCACACTTGTGGCTCCTTGCTATATCTTCTCAACCATCAAACAAGAGGAATAAGGCATGCGACCCTCCACAAGTGAGGCTTGTTGATTAATCAAGCCAAAGCAAACCAAGACAAGTTGGTAGTTGCAAATACAAGTTGATCAATCAAGACAAAACAAAGGGGCACCAAATTGCGACAATAGCCAGAAATCAAGACCACATTGAAGATACCTTACTTTCAATCCAAATGGAGGAGGAAGAAGAAGAGCATGCACTATCTCTCAAGAAGACTCAAAGATAACAACAAGAAGAATGGTTTGACATTGCCATGTCATCAATGTCTTGTCATATCTTGTCAAAGTGTCATGTCAGCATTGGCCACATCATTTTTGGATTGTGTAATTTCAATGTATATGAAATGTAATGTAAAGTGGAATTCCAAGAGCCATGTATAGGATGTGAAAAGTCACGAGGGAGTTGAAAAGCCATAGAGAAGTCAAACAATCACGAGAATAGTCCAAAAGTCACAAGAGAGGTGAATGTTCACCCCATTTGTTATATATGCACCCTCATAGTTCATACAAAGGACTTTTCACCTTGGCTCCTCCTACTAGGCATTAGAGAGGAAAACTGCTCCTACCCCCTCTTTTGAAGCATCACACTCTAGCACAAAGGGTTGCCTGTCACCTGAAATTCGGCAATGCCAACACTAGACAATTTCTCATCACCTCCTTGAGCCTGTCAAAGGCCCTCTGCGGAGCATCAGTCCATCCAAAAGCCCCCTTCTTGGTGAGGTCCGTGATGGATGTTGCACGCTGTGAAAATCCCTTGACAAACTTTTGGTAGTAGGTGCAGATGCCTACAAACCCCCGAATTTTTGTCACATTCTTCGATGTCGGCCAATCTCGGATGGCCCAGACCTTTTCCTCATGGACTTCTACCTCGTCCACTCCGATGATATGCCCCAAGTAGAGCATTTCTATAAGCCCAAACTCGCATTTGGATAGCTTAACATAGAGATGTTGCTCCTCCAAAATACGAAGTACAACCTCAATACGCTACAAGTGCTCCTCCCATGTGCGGTTATTGATGAGAATGTCATTGAAGAATACTAGCACAAACTTCCCCAACTAACCATGGAAGATGTGGTTCATACAAGATTGGAATGTAGTTGGAGCATTGGTTAACCTGAAGGGCATCACCAAGAACTCAAAGTGGCCATAGTGACATCTGAACGCAGTCTTGGGGGCATCCTGATCCCTCGCCTTGATTTGATGGTACCCTGACCTCAGATCTATCTTCGAGAAGAACTTCGCTCCCTTCAACTCATCAATCCTAGGGATGGGATTACGGTTCTTCATGGTTTTCTTGTTGAGTGACCTGTAGTCGATGCACATTCGCAACGTGCCGTCCTTCTTCTTCACCAAGACCACGGAAGAAGAAAAAGGACTAGTATTGGGCCTGATATGCCCCAATTCCAGGAGCTCATGTATGGCTCGCTCATTCTCAACCCTATAGGCTTTGGGGTGCCTGTAGGGGGTGGTGATCACTATCTGGATCCCCTGCTCTAGCTCAATAGCTTGCTCAAATCCTTTGTCTGGTGGCTGCCTTGGTGGGATGTCCCTAAAAATCGTAGAGTAACGACCCAATATAGATTGTACATCAGGATGCATTGGCTGCCCTGTAGCTCTTGCCTCTAAAATACACAGCTCCACTGCCCACTCTACATCCCCCTTCCGGAAATTTGCCTCCATCTGGTGTGTCGGAACTATCTGAGGAGGGTATGTGTGCATGCCTTTGATCATCACATGCTTCCCACTCTTCTTATCTGTCCACTCCATCTCCAATGTCTCTCAATTTGTAGTGACCTTACCAAGCGTGATAAGCCATTGCACACCCAATACCACATTGGTATATGGGATGTCGACCACAAAGAAATGATACGTCATGGTGTATGTCCCCATGGTCACTGCATGGTCCTGGCACCTCAAACCAACACAGAGAACCCATCAAAACTCTCTGTCGGTATGCCTCTCCCTGCACTAACTAAGCATCAATGAAGTTATGTGTAGCCCCGCTGTCCACCAACACTGAAATACGTTGTCCCTAGACCGTGCCTCAGACTCTTAGCGTCAAATACTTAGGAACTCTCCGCAAAGATGCAAGGACTCCTCTGGTGGGTGCAAATGTTGCTTCTCCTATTGCTGGGGGAGGGAGTGGAGGATGATCTCCTCTTAGTGAACTAGTGTTGGCAATGTGCCACTAGTACATTTGGTCAAAATTCCGACACTTTTGACTTATTGTCGGAAATTTCCCCAATGTTTTCTCAAATTTTTAAATCCCGCCAACAATTGTCGCTATACCGACATATAGAGACATCGTCGGTATTGCGATGTTTAGGAACGTCGTTGGTACACCGACGGTTTGGGACACAACGTCGGAAATGCGACATTTCTAAGACATGAGTCGATATTGCGACATTTGGAGACAAGGGACAAACGTCGGTATTGTGACGGTTTGAGGATAAACGATGCAATAGCGACGTGTAGAGACACTCGTCGGTAGTGCGACGGAATTAGGGACATACAATACATAGGACTAATTATATATAATATATTGTATATATTATATATTGTATATATTATATTTTATCTTCCACTAAGGCCTATTTCGTGCCATAATCTTCTTTCCCGCTCTATTCTCCTTCCCTCGCAGCCAGACCATCTATCTGCGATTTGAATAACCACAGGGTCATCGATAGACTTCCCATACAACTCTTTGTCAACATAAACCCCAACCATTCAAGTGTTGAGACATTGATTTGCTAGGGTTGCATAAGAGGATACATTAATCTGATAGGGTCACGTCAAAGGAAACATTAATCTGCTAGGGCCACATTGAAAGGCTATGCGGCAAAATGGTAATGTGGTTTCTTCATGCTTCAAAATTGTTCAGTTTGGCTTCAAAACTCCTGTGCATGTACTCCTCGCATAATCAGTTCATGTTCTTATTTAGTTATTTTTATTATCTTTTGTCTTGCATTTCATGTCTATTTTATAATGATTGTTGGTGATATTTTCTGAGGTATTTAGAGATCTGGAAATCAGATTGTTTTTAGCCTGAGAGGTACATCTAGAGCACCTTAATTTTAGTACAACAATTCTCTTATTTTCACACCTTACACTACATGCACCCAAGACACAAAACAAGGCACTTATATGATTTCTCTTCAGCAATAAGTTTAACCTTTTAACTCTAAATTTGGTAGGAAATGGGTGTAAGTTTGGCCCTTGAAATATATAAATATATTAAAAGGGTTTTATGTTTCCCAGGGCAATTCCTAGCCATTACAGCCAACATATTATTAAGTGTTGGTTTGTTTTGCCTTTGAGTTTCCATGCAAGTTTGTTGGTTAGATTTAGAGTTTCAGATATCCTAAGCCACATATTTGTATGGAGGAGTGTTTCGTAAGGCTGCACAATGTAAATATTACATTTGAGACCATTCATTGGGTGGTTGTAACAGAAGCCTTTGAAATTAATGAGGTTGCTCACTAATTGTTTATCTAAATGCCTCTAACAAGATTTCTTTGTTTTATGCCACAACCTTACTTAAGTTGAATGTTGTTGACTTGTATTCACATTGGCAAGTAGGTTATGCTTTTAAATAATTATTTTTTGGTCTATAAAAACATTTTTTATGGGTTGATGTATAATTCCTTCATTTGCTACTATCGTTTATTTGATATAGTTTTGTTGCATGCAAAATGTTTGAAGAAACTCTTGACTTAATTGCTACACATGTAGTAGTGTTCACTTCTTGTCATAGCATGTTAGTTACAAGCTCATATACGAAGACTAAAGCTATTCTTTGTGACCTAAAAAAATAAAGAAAACAAGATACATGCATCTACTTCAGATATGCCTTATAACTTTGAATTTGATTTTTGTTTGAGTCTGTCACCAAAGTGTTTGACAAAATATTTGAGTGAACTCTATCACATGGATGTCAAGCTTGATGGTATTTCTTATGACAGGGATTCTTTGTCTTTCCATATGGTTAATTTCACAGAACTTTGCTCCAATATTATTATCACGGAGATGTTCTATTTTTTGTATCAAAACTCGAATATGCTTCTAAATGACCTTGAAAGAGGGTCAGCAGCAATGGAAATAAGGTCAGTGACATTGGCAATGGAGACAAGTTGGTTGAGTGAAGAGTGAACAAAAAAGTGCAAAAAGGATTCTAGGGTTAGCAAAACTTTACTTTATTATTTATAAAAAATGAGAAAACCGATAAAAAAACCCAATTTTTCCTTCAAGTTCAAATTCAACTTGAATTCAACTTGAGGTTCGATCATGAGGTTTGAAGAACCTAATCAAACCTAAGAATTTTCTTTAGGTTCGTTGAATTTTACACCTCAAGTTTGAATTTCAGTGAACCATGTGACATAGATGGTATCAATGTTTTTAGCTTGCCAAAGGGATTGCTAAGCTTCTCAATGCTCATAGTTAAGAGTCTTTAAAAGTTAGACCACAAATATCAATTGCATCATAGGCTGATAGAATATGTTTCCCTTAAGAGGCATTAAGGAAAATTAGACAAATACCACCATCTACCTACAATTCTCTCTACCTTTTTGCTACTCTTTTGCCTTCCAACATGATTCTAAGGTGCTTTGTGCACCAACTAGTGGACAGGTAAAATCATAGACTAGTTTGTCTATTACTTGAGATGTTTGCATCATATCCAAAACGTTAAAACCCTTAAGGAACCTCCCTCACCTCAATTTCCAAGGCCTCTCCTAATCTTTGTTGCATGCCTCTTTCCTTTTTTTTTTGCATCTCTATATCACGATTTCAGATGTCTTATTGGGACAAACAACTAGATTGTTGTCAGAACGTGTAGCCATGTAGTATACAAGCTGGTTTATACCCCCAAAGTAATTATCATTGTATCATTCACATTTTACCCAAGAACCCTCTAAATTTATCCCAAATTGCCAACGGTGTCTAAGATTTTTTATAATGGTTTTGAAGCAAATTTCAAGCCTTAACCAAACTGACCTAGAAATTCAAAGATGGGAATTTGAGGGAAAAAAGAAATGTGAAATCTTATGTATCAAAATGTAGTCCCAATTTTCTTCGGTCATTCTGACTATAGTAACTTATAGTTTTTTTTTAGTTAAGTGGCCATGTTATGAGGTGCATCCATATTCCATCAAAACCAATCAGGAGTTGCACCTTGCCTCATCTACACCCACTCAAGAGGTTTTGAATGTGGATCTCTGTGTTAATACAAAACAAACCTAGACCACCACTAGCCTATTCTATGCACTGCCAATCATATTATAGCCTCTATTTTTCTTGTTATACCCATCAAAACCCATTCTAATGCCTTCAAATGGTTCAATGTTGGTTCTAGATGGCTCCATGGCACTCCCAAGAATGCAAGACTACAAAATATCTTAAGATAAAGAACTAAGAAATAAGAATCCAGTGAAGGATTCCACCTTTTTCTTCTCACTAAAATCACCTTAAGGCCAAAAGATTACAACTAGCCTGTTAAATAACTTGAAATTCTCCTTAAAACCACAAAAATTTGCTTGCAAATGGCCTTCAAAAAATTCTAACAAATGACTTTGTGTTCAAGTCAAGGGGTTCCAAAGGAAAAGACAAGGTGAAAAACTCCCTCTTATCCCCAAAACCGCTAACAACATCAAATTGGGATTCTGAGGCTATATGCTAATTGGGAATATTACATTCCCCTTGACCATGATGTTGTACAACACCATCAAGCGTGAGCATCATATCCAAAAATGGAATGAAGGTGTGTGTAACGACAATCTAACGAAAAATCCATATATAGCATACTGCAACCAATCCATTATATCAAAAATCGCCAGTGGAATCTCATGCCATATGTGGTAATTGGTGATAATAGATCCTACTAGTATCATAGTGTTTTATATGTGAAATTCACTTGTTTCCACAATATGAGAGGAACACTCTTAACAACTTTGTGCCATTTTGCTACTTTATCAATAAATTTTTGACTAAAAACATTTGATTAAAGTCATTTAGTTTCCCTAGCTAATGATATGCTTGCTTGATATTCTCCATATTTCCATGGTTTGTGTTAATTAAGAAATTTTGACATGAATAACAACTTATTAAAATAATTTAGTTTTCCTAAATTGATGCCGAAACAAAATTCACCCCCAGCTTGAAACTTGCTTTGCTAAAATTCAAACACAAAGTCTGTACTACTCACCATTACCACCAATTTAGCAGTCTTGACAAGGTCTTCTTGAGGCAGTAAGGCGATACCATGTCCAAGATCTTTTTGCTTGTGCGCTTGACCAGGTTCGTAGTGTCACATTTTGTAAGTTCCCCTACAGTGCATAATTCAAGATGAAGCTTGTTCATGATTATTATCTGGTTTTTTCCTCTATTTAATTATAAGTTTGAACATGCTTTTAAACATTGAAACATTTTTTGTTTTTATACTATTTTTATACTTACTTGTTCTAGTTATGGTGATATAACCACCATTGTATCGTATCCATCTTATCACATTACCTTGGCTGGTAGTTAGGTACAAAGGAACTCCAGCCAGTTCCAATTCCTCACATTCCAGTTACAAGGACCATTGGAATAATTGGCACATACCACGTTGGCTCAATTTTTTGGCCATCTTCATTCAAGTAGTCCAAGAGTACATCATGATTACCTTGTTAGAGATCAACTTGTTAGCGTTACGTCATTAATCAAAGGAGGATGATTCTGGATGCTTAGAGACACATCCAAAAGCAATGGCCAACGTTTCAATGTGGTGGCCAAGAGCATGTTCTTCATGCAGGAACAAGTTTGTACATGACTTGTATACTACTACTACCCTTACTGAAGACAATGCTCTCAACTTTACATAGAAATCTATTTCAGGATGACACGTGTACACAATGACAAATGAAATGCACTTTATTCAAGACCTAAATCTAGTTGTATATGTAATTCGCACATTATTTCACTCAACATTATATAAACATTGCTAAGGAACAATTAGGGGAATTTTGAGGTCTAAAATGGGCCTCCTAAGGAAAGTGTACAATAAAAATTCAATTTATGAGAACTAATCACATTTTAGGGGATGACATCATCCCTAATGGTTGAGGTGGCATTTCTTGAGTTAAAGGTGCTTACTTGTCACATTTTCAATGTTGGATAAAAACTCATGGTTAACCATTGTAGTGCTCTAAGTACTTTTAAATTCAAAGTAAAGTACTCATAATAAATGTTATTTCACACTTTTTGAATAAAAATATATTATTGTCATTTCATATTTCTTGAAAGAAACAATGCATATCCCTATACATTTGTTATATTATATTATATTATTTTTATATAGTATATTAATTACATGTTATTATACAATTTAAATAATATAAATTTTATTAATAACATATAATATAATTAAGAATTTATAAATTTATATTTATATTTTATTTTAAGTTATTTAAGTTCAAAGGACAAATGCATTAGTTGTTCAATGATAATGATTTTTTCTTGAAAAACTCATTATTATTTATAGTCACATCAATACAATTTTTTTATTAATTTTATTTTGATACAACTTTTGAATTGAATTTAACTATGGTTACATGGATTGTGGTGCAAAAAATGAATTGAAAATTCATAAATATTATTTTATTGGTTTAACTATTATTTTATTATTTCCTTAGGAGGCCCATTTTAGACCTCAAAATTTCCCTAATGGTGTCAACTACATTTTCAAACCATCAACCATGGATGGGATGGATCTTTGCAAATCAGCCACGGAATCACATTTTGAACCAAAGCTGTTCTAACGACTTGTTAGTGTCTCCTTGGTTTGGGATTCAAATGCAGGATTGTCAATCAAAGAATTGACAAAGATCCATAAATGATTTTTTATCGTGTGTGCTTTCACCGCAACTGTCTTGTTCTTCTTATTTACAATGTTCATCACATGGGTTGTTATCTGGTTTGCTACTAAATCAACGTGGGAACCACCATTAATTTTAGCTATTCCATTAACAAAGCTGAGGTACTGGTGTTTGTACCTCATGTCTTTTCTATGTGGATAGTTAGTTGATTACTTCTGCAAGAAGTAGTGAACTTAGAAATGCAGTTTATTCTAGACCTAAATCTAGTTGTATATGTAATTCGCACATTATTTCACTCAACATTATATAAACATTGCTAAGGAACGTGTCAACTACATTTTAGATATGTGAATAACCACACCCGTATATGTGTATATCTTTATCTGTGTAGCGAGGGGTTAGATATGGATCTTACATTCAGTTTATTAAGGACCAACAGATACTTTTAAGGCATGTACCACTTAGCCATGTATACCCATATTTTAGTAATGTAAATCCATTAAGTATGGACACACACTAGGAATGCCTATCAATTAGAGGTCTGAGCTATGGGATGCATTATTCCTTCCACCTTACAGGAATTCCCTATACAAGCAACTAGACCCTGGGTTGTTCCTTAACCATAACGAATGTAGAAGTCCATTAATTTTGAAGGAATGCTCTTCGCGGTAGTCACTTTAGTGGGAATATGGGTCTATATAAATATATCATAGTCACTGGTTACAAAGCCACTTCCAAGGCCAGTAGAATGTGTTAAATCCAACCAATCATATGACTCTATGTGTATCATATCTAGTACAAATCATCTCGAAAATCAATCCAACGTGTTATTCTTTGGGCATCACAATTTATAGGATAGAGTTCGGTGTAATAATAGTAGCATTCAACATAATAGTAGAAACATATCAACATTTGACATAATGAGAACAATAAAAATAGAAATCATATAATAGTATGCCAACATATCAACTGGAACAACAAGATTGATTGAAGCAACAATTGCAACACAGGAATATTTGGTGATTCCATTTTAGATAGTGGAACACTAGAGAAAGAATGAGGGATAAATGTATTTATCAAGACTTCTAACCTCAAACACTTCATTTCCCTCCAAAAGGTCCCTCTAAAATAAGTCTGACTCAATCAAAACATGTGTCAATATTTTTGTTCGTTGTCTTTGGGATGGACTCCCGAGTCCCAAGTTTGAGGCCAAGACTCCCAAGTAGGGCAAGTGGGGAATTCCACCAGGGGAGTATCTAGGGAGTACTTTTCCCAGAGCTAACTCAAAAAGAATCAACCATTCTTGAAAGTAGGGGAAAATTTTAACACTTGCATAATAGATTTTGAGGAATGTTTATTTCAATTTTACCAAGATGGAACAGTATGTTGAGCCCACATGAGTTTCTATATCCTATTTCTCCATATGTGGCTTTGTGAGTTTATGCATTATAATGTCTTGCAAAAGACAACAACAGTTTAGAACATATGGATATTCTTGCATAACCGGTATGATTGTGACACTTCCATGCAAGCTACCTGTTTCCAGGGCCAAGTGGTGGAATTTTGAGCTCATACACTAGCTGAAGCAATTTTTAAATTGATCATCTCACTGATGCAATTGGATACAGTAAAAACGCCTGTTCATGAATAACACCCAGATTATTGTACCACTTGATAAACAACTTTCAGTCACCTTTCCTTCATCAAGGAGATGTAGTACTTTAAGGATTTATTAGTCCAAGTCTGGTGTTCAAACACTCCAAAATAATTGATGGGGTGAGGGATGTTGTATTGCAGAGTGCAAAGAAACCACTTTCCTAAAAGTGGAAATGTATAATAACAAGGGGATCTTATGTATTAGAGAAGCTGTTGAGATTTATGCTCTCGAGCATTGGATGTGTGTGTCAATTTTTTGGGAATGGAATCATGTTCCAAGGCTTTATATGCTTATACACATGATTTTGAATACCCTGAATTACATGGTATCACTAGAATCATTAGACCCAGTTATAAGTCCTTCCATCTTTTTTGTCCTTGTTAGATATGTTGTTTCAAACAGAAAGGAGGATTATCGGGAATTTTCACGTCTAAATGACATTTATTGAAAAATATTGAACATAAGTCAAGATCGTTTCTCCAGAGTCCAAATACAGTATGCTCACATTATCAGACATAATGAAGATGTATCTCTTTTCTAAATACATTATGGTATGTGCATCAAAAGGCTACTCAAGAGAATTATATTTATTTGACTTCTAGTTATAATGCTGCCCTTTCATCCGAGGATATTTGTGCAGAAAGAAGAACAATGGAAACATGTCACTAAATATGTAAGAATTATCTTTGGGGCTCGCACTTCAAGGCCTTCAATAATTTGAGCTATCTGGAAAGAATTTTGTAACTCTATTAGGGCATACCAAAAATCTTAAATGGATATTCGAAGTGAGGATGATAAACTCAGCTTCAGGGTTTTTTTAAATTCACAATTTATGATGATTGATAATTCTATTGGCATAAGGCTCTCCTCTCTCTTTTTGCACATAACATTTATCTGAGGGGAGATATTTCTCATTCTTCCTATATACCTGCTTATCATATTCTTCCTAATTTCTTCTTTCATTCCTACCCTTGTGGAGCAAAATAGATGGGTGAAACAAAAAAGTTTAACTAGTCATGCCAAATTGTTTCAAATTTCACAACAAAGTTTCAACTAACATAGAGTTTAAAATATCTTAACACTTACTTAGATGCCAAAAATGACCAGACTGTAGATATATTGCCTAAAATGGTGCCAAATAGTTTGAACAAACAATATATTGTGAAAGAAATAAATCCACCTAACAAATTAGAATACTTGTTGAAAATGTTATTTTCCAAGGAATGTGGGGTTTTCAACATTTTCATAAAATTGGAAACAAAATAGATACTTCATAAGAGTTTTAGCAAGAGGTTTTTGACCTGTATGATTTTTATCACAGGCATAGAAGAGGGTTAAGAATTGGGGGGAAATCATAATTTTAGGGACATTCAACAAGCCCCGTGACAAAGCACATAACTGTAGCTTTTCATATGATTTAAAATTCAACTTATAAATAAGAATTTCATACAATTTTAAATTTGGAGGTGTTCTTTTACCTTTATTTTTTTGCATCTTCCTATATAGGTTCATGTTTAAAAGTAAAAATCCTTAGTGAAAAGTACAACAACTGTGTTATTAACATAAGTAGGTCACTTCTTTCAAGAAAGTGACCTACTGCCTAATTCTCAGCCAACCACTTACCTAAGCAAGATATCACCACAGTCATTGATCTTTTTTATTTGAAAACCCAAGTCTGGAAAAAGATGGTCTGAATTGAAGGCATTTAATTTAGCATTCACTGAAAAGTCAATTATAGAGCACATAAATAGTCTTATTCCATAAAATATATTGCTCAAGATTGTTTTTCAAGGCACTGAAACTTAGTGGAAACTCGTGAGATTGGAGAGGGCACTGCACCAAAGTGTTTAGGAAGTGACAACTAGTGAATGGATATTGTTGGTTAAGCCTAAAGCGTGTTTTGTATATTCAGCTCAATGGAGCCTGGAAATTTCCCTATAAGAAGAAGCATTGGTTGTATCTGCTTGAAACAATCTAGGAGCCCTATATCGAGTCAAAATAGCCATTCTTCACCTCATTTATTTTGGAAGGCCTTCCTCTGGGCCAACAACATAAATTTAATATATGTGGGTTCCCCAGCCCAATGACCCCTTTTGTAGTAGAATGAGCGCCCCTGTTCTGGTAATTGTATATCTGCTATATTAGCCTAGGAGTGAACCTAGAGTATTTGCGGCCAATTTCTCCCTACCACCATTTTCTAGAAGTCTAGTCTGTTAGGTCATAAACTCCCTTGGGTCATTTAGTTCCAAAAACATGCCAATTATTTGGAGTTGAAATCTTATATCTCATATGGAAAAAAAAGAAAGATTAAATACAAGTTTATTTAAAAATGCTTAAAATTGCAACAAATTTACTTGGTATTGGTGTTATAATATGTGTCAAGTTTCCAACCTTCATTTGTAGGTCCATGTGCAGGTAAGAAAGTTGGACCTAGATCTAACAAATTACATTGATTCCTTGAGTTTTTTCTAGGGGTTACTCCATGTACGTAAAATGATTTCCACCCAGGATTCAAATCTCCCCACTCAACCCAGTCTTGCAAGGTTGAAGGGTTCACCCAACACAAGGTTTATCATACTAAGTGAACACAATGAGATCTATAGATAACCTCCTCCTCATTCATACGATGATAAATTTTGTTGAAGATCACAATCTCAATTTTAGCTAGCTTGACCTATTTTTGTGGTCACTTAGACACTAATAAAATTATCTTATTGCATCTTATATTATCTCCTCACGCTCATCATTCTAGAATAAAGATAAGACACCGACCAATAGAATGATGGATAGGACACTTGTCACCCCAACTAGGGGGGCTGACAATGAAGGCTAGGGGACAAACCCCAAAAATAAGGATGGATTTATGATGAAAAATTGGCCTGGATTTTTCCTACAAATATCAATCTATCATCAATAAATATTTATTATATGTAAGGTATCTAAAGTCACTCTAATGAATCATTTTAATGCCAAGAATTCACTACACGAAACAAAATCATTGTTATTTTTTAAAGTTAGGATACAGTTTATAACGTTAAAAAGTTGGTATTGGTTATAGGTCCATAGTGTTGCATATTCTCTATTTGAATTACATCAATATTTATAATAATTACGTTTATGTCTGTGTGTGTAATCTATGTGTGTGTATGTGTGTTGGATCACACACAGACACAATGTTGAACCATGAAAGATGAATCTCAAAGGTGTTTTTCAAGATATAAGCGCACATGGGCATTATTGAGTCAACAATGCTTGCATATTTCCATCTCATGAACAAGTATCAATGTGGAAAATCCATGAAATATAATTATGTCAACTTTTTCATGCAATTCTTCCACATTTTTCCAAAAAAACACATTTCCACATGCTCTTGTTTTCTCATTTTTCTAAGCAAGGAAATTGGAGCATGTTATGCTATTGATGGCGAAGGTTGTTGTGTCTACCTGTAGGTGCCCTCCTATGGGTCAAGGCCTACTACTTCTGTCTTGTCACTGAAAAACCTTAGAGTTAGGTCACTAAAAATCTCAGAGAAGTCCAAAAATCTCTGTTTGCAGACAGTTTGAAGATCACAATCTCAATTTGCAGTGAAGAAAAGTAATATATTCATTGGTATGTGGAACACCTAATTTGCATAGATAGCTAGGTATCCTTTCTCTAATACTGAATTATTTTGTAAAGGGGGTATATAATGTTTGAGTTAGCAGGGGAAAGTCATGTGCCCCTCATCTTCACTCTAACCATTATCCATTTGTCAGCCCATGGTCATTCCCATGTTCCCCTTGGCTATTATATGTTGCGTATGTTAATTTATCGGGGACACTGACATGTTCACGTCATTATCACAGGCCTCACCCAAGCCTTATTGACATCATATTTCATGGTATAAATGATACACATTCACTAGTGGGGTCTTGGCCTTGGGCTCTCATTAGGAATCATTTTACACGATCACTTTATATTTTTTCATATACATTCTATTTACAAGTCATTGGTACCCTTGACTCAGTACCAAGACAGAAGTTAGTCATATATGCTAAACTGCACATATACATATTCAAAAAATTCTCTGTGGAAGCGTGTTATTACAACTGCAAGAATAAAACAATTCTCTTTATCAAAACAAGCAATAGAATAAAGAGAGAGGAATAAATGCACAATGCTCTTAGTTTTAACCAAAACTTTTAAGTTTAACCAATCAAAGAGATTTATTTTTCGAAAGTACTAAAGAGAAAATAGTTTGGAGTCTTACTTGGAAAGTAAGAAGCTGAAGATGAGTCAAACAGTTTTCAATGGACTGTTGCACATTCTGAATCTGCTCTTCCAATGCAGCAATTATTGTATCAGTCTTAGTAAATTAGAAACTCATATTATAGGCCAAAAAAATCACAAGTCTTATTGTACAGTTCTATGTGATAAATCAAGTAGGGGTATTCTTTTAGTAGTTCATGCTTCACGGTTTAGAGTTGATGGTTTTTAAGGTCGAGGCTCTGAAATTTGAGAATGAAAACAAAATAGATAGAAATATATGATCCTAATATTTCATTTACAAATTATTGGTGCGGTTATTTAATGGGCTCGAAAATGTCTCTTATATTTTGAGACTGAAGTAATGAAGTTTTTATGAAGGTGCGCGATTCCTCGCAAATAAAACCCATCAACACTACTCCTTAGGGCAGTGTAGTGTTGCTCATTATCACAACACAATGCATAGCTTCCATTTAGTGCACTCCCTTAAGTCTTATTGCAATAATTATCCCACAGATGCATTTAATTCGCATTCAGACCCTTGCATGTGTGATAATATTATATATAGGATGAGGCCCATATCATTTTTACCTTGATCTCTTGTATCTAAAGCCTTTATCTCATTGGTGAAAGAAAGCATAATAGAGTGTGTTATGGTGTTGGATATTACATTGATTCCAAGAGCTAGATCGTTGTGTTAGGCATCGGGTAACTTCCTGATACCTCCGATCCGGATTTATGAACGCAACGTAATAAACACATAACCATAAATACAAAGAGATAAAGAAATAACACTTCATTTCATTAATATCAAATAAATGTAAAGATGCCATGCATAATGGAAATAAAATAGCTAGGTGCCGGTAGCGACCCGGAAGAGATGTGGTGGCTACGGCACTCGAACTGAAAGTTACAATGAGGCTCGAGGGCCTATTTATTATTGAGAAACAATGGAGAGCCCTCAACATCCTAAAACCTAACCCTAGGAGATGAAGCGCCAAACTATGGGCCCCGTTTGGGTAAATTGGTGTTTCAACTTCCTGTGGACGTAACTTTGGCATACTATCTCCGTTTGACACACATGATACATCATTAGAAAGCTCTATCCGAGGACTACAATTTTGTGACAATTTTTATGATCAAAATCGCAACAAATTTTCATACCAAAAACGTCGTTTAGGGCCTCAAAACGGCCCGAAGTTCAGACCCTAAAAATCGCGTGGGGCTAGGGGCAAGGTTATGCCAAAATCCGAAAACTCGAAAGAGACAATGGTGGGGCCCAAGTGGAATAGGCGGGTGGCCACCAATATCCACCCGGATCAGGCACCTTTCTTTATCATTTTTTGTCTCTTGGCGCTTCACATTTCGTATGACCCTGCACTTTCTAGCCTTTGACCTTCTAATGCCCCCATTTCACTTTATATATAATTCAATGCTACTCATTTCACATATTTTGGTATTAACTTTCCCTCATCCTCTAAGCCTAGATTTCTATACACTCGACCATTTTATTCTTTTCCTTGTATGCATATCTCCATGCAATGGTGCCCCCTCTACTCAGCTCTTGTGCAACAATGTCGGGTAAAGCTAAATCCCCACACAATCCTTTTTGTAATGGTGCAATATTTCCCATTAGATAACTTCCATTTCCTTACACAACGATGCTCCCAAATCAAATTTCGACTGTGAATTTTTCCACCATTGTCACTCTTCCCTTTCTGCTATGACACATTCTTCCTCTCGTCTATGAGCTACAACTCAAAGCTCAATGTATGGCTTCCTCAGGATGGGAGTATATTTAATTTTCTAGAGATTCTAGCAGCCTCCATCACAAGAAATGTAAAATGAACCCAAAATCCGCCAGAGGGACAACAACCTAAATTTTACATGGCATCATATATATTAGATGTCATATGTGCCAAGTGTCAGTTTGAGTCATTAGGATAAATGTGGAACTTTGCTCCAGTGTTTTTGTATCCTTTAAATCAAGAATTGACAACAAGCTGCATGTGAAATAACTTGCTTGGATGTCACTGAAGGCAATGCAGAGAATTAATATTCATCAATGTACTTTTCAGGAGCTTTGGGAGGAGAACATAAGTGCATATGTAAGTCTCCAAATATTGGAAATTACTGAGAAGTTCTCGTGAGAAGCTGCAGATCATAGCATTGGGAATGACTAGGGAAAGCTTGACTGTATTACAACGATATTAATGGCTTTTCTTTCCCGCAACCAACCACTAGTCTTTTGGAAAGCTTTTTTCCTTATATTTAATAGTCTTTTTAATCTTCATGGTGCAACACTGATGGCAAGAGAGAATTATCACTTCTTGAAGCAAGTGGCATTTCATCTACTTCGTCTTGTAGTTTTTCGTAATGATTCCATTAGAAAGAGGGCTGTTGTTGGCCTTTAAATTCTTGTGCGGGTAAGTTTCCTTAAGGAGATATTTGGTCTTGCTGAGTGGGATAAAGAATTTAGAAAACAAATGTTTGTTTGAGGAAACAATTTCTTATTTCATTTCTGCTTTTTATTTTTTTGTTGGTGATTGTGTATTCTCTATTTGCAGAAATCCTTCTACTATTTCCAGAATACTGCACAGTTGTGTGTTATGTTGACAATCACTTTGTCAGAATTGATGTCTGATATACAAGTTACTCAGATGAATTCTGATGGCTCCTTGGAGGAAAGTGGGGAAGCTCGATGTCTCAGGAAATCACTGGACGAAATGGCAATGGAAGAGAGGAGTGGTGATCTTTTGAAAGGCTGAGGTCTTTCTGAGAATGGATGCTATCTCTGAGGGTTCTACACACAATCATTAGTCGTGGTCAGAAGTCAAGCAATTGTCTGTGACACTTCTTCGTGCCCTAGATGCGGGAATTGAACACACTCTCCTTGTAGGAAATCAATTTCTTTCACTCCTTTGATCAAGGTTATCTTGGATGCATGCATTAACTGAAATTAGAAAATAAAGGATTTTGTAATTTTTTATTTCAAGATTCTATGATTTCAATAGACAGATATGCAGCAGTAGAGAGCTTTCATAGACTTGCTTGGGCTTATGCACACGTGGCAGATCTTCATATCATGTGGCATCTTCATTTATGTGATGCTCATCAAGAGATGCAGTCTTGGGCATAAGCTGCGTAGTGTGCAATGGCTGTTGCTGGGATCATAATGCAGGTTAGAATCAACTTATTTTGATGTCCTGCATGCTTTTATTCAAAGGAGTAAATAAACTCTGTAATGCATTCAATATCCATCATATTTACAACAGTCAAATCCAGGAGTGCCTACTAACAGAATACATGATGCAGGGGCATTAGGCACAAGAAAATACTTTGTATTTAAGTAGACATAGGGGGTTCTGATGTTTTTAATTTCTCATGTAATTCTTAAATAACTAGAGTGATTTTATTTAAATATAGAGAGAAATTGTAAATGTTCCCAAGTGATTGGAGAACATGAGAGAAGTTGGTTTGTTAGGAATGTGAAGAGTTAGTTTCAGTTTTGTTTAGAGATTTAGGCTAAATTTAGGATTTGAGGATTCCAAGAGGTTGTTGAGTCATTGCAGGAGCTGAATCGATCCATTACTATCCTGTATAAGTATAAGCCTTAAAGGCATTAATAAACAAACCTAGAGAGCTGCAGAGGGTGTTGTTTCGAAAAGCCCCGGGAAAAATTGTTAGAAAGGCCATCTATTGAAGACCAGGCCAGATATGAATGTAAGTAATTCTGTTTATGTATATATAAAAGTTTATTCATGAATCTGATGTGTATCGTTGGAACTTAATCCTACGTGAATAGGCCTTGAGGCTCAATAAGAAATTGTGTAACCAATGCGTGATAAAACCCTGTGTTAAGGACTTAATATATGAAATGTATGCTTGAGGAATGTTTAAGTTTCTGAGAGAGAGCGTGTGGGGAATGTGTGACAAAACCCTGCTGAAAATCTAACTGTGGAGCGACCTGTGTCAATAAAGTAAGTGCGCAGATTTACGATAGAAGCCAAGGGTCGAGGGTTTTAAATTCTGCCGAACCTTGAAGTGAAACCACAACCTTAACAATGGAACAAAAGCCATTCTACAACCATCTCAATAGTCTAACTACCTGAAGTCGGGATTGAAATCGAAAGCAAAGGTGATGCGAAAGAAGTTATGGAACAAGCGAATGTAATATAATGGTGTGGAGGAAAGCGGAACCTTGAGGGATAAGTGGAACCGGAGCAAGTGAATAGTAGAAGCGGTTTTGCAAACCCATAAGTGGGTTTCGCATAAATTTCAAGTGGTAAGCGGAATTCTGAAAAATAATGCGATTGTGCTCTTTGCTTAACACGTGGCTTAAGTAGTATTCGTTTACCACCCATTTCGCATTTTATTTTCATGCTAAAGTTCGGTTCTTTAAAAGTGCAATATCCGTTAGATCATTCAAATGGTCGAGCGACGGTGCGAACGCCCATCAATTCGATGGATGGAGAATGAGAGGTATGTTAATAAAGATTGTGGGCCCGAATAATATTATATGCTAGTTGTTGGGTTTAAATCAAAGTCAATGTTAATACATGCATGCGTGCGTTGTACACACTAAGTCAAAGGTTGGTAAGTTACACAAGCGGGGATTTTGTTTGATAATTGGGCTTGAACATTAGTTGAAAGGGTGGAAGGTAAATGTGACTTGATTTTAATGGAATGGGTTTTATCATATGATTTAACCATTGATTTCAAAGGTAACCTCTGTTTATGTTTGGGACATTGAGGCTTTATTTTTATAACTATAAGGAGTTGAATATAGAACTCAAATCGAAGATTAGAGATATGAAGTCTAAGAGTGAGGTTAACTTGGTATTCCGAAATATGGATTGTATTTGGGGGTTTTATAACCACCATACCTATAGATAGAAATCTTCCGCATAGTTTTATAATTGCTAGAGTGTGAGTTAAATTGACTCAGATTTGAAATCTGAGGAATGTGGTTTGAAACATAGAAAAGAGTTAAGCCTCCGCATTTATTTAATTTGTCAGCAGATAATAAGAAGAAGCTGCATTTTTTATATGCAATGAGAGTTTGAGATTTTATTGGGCATGAAATTTGGGAAGTGCATTCTACATGAACAGAGAGTGTTAATTTAATATCTCAAATCTCAGATTTGAGATATTAAAACTTCCGCATTGGTTTATTTAAATTTCCAGTTCAGAGAATAGACTATTGAGATTGCCTAGATTTGGAAATATTTGGGCATGAATTTGGGATGCATTTTCATATAAGCATTGAGAGTGGAATATGTGGGTAAGTAGGGTACCCCGCCATCAATACACCGCTTTATTAGGACAGTTTTACATCTGGTTGTGGCAGCTTATATTTTTAGAACACGTTTATGTTTACAAATAATTTTTGTTAGATCTTAGAAGAAAACTATGCTTGGACCCAAGTTAAAAATTCTACAATTTTATAAGCAATTGATTTTTTTTTGCAGGCGTTGGTAGGAAGAAATGATGTTGTCTGGGGAAAGGAGTATGTAACAACCTTGCGTAAGATTTGTCCAATGGTCAGTAGTGCAATTATTGGGGAAGCATCAACTACAGAATTTGAAGGGTCTGGAGCATCAAAATTGATAGTTGACTCTGCTATGAAATACTTGTAGCTTGCTTGTATTCTTTATCCTCTCTTTTTTATAGGATGGATTTAGTGTTGCATTTGTGCAATGATTACATCTTTAAAATGGTTGTAAAATGGTGTATTATTTACCATTTTCTTGGTGTGCTTCACTAGAAAATACTTGTTTCTCACATCTTGTCGTATATACATTTTTTTCTAGGTTTCATTGTCCCTGCTCTTTCTAAAGTTTATTTACAAGAATAATGGAAAGGTTTCATATTTGGTTTTCTAATTTTATTGTGGAGCAATGACTTTTGGCCAGGATGTTGGATGTACCTGGATTTGGCGGAATCTCTTTGACACTTTTGGTTATACCTATGAATTTTTTAAGTTTGTAGAAGTGGGGATACCACAAGCCAATTAATTGTATGCTTAAATGCAACGACAACTGATATAAGATCATTTTTCGTGCATGGTCATTTCATGTAATTACTTTCTTGATTACAGTCAACACATAATAGTCACAATTTCCTTTTGAATATTTCCTTCAACAAATTCCAATGTGGAACCAAAATTATAAGTTAAAGAATGTTTCCAGGTCTGGTTCCATTCAATGCAACTTTTATCAAGAAATTAAGATCATTTAAGATAAGTGGCAATGCCAATGTATGCTACAGTCATACCACTGTTTCTTCTAAGCTTAAGCTCTGTGTTACTCCATGCGATAGCTCTAGATTTCCTGTGGTGCTTTTTGGTTCATTAATTTCAGAATCCCCTGCATATTTACTTTATTCCCTTGAGTCTAGAGATGCATATAATCATAGTATCCATTGTCATGGACCAACAATATTACCATTGGGGTTTCTATTTCATGTCCTTGTATTTTTTCCCGAATAATCTCTTTTGTTGTCTTATCAAGATGTTGTTTTGAAATATGGACAAAGATATCTTATAATTTAATCTGCCAAAAATGGTTGTGCTCGTATAGAAAAAAGGGTCGTTGTTTTCAGTGCTTTATGGGATCCAATATTATTGTGAAATTCAACTGTTGGATTGGGCAAGAGTAGCCACATTCTTATCATATGAATGAGTCTTGCTCTCCAATGGTTGTTTGGGTTTATTGTGAAGCAGGATTGTCAAACCTTTCAAGAAAAAAAAGAAAGATGTTAGGAATATATCTTTCTTATCAAGGTACTAAGGCTATCAAAAAAATGGCCTTTATATAGAGGTGACAGGTGCAACAATCATGTACAAGGAGAAAAAATCTAATAACATATATTACATTGTACAGTGATCCCAAGAAATGAAAGTTTAAAAGGCTGGCAGTTGAAGTTACAACGATAAGGTTCCCTAAAATCCTTAGGCCAAACAATGCAGGAAAAAACATTGAGGACATTTTTGACTTATTTGAGATGGATAATGATGAAAGATATAAGTCTATTAACGAGAGTTTGGCATGACTGGGAAATGTAATTCTTAGAATTCCTAACAGACAATTCATCACAACAAATTATGATATATAGGAATGGAATGACTTAGTGGTAGTTTTTGAGTCTGGGATTTACTACAATGTGTCAAATGATTGATATTTAAGCTTTTAAATGGGACTCTTAGCAAGAAACAATATTGATTTCAAATATATAGTAAGATTTGGAGAAAATAGAAGAATTTTTTTTTTTTTTAAAATAATTTTTTGTTGCTGTCGGTATTTCGATGGCTAGTTTTTTAAAAAAATATTTTTTTGCCGTCGGTAATCCGACGTTTCGACCCGTCGCTATAACGACACTTAGTTTCTTTTAAAACTATTTTGTGTCATTGATATTATGACGTTTACCTTTTTATTTTCAAAATTTCTTTTCGTCGGTATTCCGACGTTTTCTTCCATCGGTATTATGACGTTTTTTTATTTTATTTTTATTTTTTTTCTTTTTTTTTCGTTGGAAGAGCGACGCTCCAAACATCAGTAATAGTGTTCGTTGGCGTCGAAATAACGAAGTTTAGAAACGTCAGAATTGTGACGAATCATGAATGGTCGGAAGAGTGACGGACAATTTGAAATGTCGGAATTGCGATGACTCCATAAAAACGTCAGATAGACCATCACAATACCAACGTTTAAGTAAAGTGTCAGAAGTCCAACGTGAGGAGAAACCACGTTTTGGTGCACCAAAAAACATCACTCTTGGGCCGCCTATGTGTCGCAAGAGCGACATTTTGGCCGTCGAAATTTGTGGCAAATGTGTTAGTGTGCCTTCCCTATGGCACAACGATGCCCCGGTGCCCATGGCTCCTGGAAAGTGAAACATACTTCCTCTGTCTCAAGTCTCTCCGAGTATCATCATCCAATGGCCCTCGGCCCTGGTTCCCCCTCAGGGGTGGAGCTCTCGTGTCTTTGCCCTTTTGCTGGAACATTGGTTTTGGGGGAAAAGGAGCTCTCGTCCTTGGCAGGGCATCCTGCAAGTCCCTAGTCCTCCCTAATGCATCCTGCAGCATAGTAGGCCTAGTGGATTTGACTAGTCCACGCAATGGTTCTATCAACCCGTCGATAAACATATAAACCCTCCTAGCCACTTACAAGTCTGGCACCATCACTGAGAGTTTCAGGAACTCAGAGATGTAAGTCTCCGCGCTTCTTGACTGCTTGAGCTTAGTTAGCTCAATGAAGTGCTCCTTCGGGTCCTTTCAGTCAAATATCTCCACCAACCTACGAGTGAACTTTGCATACGTTGTCACTCCTGCATGACCCAACATGGACATTCCGCGAAACCACCAGTCGTGGGCTTCCCCTTCAAGGTGCAACGCTTCCACCTTGATAGCCTCTACCTTTGCCATGTAGTTCAGCTGAAAATAAATGTCCAGCTTTTCTACCCAAGCCTTAGCCGAACACTTTGATGATCCATCAAAGGTAAGCAAGAAAAATATGCCCATGGTACGTTGCAGGTCATTCCCCTCCATGTACCCTCCTCCTTTATTCTATTTGTGGGGTCCGTTGTTGTTCTTCAGCTAGAAAAGCTCGTTGAAGGTGAGGGCTTCTCCAAAATCTTGCCCATATATCTGATACTCTGCAAAATATTCCTCGTAATGAGCCACCTCCGACTCCTGGGGTCCTCCCGTTCTTGCTCCTGAGGTCAAGAAAGTGGGCATAATGGAATGTGGGGGAGTGTGTAGCATCACCTGCTGCGCAACGTTCTGCTCCAAAATATGGTGAGAAGTACCGGACCCTTCTCTGTTGTGAAACTCCCTTGGAATCTCATGTTGTCTATTTTCTTTGGCAATCTTCTGCCCCATTTCCTCTATCTTCTTGGAAAGCTCCTGTACATATTTCAAGAGGAGGTTACCAAACTCCTTCTCGTCATCCTTTTCATCTGCCATTGGTGCCTTCCCTTTGTCTTCCTCCTCTGGAATGATATCCTTTTCTGTCGGTGTGATTTCAATCCTACGCTCTTTGTCCCTATACCTCTGCTTCCAGTAAGTGATGAAATCTCTATCTTCGGGTGTCATAGAATGATTTCTCCATAGGCTAAGCCCAGTATATGTGCTCTGATACCACTGTAATATCCCAAAAAGGAAATAGACAGTAACACAAAGTAGCATAAATAAAAACTACAACTAATAGAGACACACAAAGAAAATACCGCAAATAAACTAGAACAACTGAGCCATTTTATTATATTTCTGAAATCAGGAACAAATACAAAGTGTGATCAGAATGATGGCACCTTGGCTTGCTCAAGGTAGGCTGAAATGATGACTCCTCCCTCTATCATAATCTCTGCTCAATCTCTACTCTGCATTGCTCCTCCTCTACGCAGTCGTGCTAGAAATGTTGCTGCTAGTTGGAAAGGGACTGCAAGATGGGGTTGCTCTTCCGCTCAGAAAATTCTAAAACTCAGACACCAATCTCTCCTCCAAAAACCCATAATAACCTGCGAAGGAATTCCGGAAAGGTTGACCCCAAAAATTCACCCTCTTGGGATGACTACACTCTCATGATGGGTACGTTGGCCTCTGTGATGAAAATACGAAAAGAAGGGCCTCCAACTCTCCAAGAAACTCAGTTACGGAAGGGTTGATTCCCTCACAATCCTTCGAACTGAAATCTCGTGAAGTTTCTTCCCTCCTGGAGTTGCTCTCCTCTATGACTGCGTAATCCCCTGGAAGACTGCACTACCCTGGAGTTGACTGCATAATCTTGTGGTTGAGACAATGAAACTACTCTCGAAAAACTGGTGGAATGGCTCCTCTCCTGAACGAGCACTCGAATTCCCCTGAGGACGAGGTTGGGATCTCCGCTCAGAGATACCCTTATGCTAAACAACACTACAAACTCAGCTAAACAACTTAAGCATGCTCTAGTCTTGATAGACAAAAAATCATAAAATGTAAGAATGAATGAGAAAGGTTGCCTCCATCCCTTTGTATGCTTGTGAACCCTTACATTCCCTTGAGCCCACCTATGTTGTGTTGCCCCTCTTACCATGTTGTCCCTTGTTGCGTTGCGCTGCCTCTCCCACACTGCCACCGCACTACCTGGCCCCACGTTGCCATTGCACTATCCTAAGTGTCTCATCTCCTGTGTTGTCACTTGGCCTCATGGGCCCCACTTCACCTTTTAATTATTCTGCCCAATGAATTTAGGAAAGTTATTTTATCCTAATGTTTTATTCATGGGTCCCCTTACCCCTTTATTTCCTGCTAAACTTAAGAAAGACAAAAATTAACCAAAATGAATATTCCATGTTGAAATTTGCAACAAAAAACAGTGAAATTGGCATCCAGAAACAACATGACAGCACACACTATAGTGTGGGACCACAGGTCATGTAGTGATGGGTCCTAGCGATACATTAGTGTGCAAGTCAATTTATTTAATAAATTGGAAATGTGTCTAATTTAATTATCCCTTAATTAAATTGGACAATAAATTGTAATCTTATCTCATGATCACTTGTAATAGTTAACTGAGTGTGATAAACTCAGTTAGCTCATGAATTTCAAGTTGAGGGTGGTTGGTGAGGCATGCAGAGTGATTCTATTAGTTATTGAGTCCAAGTTGCAATTAGTGCATTAGTTTAATGCATGAGAAATCAATTAACTTGATTAATTGAGTTAAAATCAATTTAACGAGTTGTAACTATTTGTTGCACTAGTGAGAGGTCAAGTGCATTAAATCAGATTTAATTAAAATGCAGTGATTTGTCATGTAACTGATGATTTACTATTAATAGTTGCATGCATTTCAGTTTTGATGAAGACCTAGTTGAGACAGAGGTTAAAGGGATGTTAACTTTCAGTTGTATTTTTAACAATATACTAGATGCAGTGAAAACACCATAGGATGCCCATGATACTCAACACTGTCAAGGAAAGCTGAACTTCCTAAATAATAGGGATTGCATTCCACAGGGATTGCGTGAGCAAGGAAAGCTAAAGACAGGTTGAGAATTGGCTAAGTACTAGCCCAATTTTGTCTGGATCAGTGTGAGACAATTAGGAGAGTGCAACAGACTCTTGTGAGAAGAGTGCATTGTATTGTTTCACGATTCCTTGGTTCATTATACAATAGAGATAAAGGGTTTTTGAGTAACAAGCTTTTCCCAAGAAAAATACCTTTGTTGTGGATTGATTTGTTTATTTCTTTTACTTGGTGTGATTGTGTGATCGTGTTTAATTCCCGCAGAATTAATTATAGAAGGATTCAGTATCTTGCTCTAGTATATTTCATTATTAGATTGAATCCATTGGATTACATATTGTTTGGATAATTTCTACATTCCAAACAGTTGTCTACTAATTGGGAATATTACAATAAGTCACTTCTTATGACATTTTTTTATATTTAATCAATTTAATTAAAAATGTTTGACACCTAATCCTAAGGGATTGGGTGAGATTGTATATTATTGTAAAATAGGAAATAAGGAAGGCTAAGAGACATTGGGAAATGAAACCCAACAGTCTCACCTCCATGTATAAATTCATGCATAACCTCCATCTAATTCACATTCTAATTTGTGAAGTTACCTCCTGGCCTGACATGGTATCAGAGTTGGCTATATTTCTGGCATCCTTGCCCTTGTAACTCCCTCCTGGCAGACCTCCCTCTCTGCCTCTCTATTAGCACCTATAAAAACTACTCCTTCCCTGTCATACAATCCGTTGCCTATTATTCCTCATCGAATTCTGCAGATACGTAATTTTTTTTTCAAAACAGAGCAGGGCAATCCACCCTCTCCTTCACACTCGCATTTCTCTGCTCCATCGAAATTGCAACTCAACCTCCATTTGCTGTGTGGCCTCCGTCGACATTGCAGCTCGGCCTCCATTGTTGCATGGCCTTCATTTACCCTGCAGGGCATGAGTTCAATCAACAGTAGCAACATTCTAATGCAGGCCCTTACTGCGTGCTGCTACCCACTGCAATGTCATCTCGTACCTCCCGTGGCCATTTCCTGCTCGCCCATGTTGCCTGCTCGCTCACGCTGCCTCTCGCTCCCTCTTTTCATGCAGTCTCACACTGCCTCCTTGCTCCCTCCCTTGCTGCTCCATCGTCCCTTCCCCTCAACCATCGCACTTGCACGCTACTCAACCTCCCGTGGCCCTCCTGTAGCTCTTGGCCTCCCATGACCCTTCGCACCTCATGTGCCCTCCCTCAGGTAATACCTCCCCCACCTTCGCACTCCCTTAGATAATCCCTCCCCCAAATAGGACCTCTGAATTTGTTTTTACCAAAAAAAAAAAAATTTAACACATTTTTTTTTGAAGTGCATAATTTAATTTCTCTTAGCACCAGAATTGAGTATATTTTTTTACAGTGGCAGCAAAGTGATTTTCTTAAAATAATGCATTCTCTCATATCTATTGTGGGAGTTTCTCTCTCTATCAAGGAGAACTATCCTGAACGGTCTCGGAAAATGAAGCACACACTCATTTTTAATGAGCTATGGAGAGGAATTTTTGAAGGAGAAGGAGATGGTCCATCGACAAAGAACACCTCAGACAAGGAGATCGTCATTTGGGAAAACAAGAATTGCAAGGCCTATGCCTTGATTGTAGATTCTGTAAATGAAGAGGTGAGTCACCATATTACACCGTTTTCAAATGCCTATGAAGCCTTGAGAAAATTAAAAGAACTCTATGACTCACATTCAGAACTTGAAATTGTTCAATTAATGATTAAGCTATTCAACCTTGAATTGAAACATTATGACCCTCTTTCTTCAGCATCAGAAGTAAGATCTACCATGCATGACATTAAGAATACTGATGTATTAGTTGACATACCTCTCATAGCTTAAGGCATTGTATCCCACTTACTCACATTACCTTGAGTCATTGCAAGCAAGTGGAAACCTCATGAAAATCACCTTTGATTCCCTTGAGAAAAAATTTTCATAAAGAGAGAAGGATTTTGGAAATATGACAACCCCTCTGTCTTCTGAGGAGGCTGTATGTTTCGCTCATAGAGAGGAGAGTCATGCTCAAGGTTCTTCCAGAGGAAGCGGTGGCCGAAGAGGAAGATGAAGAAGGAACTTCAGAGGAAGGGGGGGCAGACAAACTCAAACTAGAAAATTTGATCTTCATTTCATACACTACAATAAAGATTGGCATGATGCATTTACATGTAAGTTGCCTTGGGATAAAATTGAGCAACAAAGAAATCAAGAAAAAGGTAAAAATCATGACATAGACAAAGGTAAAGTACCTAAATCCACTCATTATTTTGTAGCACATTGTAACAATGGAGTAATTGAAGACTTGTTTGATGTCTCATTTACTTCTTGGAGAAATGATTGGTTGCTAGATTCAGGAGAAACATGTCACATGAATTTTAGAAAATATTTTTTTGAAGAATTTATTGACAAAGTTGATGGAGCAGTATACTTCGCAGATAAATCCAAACTCAATCGATAAGGGCTTGGCACAATCAGGCTTAAGTTGCCTGGTCTTCTAGATCATCTTCTACGTGAGGTTCTATACCTCCCTGAGTTGAGGAGAAACTTTTTTTCCTTGGTCCACATCCACCAGCAAGGACACTCCATTCACATGTTTAATAGCAAGGTTGAGGTTATAAAAGCATCAGATCGCTCACTTGTCATGGAGGGAATAGAAGAAGGAAGACTCCTAATGTTGTAAGGTTCCTCTGCTGATGCACAAAACTTTGCATTCAATTCTCATCATGATGAAGGTACATTCCCATCAAATCTTTTATGGCATGCTAGATTTGGACACTTAAACTATGACAGCCTTCGATTGTTGAAGAAAAATGGTGTTACTGGATTGCCTACAATTCCTAGGAAACTTAAGCAATGTGATGCTTATATTCTAGGAAAGCATAGCAAACAACCCTTTCATGATTCACATTCCAGAGCACATAGAAAAATTGAGCTTATTCATTCATATTTATGTGGCCTCATGCCCGTTGCTTCTGCAAATGGAAATAAATATATGATAACATTTATTGATGTACCAGAATGTGTTGGGTTTACTTATTGAAGAACAAATCTGATGTTTTTCAAACATTCAAGAATTTTCATGCATGGATTGAAAATGATGCACAAACTCATATTGGCTCTTTGCACACTGATAATGGAAAATAATATACTTCAAACGAATTGGAAAACTATCTTCGCCAACATGGGATCAAACATCAAACAACTGTGCCCTATAATCCCCAACAGAGCGGTGAAGTTGAAAGAATGAACATGACAATTTTAAATATGGTTCGCTCCATGATGTTTTTTAAGAATGTGAAATTGATGTTTTGGGCTGATGCAATTCTATGTGTTGTATACATAAAGAATCAGTGTCCTTCAAATTCAATTAGAAACAAAACTCCTCATGAAATGTGGCATGGCCACATTCTTTCGGTAAAGCATTTCAATATCTTTGGTTCCACCTGTTATGCTTTGATACCTAAGGTACAAAGGAATAAACTTGGTGCTAGAATTCGAAAATGTATCTTCTTGGGGTATTCTAATACCTCCAAAGGATATCGTCTCTATGATGAAGTGAATAAGAAGTTTGCAGTAGCCAGAGATGTCATATTCCTTGAATCTTCCAAGACTGACAATGTTGTTGAGAAGAAACTTGATCGCTTGGATAAATTCACACATACAAAGTATTTTCAAGAATTTGATAATCAGATTCCACATCTTGAAGGGGGGATTCCTATACTGAATCAATTTGTGGAATCATCTTTCGAAGAACTCTCTCCCCCACATGAAGAACCAACCATAGATGACTCCTTGAACAATGTGATTGACAGAATTGGGAGATTGAATCTTGATTCAATTCCAAATCAGTGAAATGAGCAGCCTGGGCCATCTTAGAAAGGTCCCCCAAAATGGCTGACAAAGACACTAGAAAACGTTCGTCTTGATGAGGTTGGAAAGACAGGAACAAGAAGTTCCACTAGACAAAATGTAGGTGACGTAGATAATTCTGATTCACCTACTGATATGGATATTGTTTATAACTGTGAACTGAATTTGTCTACAGATCTTGAACCAACTTCCTTCAAAGAATCCGCTTCTCATGTTGAATGGAATGAAGTGATGCAAAAGGAGTATGACGCCTTGATAAATAATAGCACTTGGAAGCTGGTTGATCCTCCTTTGGGAACCAAACCAATTGGCTACAAGTGGGTCTACAGGAACATGTACAAAGTAGATGGCTCACTTGACAAGCACAAACCTAGGCTTGTGGCAAAAGGTTTTGCACAGAAAGAAGGGGTCGATTATGAGGAAACTTCCCCCCCCCACAGCAAAATGGGCCACCATCCGAACACTCTTTGCCCTAGCAGCTCAGGAGGGATGGAAAGTCCATCAGATGGATGTAAAAACCGCCTTTTTGAATAGAGATCTAAAGGAGAAGGTTTTTATGTCCCAGCCAGAAGGATTTGTCGAGAAGGGCCAAGAACACAAAGTGTGCAATCTTATAAAATCCTTGTATGGCCTCAAGAAAGCACCGCGAGCATGGTATGAGAAATTAACTGAGCATATTCTTAAACTTAACTTCAAACATTTTGATATTGATGATGCAACTTTGTTTGTTAAGAAAGTTGGGAAAAAAATTGTATATATTGTGGTGTATGTACATGATATTTTGATGACAGGGAACAATGAGAGTTATATTACATCCATAAAGAAAGAATTGAAGAAAGGTTTTGAAATGAATGATTTGGGTTATGTTCACTACTATCTTGGTATTGAAGTAACTCAACATCCTAAATTTATATTCCTTTCTCAAAAGAAGTACATTGGAGATCTTTTGAACAAGTTTGGCATGGATGAATGCAATCCCTTAACCACTCCAATGGAACAAAACTTGAAGCTCACATCCATCGAAGGGAAAGAATTCGAGGATGCAATGAAGTATATACAGCTTATAGGAAGTCTTATCTACCTGACTACTACCATACCATACATCTCATTTGTTGTTGGAACCCTCTCCAGGTTTATGCAAAAACCTTGTGAAGGACATTGGTCTGCTGCGAAGAGAGTTCTAAAGTGCTTGAAGGGGACTGAAGACTTTGGACTCAAATATACACAGGTGGGCGACTTCAGCTTGATCAGATACTCTAATTCAGACTTTGATGGGGACAAAGAAACTGGGGTATCTACTTCAGGTTAAACCATGAGTCTTGGATCAGGAGTTATCTCATGGAGATCACGTATACAGTCAATTCCAACGGATTCCACAACTGAGGCAGAATATGTGGTAGCAGCTAAAGCAACAAAGGGAATTGTGTGGCTCGAGAAAATCCTAGAAGTTTTGCAAATGAAACAAATGCATTCAACTTCACTCATGATTGACAACACTTCTGCAATATTTGGCCAAGAACCCAAAGTTCCATGATCGAACAAAGCACATCAATACAAAATAGCATCTATTCGACATCATGTTGAGGCCAAAACTATCCATCTATGTCATTGTTCCACAAATGAGTAGACTGCAGACATATTCACCAAAGCGCTTGGAAGAGAAAAGTTTGAAAAATTCAGAACGATGCTTGGACTCACCAACATCCCTTCATATTAAGGGGGGGAATGTTGACATCTAATCCTAAGGGATTGGGTGAGATTATATATTATTGTAAAATAGAAAATAAGGAAGGCTAAGAGACATTGGGAAATTGATCCCAACAGTCTCACCTCCATGTATAAATTCATGCACACCCTCCATCTAATTCACATTCTAATTTGCGGACTTACCTCATGGTCTGACAAAAAATAACATAATCATTTGGAAATAAATGTCATTTATTTATTTATGTATACTTTTATGAATATTCTAGAATATTTAGTTGAGGTTAAATCTTTACCATCCATCTAATCAATAATTAAATTACAATTTTAAACATATATGATATGCAATTAATTAATGTAAACAAAAACTATTAAAAAAATTATTGAGTCAGAAATTAAAATATAAAATTGAGATAATAGTAAATATTTTATAAAATTAGAAAGTTGTATGATTTTTTATTAAAAATAGAAATTTTACTAAAATAATACTTCCATTAAAAGTTATTTGATATAAGAGGCAATAGAACATTTCTTGCTTTTTAGAGTATTAATAAAATATTTTCGGTGTATATTTTGATTTTATATTTTTTATTAATTTATTTATAATTTATCTATATCTATTATATAAATATAGAGTAGTTGAACAAGGCCATAATTTTTGCTGGAACATAGTGGAGATTCTGGCAAAAATCCGGCAGAACGGTAAATCTAGATTAAAGCTATCAAGCTTTAGGATTTTGGGTTCCCCAAAGGTTTTTGATAGAGTTGAATCCATTTCCATCATCAAAAAAATGATTTAAACACACCTATGGTTAGATTTTTTGAAAAAAAAAAGGTCGGATTCAGGCAAAAAATGAATTTTTTAAGCGAAATTGTGACCTCGTTAGCTAATGCCTATAAATATATGATGTACAATATTAAAATATTTTATAATTTGATATTTCCTCTTTTATTATCTTATTTTTATATCTTTTTCTTCTTTTTTTCTTTTACTTTTTTCTTTTTTTTTCCTTCTCTTTTCTTTTATGTAGTTCACGGATTCCAAAGATTAATGACTACTACATCCATGTAATATTTGTACCAAGCATATCCACTCTAAGGATCACCACCTACCAGCTCAACCACGAAGTCTAACCCCGAGAGTGTCAAAATAATTGAGCCAGTAACCTCTTAATAGAAAAGGTTCTTTAATGACGATAAATATCTAGATGTAAAATATTATATATTCGCTAAAATATTAATTAGAAATCATATGATATAATATTATGGGGTGGTTTAAAGATAGTCTAAGATTTATGTTTATGAAGAATTTTAACCTTTGCGTTGTTATAATTATTGTTTATATATTTAATTTTATTGTTTTTTTTTATATAATTATATGTATTTATTTATTTTTTATTATATATGGTATTGTGCTCTTTCTAACAAAACATTTTCTCAAATAACAAATGATGTTGACAAAATCTATGTCGCTCCATAGATATTGTCTTTGAATATGTTTTATTTAATAAGATATTTTTCATTACTCGGGAGCATAATTTATTTTCTTTATTGACAATGATACCTTTTAGTTGTTAAAAAAATTATTTTCCTAGGAGTGTTAATTGTGATTTTTGGTATTTACCCAACACTCTAAAGATACATGAAAAACATTGTAATTTTTGTCTAAATTTATCCAAACCATATACTACTTGGTTGACCATATGAATATGATATGATTTAATGTTAACGAGGTTTGACATTAATTTAAGGCCAATTAAATGTGTTCAATCTCCCTTTCAAGAGACATCCCCACAGGCAAATCTTGGAATACCTTTAAGTTATTTTAATTAAATCTCAAATCTCATATGATTTGACATTAACTAGTTGTGGGGTTATTATATCTATTTGGTCATATATATATATATATATATATAACATTGCTTTCCTTTTAAAAAGTTGAATGATGATGTTGACAAAATTTGTGTATCCTGAGAGGTGTTGTCTTTCAATAAGTTCTTCTACTTAATAATAGATTCTTTAATAATGCATGACTACAATTTCTTTTCTTTCGTGACAATGATACCTCCTTGTTCTTAAAAAAAAAAATATCTTCATCATCTATCATTGGGGGTATTTTTTGTCATGTTTGATGTTTACACAACTCGCCAATATGAATATTGCACACCGAAAGTTTCGTGATAAGATTCATCAATTAATGCAAGTTTAAATGTGTCATATGTGATAGGAGTCATATGCCGGAATTTAAATATTTAATACATATAAAAATCCAATGCATATGAGATGTAGAAGAGATGGAACAAATTATTAGATTAATCATATGTTTGATAAATTTTGTGTGGCCACACATGGCTGAAACCAACCTAGATCCATCTTAACCCCAGATTTGTCAAATGCCAAGAGTGATGCAGAGCTTGATCAATTTGTTGATCACTATTGATGTCCGCACTTCTCTTTTCACAAAAGAAAAATCACACGACACAATAATCCTCCCTGCAAACATAGCTCACATATCCATGTAACAGCCACTTGTTTCTAACTATCACACTGGAAAACAAAACCCAAATCGATGACTACTCTGTTCTTTGCAATCCTACGTTTTCATGCACGGATCTATTTATCAAAATGAGACGGATCCAAAATCGTAGCATTCAACCTTATTTACCTTACTCTTTACCTTCATCCACTTCTATTTTTCTCTTACTGGAGCTTGAATCGATCAATATACTGGTTGTTGAGGTGAGAATTAGCGTTCAGGTAAAAACGTAGCGTTCTAGAGAGAAACACAATGCTAGAAAGCCACTGCTGCGGAAAGCGCAACGCTATAAAGGTAACAGCAACGCCACAAGTGTATGTGCAACACCTCAAGTGTATTTGTAGCGCCAAACACAGGAGCACCCTCCAGGGGTAAAAAACACAGCGTTTCTACCAAACTTCGATATTTCTAGACTTTCTCTGAGTCTTAGACAAATCTTGAGATTCTGAGACACGATATGCAGGTTCATTGATGAATTCAAAGGGATTTAGTTGTTCCAATGGCCTCCATATGATTCATTTTTAAGAACTGTGACTATATGAATACGCACTGTGTAAAAAAAATAAAAAAAAATTAAAATTAAAATTAAAACAAAGAGTAGTGATATTTTCACACAATCTTTTCTTGAATTATAAAATACTAAATAAAACAAAGTTTTTCTTCTGGCCCTTGATGGCTCGATAACATTACATTCCTCTTGCTCCTCAAAAAAAACCAAATGCATTTTTTTCCTTTTTCTTCTTTTACTGATGTTATCCTATTCCAACCTCTCAAACAACCTAATCCCTATTCTATAGGTCTAACACACATCTAGGCTAACAAACCTGGTTTTTCCCTTTCTAATCTGGAACTCTATTAAATTTTACAATAAATAATCATTTAAAATAAACTCAAGAGGTCCAACCCTCTTTACTAAATGATGGTTGACCAATTAGGTCGATAAAATTGATCTCATTTGATGCTCCTGCATCAGATTCCCGGGGAAGAAAAGAATGATCCATCAAATCTTTAGGATTCATTCGATATTTTTGTAGCTTTGTTGTTGTCATCCAACTGGCATCTTCAACTGGTTGTCCCCTCCATTTTATTAGATACTAATAATAGGTTGGCCTCTAATATTCTTTGTTGCTCTTTTCTCCAGGATGGCTTCCAATTCTTTCTTTGTTGTCTTTGGCATATGTTCCTCCCAATTTAGAGTTTGAACCTCCTCATCTGCAGGTTCATATTGTGATTTTTCCTCTGTTTCCTTGTACGGGTACAAATCTGCAACATTAAATATAGGTGATATTCCAACTCCTTCCGGCAGCTCAATCTCATAAGCATTGGTGGAAAACTTCCACAGAATTTTGCATGCTCCTATCTTTTTCATTTTTAGTTTGTTATAGGTCCCGACAAGAAACCTTTCCTTCCTCATGTAAACCATAACTAAATCACCCACTTGAAACTCCTTTTTTGTCCTCTTCATATCAACCCTTTGTTTATACTTCTTGTTGTTTTCTTGTAATATTTGCTTGACCTCTTCCTGCAATTTCTGCATATGTTCTGGGAATTCTTCAGCCCTTGCACTCCTTGTCTTCTGCTTTCCCAAATCTCTAAGCATGTATACTCCTCTAGGGTGCATTACAAAAACAATATAAAATGGACTCATTTAGGTACTCTGGTTAGGAGTATCATTGTAGGAAAATTCAGCTTGAGCAAGCGCCAAGTCCCACTGCTTAGGATTTTTATAAATCAAACTCCTTAATATGTTTCCCAAACTCCTATTCACCACTTCAGTTTGCCCATCTGGCTGAGGATGATAGGCTGAGATAAAACTGAGGTTTGTACCTAGCTTCCTCCAGAGAGTCCTCCATAAGTGTCCTACGAACTTTTTTTCTCTATCTGAAACAATACTCACATGCAGCCCATGTAATCTTACAATTTCTGAGAAAAACAAATTGACAATGTGAGTTGCATCACTAGTTTTCCTACAAGCAATGAAATGAGCCATTTTTTAAAACCTATCGACAACAACATAGATAGAATCATGTCTTCCTTGAGTTTTTGGAAAACCCAAAACAAAATCCATGTTGTCTACATCCCAAGGTCTATTTGGTATTGGAAATGGATGATATAACCCAGTGTTTTGGCTTCTTCCCTTGGCATGTTGACAAACCTTGCATTTCTCAACAAACTTTTTGATATCAGTTTGAATGTTTGGCCAATAATAAAAATCACTCACTTGAGCGAATGTTTTTTCCTGCCCAAAGTGTCTAGACAATCCTCCACTGTGTTTTTCTTTAATCATATTTTCCCTCATGGAACACTTGGGAATACATAGTTTATTGTTCTTGAACAGAAACCCTCCTTGAATTAGGTAGTCTAACCACTAACTTCTACTATGAATCACAAGATTTTGAACAACTGCATATGTTTCTTTAAAATATGTGTCTTCCTTATACATATCAATCATCTCTTCAAACCCTAAGATGCCAATCTTTAGTTCCTGCACAACCAGATTTACTCGGCTCAAAGCATCAACAACTTTATTTGATTTACCACTTGTGTGCTTGATTACAAAGGTGAAACTCTACAAGAACTCCACCCACTTAGCATGTTTTTGGCTCAACTTTGGCTGATTATTTATAAACTGTAGTGCATGATTATCAGAATACCATACAAACTCCTTGGGCAACAAGTAATGCCTCCATTTCTTTAAAGCCTGAACAATAGCATATAATTATTTATTATAGGATGAGTACTTCCGCTTGGCCTCATTCAAATTTTCACTGAAATAAGCTATCGGTCTTTTCTCTTAACTCATGACAGCTCCAATTTCTATCCCACTAGCATCAGTCTCAACTTGGAAAATTTTATCAAAGTTTGGCAAAGCCAAAACAGGTTTTTCAATGATCTTCTTTTTCAATAGCTTGAAGTTTCGATCTGCTGCCTCTGTCCACTTAAATGGTTGGTTGCTCTCCTTTATTGTTTCAACTATTGGTGCACAGATCTGACTAAAACTTCTTATAAAATTTCTATAAAAACTTGCAAGACCATGAAAACTTCTTACCTCAAATACGCTTCTTGGAGTTGGCCAATTCAAAATTAACAACGTAAACTTTAAAATAGGAACTCTAGCCAAAAAAACCCCAAAAAACATGAAAAACGACCCAAAAATGAAAATGGTGTATTCCAGAATGAGGTTTTATTTTTTTCAGTGTTAATTTGCAAAAAATTTAAAATGTGGCTATAAAAGCAATTTTCATGTGCCAAAAAAATGGAAAAAACACACAATGGTTGGTGCTAGAATACTATTTTTATTTTCCGGGTACAATTTCAACATATTTTTAGTAATGACGTTAAATATAAAATAATGAGATTTTAAACACATTAAAATTCTAATAATTTTTATACATGTGATTTAACATATAATATCATAACACTAACAATCATTAAAATTCTAATTGTTTTCAACCATAATGTTAAAGATAAAATATATTTCACAATTTTTCACCAATAGAGTTAAAAAATATTAACTTTTCAAAATATTTCAACCATGATATTATGAACAAATTATATGACTAAAATAACCCAACGAAACATAAATTGTTTCTCCAAGTTATTGTTGTGTTTTCAATATTTTAGACAAATGAACTCATCATAATTAAAACATATAATCCAAAAAACATAAAAATGACTCATAACTTCATGTAAGATCATAGGGAAGTTAAAATATCATTTTCATTGCTCAATGCAAACATCATTTATATCAATTGTCTTACACAATTATTCAAAATCACTGATATTTTCTTGCACACCATCAGAATTCACATCTTCGGATGAATGACTCGATGCAAATGAAGATGTTCCATATTCTTCTCTTTCATCAACTAGTGCTCCATCTGAGTCAACATGCATGCCCACCACTTGAGGTTTCAAAATTATTGTAGATCTACGACTGGGTTCAGCAGACTGCCATCTCAACACCGTTTCTTGTGGTAGAAACCTCTTAAGAATCTCTATCGTCTTGGAGCGAAGAGTTCCTCTCTTTGTTAAATTGAAGTTATAAACAAGTATGTCAAATTCCTCCAAATTTAAGAGGTTTGTGCAGCGACGATTTATATTTGTACCCTTTATTTTTCTCTTTCCACCAATTTTTTTACCAACTACCATCTCTAGCTTGTACACACCATTGAATGGGTGTGTGTTTGTGGCATACTGATGTACTTCAACACCTGTAACATCCTCATTTTCTGTAATCACCTTTATAACCTTGGAAACCCATAATGGATAGCCATGTGGATAGTCATGTGCTAAGACCGCGATCATGAAACCCTCCTTAATATCCTGTACTGAACCTCTGTAAAGGTCTTCCATGCCTTCATGTTGTGCACGATATCTTCTGGAACCAATATACATTTCTCTTTCCTCCACCTATGTAGAATTAATAATACCATGTGATTGTTGTTGTTCAAGAATGTTTGTTTCCTCCTGTTCATTTGACACATTTTGTGGCCAAATAAATGGAATCTTCAAAAGAATATCTTCATTTGCTGATCTTGAAAGGATATCACTCTGATCATTGAAAAATGACTCTCACCAAACTGAATCAGCAACATCAAAGTACTCATATGTATATCTAATGGTTTTTTTAATTTCTTCCAGGCATTCAGAATAATCTATATCTCTCTTTTGCCTTCATGCATTATGAACTTCACCAACTGATTGTAATAACAATATATTTGATTCAAATATTGGATGATTTGGAATGAACTTCAAAAATTCCAACCCTGATGAAGGCACCCATTCTGCAGTTGTTGATTACTTCTTGCCCTGTATAAGTGTTTTCACATCAATTTTGTTTGATATGAAATTGATGTTGGAAGCTAATGTCATTAAGTTGTTTAATTCATTTCTCTTGACCATGCAATCCGAGAATAAACCTTCACATGTCAACATTTTCTTCTAACACATGAAAAATAGGCTCTAGCATATATGATTTCTTAATACATTCAATTAATGATGGCAAGCTCCCAACATTCTTCCTCCTCAATGTTACTGAAAAACGATTGAACATCTGATCAATATGGTCATGAGTGTGCCCAATAAGAAGGAAACCAACCTTTACCTTATGAAAAATTCTCAATTCAACAAGAATGTTTAGATATCCAAAAACAATCTAATTTTTGTTTTCACGACAAGTGTTGTCTAATTGTAGATACAAAATTTTAGGAAGATTACCACCCCAATGAGAAAGCACATCATGAATTATGGTTATTGTCATATTTCCATCATTATGAATATTTGGAGCTATGAAGTAAACTCTTGGTGACATTTTCCCATTGAAGACCATACAATCGACCAAGTGAAACTGGATAAAATTTTCCTCTTGCAATTTTTTTGGTGTGCGAACAAAATGTGGTACAAGTGTTTTCTTCTGGTCCATACCATCAATTATCAAACCCAAATATTGATTTGGATTATCATAACACTTCTTTCGATGCTTGTACAACTTTTTCCTTTCACTTTTTTGCTGTCCACGATGCTCTTAAAGGGCTTTAACAATGGAATCTATACATAACATAAAATAAACGTATTAATAAATGCATTTTCATAGTTGATCATTATACAATTTAAAAGGATAATGTTATGAATGCTGACCTCTTTCTTCTCCTTGATATTTATCCCTTTTTTATTTTAGATAAGCACATGTACCGCAAGCCCCCATCCTACAAACATTGTTGAATTCTCTCCTCCATATCTTCACTAAATATTGATATGTAATAAAATGACCATTTCCTTCAACACCTTCTGCATATTCCTTGTATAAGTTGTATATTTCTCGTCTTGAGAAATTATCTGGAATATGTATTGTATTTCTATTTGGCATATATTCTCCATGTTTTGAAAATAAGTCTTGCAGCCATGACATTGCAGTGTTTACTGGTGGCCCAAACTCTCATTTATGACGAACTTCTGAATAATATGTAGGATCCTTTTCCACATTATCTTGGATTCGTGATAGACGAAATTGCCAATTGAATGAATCATTTTAAAAGCCTTTCTACAAAGCAATAAAGATCCAATACGATAATCATAACCTGCGAGTGTAGATTGCATGCACCCCACTAAATATGAGTTCTGCATGGTTTTATTCATTGACAAATAGTTCTTCCTTTTCTCTAAAGCAAATTTGAAATCCATATGTTTCAAGAAATAATTTTTACAACAGTCACTTGAAATGATCTCATTGATAGAACTTCTTCTCGTGAGATATACTACTCTACCCCTTGTATAACTAGAACATCTTGGATTGATACGAAAAGTTCTACTCCTACTCCTAGAAACAATATTTGTTGGCAACATCTCTATCATTTCATCATTCTCTGAACAAGCATTTCCATGATCATTAGGAGGAATATTTTTCTTACTATGATCATTTGCGATATAGTTAGGAAATTCACCACCATCGTTGTTTGAAAAATATTCATTACCATCTTTGGTGCCATGAAAATTTTCAATACCATCATCTGTGGTTTTGAAATACTGAATTGGAGGATATTCTTCACCATCTTTATCTTTACCTTCATCGTTGTTGCTCTCAAAATTCATAGGATTAGGAGTATGTGGAAATTGTGACTCATGATTTATTGTAAATTCTTTATCTCGACCTTCGTCACTGTTGCTCCCATAGTCCATATGATTAGGAGTAAGTGGAAATTGAGACTCTCGATTTATTGGAATTTCTTCATCCTTCCCTTCATCACTGTTGCTCTCAAAGTCCATAGGGTTAGGAGTAAATGTAAAATACGACGCTTTATTTACTGAAATTTTTTCATCTTGCCATTCATCACTATTTCTCTTATAATTCTTAGGATTAGGAGTAACTGGAAAATGTGACTTTCTATCCACTAAAAGTTTTTCATCTTGCCGTTCATCACTGTTGCTCTCATAGTATTTAGGATTAGGTCTAAGTGGCAACTGTGACTCTCTATCCACTGAAAATTTGTCATCCAACCATTCATCACTTTTGCTTTCATAATCCTTAGGATTAGGACTAACTGGTAATTGTGGCTCTCTATCCACTGAAAATTTGTCGTCCTCCCAATCATCACTATTGCTCTCAAAGTCCTCAGGATTAGGAGTAAGTGGAAAATGTGAGTCTCTAGTTTTTGGAAATTCTTCATCTTTCCATTTGTCATTATTGCTCTCATAGTCCATAGGATTAGGAATACGTTGACATTTAGACTCTCTATTCATTTGAAAATCTTCATCTTTCATTTTGTCACTACTCTCGTTATATTCATCGATATGAATAGAGTTGTTACGTGACGAAGATGTTGATGCTTCATAAAAAAGAAACTCTACTACCAAAGGAATCCATAACACTCAAACAAGAAATGGTGAATGATGCAAATGATTTCTCTCCCAATGATAATATATAGCTGAAACAATGAGAAATTCCCTCCAAAAATTCCCTCTAAAATTTTTCCCTGAAATTTTTTGCTCGAAGTATGTCCCTCCAAATTTTATTTAAACAATTTATTTCAAAATTAGTTATTAAAATATTCTCATAATATGAACCTTAATTTCAAATTAAACTCCCTAGACATTTTTCTCTTAATAATTGTTTTCAAACTAAAATAATTTTAATTAAATTATATAACTTTGACTACATTATAAATTTTATTATTCTAATATTCATCAATGTTTTTTATCCCACATTCACCCCGCCATAAACAAATCTGTTATTTCATTATTCCACACATTACGTCAATATTTCTCAAGGTTTGTTTAAAAGCTTGGAATGATTTTCTATAGCAGCAACATTGTCAATAGGTGATTCTCGCTTTTGAAAGGTTAGTTTTTTTTCTATTATTCTGGAAATTAGTAAGCTTCTAAAATTAAGTAAAGGCAAGTTATTTTAAACCGTTAAAAATTTACCAGCTTTTACCATTAATTATTTTAAGTAGAAAACGGTTTTTAACTGTTTTTAAGAAAAGTCAATTTCATTATTCCACACATGACGTCAATATTTCTCAAGGTTTGTTTAAAAGCTTGGAATGATTTTCTATAGCATCAACATTGTCAACAAGTGATTCTCGCTTTTGAAAGGTTAGTTTTTTTTCTATTATTCTGGAAATTATTAAGCATCTAAAATTAAGTAAAGTCAAGTTATTTTAAACCGTTAAAAATTTACCAGCTTTTACCATTAATTATTTTAAGTAGAAAACGGTTTTTTTTATTATATAAAATTAAAAGAAAATTGATATGCCCATTGTTGGTGGGCCTACCTGGGGCAGCACATGACCGATCTAGCCCAAGTGGGTGTGCTCACCGGCCCCCTGGGAAAACAGAGAGGCCGATTCTGAGAATTGGCCCCCCTGCTTGCCCAGGGGCCGGTGGGCGCGCCCACTTGGGCTAGGGCACCCGTGCTGCAGGCGGACGCGCCCACGGGGCAGCCAAGCCTGAGGATGCCCAAGGGGTGGCCCTTGGGCTCGGGTGGACGCCGCCCCGTGAGCGCGTCCGCTCGCAACACGACGTTGTGGGCACTTTTCTACAGGCAGGTGCGCCCATGGGGTAGCGTCCGCGCAAGCCCGGGGGTGCCCAAGGCAGGGAGGCCGATTCCAAGAATGAACCCCTTGCACATATAAAAATAAATAAATTTTTTTTATATGGCCAAGGGGCCCATTCTCAGAATCGACTCTTTGGGCATATTAAAAAAAATAATAATAAAAAAAAATAAAAAATAAAAAAATAAAAAAATAAAATTTATATGGCCAATGGGCTGATTCTCAGAATCTGCCCTTTGGGCATATAAAATAAAATAAAAAAAAATACATTTTTTTTAAAAGAACTTGTTTTAAATTTAGGGGGTCGATTCTGAGAATCGGCCCCCAAATTATTAAAAAAAAAAAAAAAAATTAGGGTGGTTGGGTAGATGGCATGTAAAAAAATAAAATTGTTTTAGAATTTCTATCAGTGAAAAAATGTATAAAATATCATTTTTGTTTAAAAATAAGTTTTCTATTTTGTTTACGTAAGATATTTGTTTTTTGTAATTTAGTAATTTATGTGTAGATATATATGTTTGCAGGAACATGGCATCAATGAAGGTTTATGTCAATCTTTCTAGACCAAAGTCAACATTTGCATCATCTAAAGCTACATGTGGGCCTTCAAAAAACATTGTTGGACAAACTGCACCTAAGTTAATTACTGAAAACGTGGAAGATGCATCCACAAATGAAAAGAAGTTGGTTTCATAGTGGAAGAAATCAACAGAAGTGAATCGTTCAAAATATGAATGATTTCTGAAAGATATAGAAGACGAATCTCTGCACTTATATCTATATTCTAGTAAGAATTTGGATGCTGAAATTTATGACATGGTGGGAAAAGTATTAGACTTATATGTTCTTCCAAATACTGAAAGTGTTTATATACTTTCAAAACTGCCCAAGTCACATGATAAACATAGATATCATTTTACATTGTCGATGTATAACACAGGGGAAGATTCTTCAAAGATATGCAAACAAATCGTACAAAATATTACACAAAAGATTGTAAGTATTTTTATTTACACTTATCTGTTTTGTGTTATTCTAATTGTATCATTGTATTTTTAATAACTTAGTTAATATTGACATATTATATTTTGTTTTACAAGATTTTTCTTAGCGCATTTCAATTATGTTGGGGGGAATCTATTATATAGAGCGAGATATTATGAATTTTGTCTCCATTTTCCATGAACGTGAAGCAGAAGATATGGGAAAGAAGCAAAAAAGATACTTCATGATGCTACAATATTGTATCAAAGGGATCAATCTAGTAAAGGTAGACATGTTACTTTAAAAATTAGGAAGTTGAAGTTGAAGCTGAAGCTGAAGCTGAAGCTGGAGATGAAGAATGTGTTGCCATATTTGAAGATCATATTAGAACTGATGTTAGAAAGGAGAAGAGCCATAAAAAATCAAAAACAAGAATGCCCAATAATGTCTCCCTTATATTTGATGATGAGGATATTGTTTCGGTTCAAGAAAATATCATAACCAATAGGAGGAAGAAACAAAAAATTGTTCATTCTGAAAAAATCATGGACAACAGTGAAGGGCATAGTGAAAAATCCAAAGCAAGCGGGGAAATCATTACGCCAGGAGCTGATTTAAAGGATAAAGTTATGAAAACAAAACAAAATTCCATTCGACATCATTTGGCGAAGACAAATTTAATTGAGGGTGGTCGGTCATTTCAACTTATTTTCATTCAAGTCTACGAGCCAGATGAAGGACAATTCAAATATAAAATTAGAAATCCACACCATTTGCTTGCTCACAATTTGAAAACATTGATGAGGTACAACCCTTTTGCACATGTTGTTTATTATGTTCTTCTTGTTGATCCAAGTCAGGTTCCTAACAAAGAATCATTTGACAAGTCAAAATTTTTTTAATACAAATATTATGTACTTGGGGGCAACCATTCTGTAGAAGCTCAAATGCAATTAATGGAGGAATATCTCAATAACTCGTGTTTTGAAACAATGAAATGTATCATTTATGCCGATTTAACATATACAAAATAAAATTTATTGGCATGAGATCATAATTTAGATAATGAGTATAGGATGTTTATGACTTTCATCCAAAGGGTGATATTTATTCATAGTGAATTTGAAGAAAAATGTGGTGGTGATAAGAGAAAGGTTGATCATGCATTTCAAAAGGAATGTTATATGGAAATCGGTTATCAAATCGAAGAAAAAATAAGTTCAAAATGTGGCAAAGTAAATTATGAAATATTTAGAGGTATGGATAACATTTTCGAGTTGGCATTTAGAACTAGAGAGATATGGCAATTGATTGATCAGATTTTTGAGTTGTGAGAGAATGTTGGCATCAAAAGTCAAAAGGTAAAAAAATCTAAACCATTGAAATGTACCAACAGTAAATCAAGTCCTGAAATGAAGCTCCTTCCAGAAGATATGACTATCACACCTTAGAGATCAATGCAAGGAGTGAAGGATGAAAAACTTTTCAAAACAATATTATCTCGTGTAAATTCAGGAGAATTATCAATGGAAGAAATGTCTGAGGAATTTCTAAAGTAAGTTTGTTATTTTTACTTTTTTTTGGATTATAACTTTCTGTTAAATATAATAGATTGTTGTTGGTATTATTTGTTATACATAACACTATATTAACATTATTTACTTCATTTATTCAGTCACAAGGTTTAAATGAGAATACAAGAACAAATGGTTAAATTGTTGAATGAATATAGTTGGGATTATGTTGTATGCAACTACCCAAATTCAAGTTCAACATCAGTGCTAAAAGATTTTTATCTTGCATTTAAAAATGTATGTTCATTCATACATTCACTTATATTCATATGTATAATATTTTTAATTTATAACTTATACATTGCTTTTGTTTATTTTATTAAAGATGAATAAGGATGCAAATGGAGCACCAGACAGTTTCAGGAGCTTTATTGAAAAAATAAAAACGGAAAGGATAGGAAAACAACGTCTTAATGATGTTGAACTTGATCCCAGTCCTAATATTTTCATTTTGAATGGGCTCCACACTATCCAATATCAAATAATATTAGGTGATTGTGAAGATATTGCAAAACTCATTCCAAAATGGGATTATTCCCTAGTTATTGCAGATATTCCTCATGGTTTCAATATCCTAAACGTTGAATATGATAGTGACTCTTATACTTATCAAGAATTCAGTAAAGTAGTTGCGGGATTTCTATAAGTCACAACATCACCATTTTGGAGATTTGTGACATTTCATTCAAACACACAATTGGGGTTGTTGTTATCAAGCTTCAAGAAAAAAGCAAAGCCAAGGATGCAGTATGATTAATGTTAAAAAATAATTTATGTACAAGTTAATTGAACTTTTACTATTTCATGTTACAGGAAAATTCCAAATCTTATTTGTGGAAGAAATCAACCAATTATAAGTGACTGAGTTCATTCATGTTTAAATTTGTACAAAGGATGATAGCTACAAAACTATTCTTTTCAATCAAGTCGATGGAAAAAATCATACTCAACTACTGGTCCATGATGTTGTTGTAAAAAAACAAACATATGAAGATAAAGAAGCAAAAGGAGAGATAGTTAACATATATCAAAAACCACAGTTATTGATTAACTATATTTTAGATTTATGTTCAAATGAAGGAGATTGGGTTTTGGATTTATTTTCAGGCCCAGGTAAGTTTTATTATATAAGAAATAATTTCACTATTTTATTTTTTAAATTCTTTGTGTTTATACTAATTTACTAAATTTTTTCTTTTGTACTTGATGATTAGGTACAACACTAGCATATTGCTTACAAAAAGGAAGAAATTGCGTTTCCATTGAAAAAGACCCATTACAATGCAAATTTATTCATCAAATAATCAATTCTCTTCAATTTATTCCAAATGAAATGCAAAAAGTTGGTTTGAGAAAAGGGGATTTTAATGAATCTTGTGTGGAAAAAAAAGCAAAATAACCTCAACCAGCATTAGATGGAATTATTGGAAAGACATACTTTGGGACGTTTGCAGACATCAAAGATCCATCAGAAGAGGAAAATGATGAAACTGAAGCCAATGATGAAAATATTGTGGAAGAGGACAATAATGATACTCTTGAAGATGAAGAGTTTGGGTTACATGATATTATTGATTAAAGATTAAGTTAAGCTTCCAAATGAAGCTCATTGTTTGTAACTATCTATAAGTTATACTTGTAATTTTTTGACTCTAACAATTTATGAGAAGAAATAAATATTCAATTGTTGTTATTATATGTTTAATATTTGTATAATGTGATTTTCACTTCATTTTTATGTGAATCGTGTAAGTTTTGAAAAAAATGTAACTATTATTAACTTCTCAGATAAAATTCACAAAAATTACTAATTTTTATACTTTTTTTGTTAGTTTTTTCCTATAAAATGGTTTATTTGACATGTCCGTTTTAGCAAAAAAGACTCAAAATGTGTATATTTTCAATTATTTCTATATTCGAAATGTGTTTTTTTATGTTAATTATTAAAAATTCTTGCTATTTTAGTGGAAATTATTTCATGTGCAATGAAATATCATTTAACAAGATATAATTAGATAGAAGATTGACACTTTAAAATTTTGACCTTTTTTGTTTTTTTTGACACTGCAATAAATCAAATATCTCACTACAAAAAAAGATTAAAAGAAAAAAAAAATACAAAAACACTTAAACAAAATATGTAAGTGAAGAGGAAGAAGTCGAGTACCTCAAAAATTGTTAAATTTAGAAAATAATTATTAGCATTTAATAGATTAGAAAAAATTGAGTAAAAAATAAATCTTCTAAAAAAAAGGGATGATGTTGCCATCAACACTTTTCAAAATCAACATAAAAACACTAACATTTTTAAAAATTATGTCTATACTTAGTACATAAGAAAATATAATGTGTAAAAAACATGGTAAAAAAAAAATTAAGAGAATTCTGAATTGGCACTTTTCAAAATCGGACCATTTTTTGCTACCTAAACAAAGCGGGTATTCGTTTTCGTTCTTGTTTAAAAGTTTACATTGTTAATTGCTTGGATATTGTCTAGGTCCATCTTCAAACCTTCTTCTGAGACTACAAATCCTAGGTAAACGAGCTCCTTCTTCATGAAACTACACTTCTTCAAATTTATTAGCAGTTTCTCCTTTTGCAAAGTATTTAAAACCAGCTTAATATGCTCCAAATGCTCTTCCTTATTACATTTGAAAATTAAAATGTCATCAAGATAGACTATCACGAATTTTCTAGCATATTCTTTTAAGATCTTGTTCATCAGTCTCATAAATGTACTTCATGCATTAGTGAACCTAAAAGGCATCACTAACCATTCATACAACCCATTGTTGGTCTTGAATGCAGTCTTCCATTCATCCCCCTCTCTAATCCTTATTTGATGGTATCCACTCTTCAGGTCTATTCACTACAAGGAAAAGACCCTCTAGCAGATGTTTTTGAGGAACCCCTTATAAAAATACCCCAGACATCCGTTTCTAGCGGAGTTTACTAGAGGAGGTTGGTAGGTGAAGGGTTTTGCAGATGTTTTCCGCTCGGTGCACTTATCATCCAAAACTGCATCGGTGTGCTCAACAAGAGAAAGCACCGATGCGCACAAAACATTGGCACACCAGACACCGTGCGCTTCGTACACACCCACCCGGTGCGTCGTATTACTGTAGAGCACCGGTGCTTTACAACTCTTTTGCATCGGTGCGTCATAAAACACCGCGCCAAAATAAAAACCACTCAGTGCGATGTTAAGAAACCGCATCGGTGTGCCTATAAAAACCCCGCGCACCGGAACAGGGATAAATAAATAAAAATTATGGCCAAAAAACCACATTTTTCACTTTTCTCAGTGCTCCATAGCTCTCAAGCACTGATGCAATTTATCCTTGTCTGAGCCGCCTTGACGTCGGTGCTCCCATTGCACCCATTGCATGCACTGCTATTGTGCATTGCCCACCAATCTTCAGCTTGCATTTTTCAAAACGGTGGACAAATTTTATTTTGCAAATTCTACAGCGAATATGCCTCCTCAACAGTCAAATGTATAGGTATTTTTCTTGTTTTTCCATAATTAAGCTTTTTAGCAGTTTAGAATTTCAAATAACCTTAAAATTAACCATTTAAAAGGAAAAAAATTTGTCACGTGGTGCGCTCGAGCCATTTGACTCTCACCGGTAAGCGGTGTTGCTTGTAAAATTTACAGGTCGCACTGCAACCGGTGCTAACGGTATCCGCACCATTTCCGGGGTGGTACCGAAAGGCGCATTGCATTATTTTAAAATTTAAAAAAAAAGGTGCGGTGCGGTGATTTAGCTGGCCACACCATTGACCATGTGGAATAGCAGCAACATGGTGCATTAACGGAAATATTTTCCCCGGTGTTTTTTAGCGCACCGCATTCAGCATTCCGACAGGGTCAACGATGCGGCCTGGTAAAAGACTGCACCGTTGACTATGTAATGAAGTCAGGAGGTTGGTGCGCTGACACAACTATACACGCTGAGGCATAGATTTTAGTCAGTGCACCGCACTCCTGACTCCGTACAAGTCAACGGTGTTCTGAAAATTTTTAGGTGCATCACCTACGGTGCATTGAATGTCATTTGGGGCATAGCCCCCAGTGCGCCACAAACAATAGACGCACCGGAACTGGTGTATGATTTTTTTTGTGGCACACCAAATCTTTTGTTTTTTTTCCAAAAAAAATTATATATGTATATTCCTAAATACATGTCTCATTTAATAAAAAGAAAATTATTTAATATGTCAATCATTCAGAGATAAGAGGGGGAACAACAACAACAACAGGCGAAGCTGTACGACATGGTTCGCCTGTGGGAGGCACGAGAGAGGGAGAGAGATGCGTACCCTCTTCCTATTACAGCAGCTACCCAGGGGATCTTAAGGCAGGTAGGCCTCCTCAGGTTCTATGAGGAGGCTACTTCCTTAAAGGGCCATGGTGTGTTTTTGAGACATCTTATCCGCAGGTGGAATGCCCATCGACAGGCTTTCCATGTTGGTCCTAACCTATGGTACACGCCCACTGAGGAGGATATATATTTCATTACAGGGCTATCGAGGAGAGGAGTGGATTTTCCCTCATTCCCAGAGGTTCTAGCTGGTTGTGTAGCAAGGAGTCGGTTAGTGTACTCCCAAAGATACATTGGAGCAGTTGTACTATCTCCTTCAGATTTTTAGGTCGTTGGAGGTCAGTTATGTATTGGTGCATTTGGTAGTGAGGAGGTGAGGTGCATCTCACTTTTGATTTCGACCATTTCACACAACACCATTGATGGGCAACGCATTAGTTGTTGGCTTCAATATTATGTTGATTCTTCAGTACATGAGCCATGACTTGTCAGGTGGTCTGCCATTTTTTTGCGACAGTTTTGTACAGCCTTAGATAGATGTCGTGCTCATGCACAAGGGAGGATCAACTTCCCTTTTTCTTCAGATATTTTTTGTTTATTTTTTTAGAGGTTTCTGGAGACGAGGCCTACTTTTTTTTGGCAGCCTCGCAGGTTGATGTTCGAGGCACGGATGCACATGGGGGGGAAGATGGTGCCCAAGAGGGGCGAGACTGTGTTTCCAACGAGGATATCACATGATGCACTAGAGTTGCTAGCCAGTTTTGACGAGTTGCATCCCTTCATTATGGTCCCATGTCCTTATGCTGGATTAGATTGGTGAGGGTGTGCCAACATCCTCTTCATAGATGATGAGCCGCCAGATGATAGAGGTAATATTAATATTAATATTTTATATTTATTCTAACATTTTCTTTAACTTGTTTTTATTAAATTGTGTAATGAAATTGTCTAATTATTGTTGTGTACTTGTATATATTTTTCAGACATTGGGTATTTTGATGGCGAGGACATGCCGCCACCACCACATGATCTAGGTGTGGATCCTGATGATGATGAGGGCATGCTGGATGTCGAGGATCATCAGGAGGTCGGTGCAGAGAGACCTGCTCCTATTGGTGCGCCGGTACCGCCTTTTGCTAGGCACGACCAGATTGATACTAGATACAAGATGGAGTTGTGCAACCAACTCACTGCATTGATTGTTGAGGCGGGCATCAAGCCCGCTCATATGAGAGACATACAGGTCAATGGTAGGCTATTACAAATGTGGAGAGGCATGCCGCGTGACATCTACATCCCGATGCATCATGTCGTAGAAGCTACGACCTTAGTTACGCGGCTGAGGAGGACCATTGCATGTTATAGGCGTGGTCGAGACGCAACAGGTGATCAAAAATCTGTGAGCAACAACTCATCATCTCATGATCGTTCACCTCGCGCCACGCCAGATGAGCAGCCTCCACTAGCGTCTAGCAGCAATCATCATGGGGATGAAGCTGGACCATCGGCCACGTCCAGTTAGCAGCCTGCAACATCCAGTAGTACTCATGATCATGAGCAAGCTGGACCATCGACCGTCGAGGCTGGACCATTGATTGAACGGGCCTCGACTAGTACTGCTATTGATGTTGTACCAGTAGCTGATCCATGAAATTTATATTATAGTTGTATATGTTTTACATGATATATATATATATATATATATATATATATATATGGTCCATGTATTTTATGTTCATGTTGCAGTTGTACTTAATTTACATGTTGGTGATCATCATGATGTGTATATTGTTAGGTCATGTTAGATATGTTCATTTAATGTGCAGCTTGCAGATAGATGTGTATGTGATAGCATGAGTTATTTGAAATAAGATGTATATTTGATGTTTGTATTGTGATGATGTTATACAATGCTATTTGTGTTTTGTTAGATGATCATGATCATGAAATTGTTAGCGAATTTGAATGTGTTTTTTAGTTGAATATGATGTTTGTACGATGGTTATCATGATCGTGATGTTTATTAATTAATTTAATATTAAATGACCATGATATTTATTAAATATTATGTCGTGATTGTAATTGAAATTGAAATCTTAATTGTATGTAAAATTGTAAAATTGTATTTGTATTTGTAATTGTAATTTTAACTGTAATGGTATGTAAAATATTTAATGTAAAATTTTAATTGTTATTCTAATTCTAATTATATGTAAAATTCTAAAATTGTAATTGTAATTGTATGTAAAATATTTGTAAAATTGTAATTGTAATTGTAAATGTAATTCTAATTCTAATTCTAATTGTATGTAAAATATTTGTAAAATTTTAATTGTATTACCGTGAAATGATTGTAATTGTAAAATTTTAATTGTAATTGTAATTGTATGTAAAATTTTAAAAATTAATTGTAATTCTAATCGTAATTATATGGGAAATTGTAAAATTGTAATTGTAATTGTAATTGTAATTTTAATTGTAATTGTATGTAAAATATTTGTAAAATTTTAATTGTATTAATGTGAAATGATTTTATTAAAATTTATAAGTTTGTAAATTTGTAAATAATTGTAAAATAATAAATCTAGAATAATATGATTTTTTGTAACATAATAAAGTTTAGAAAATAATGCAAATAAATTCATGTACTTTAGAATTATCATTATTTTACTATGATCTTACATACCAAAAAAAAAGAACTTTATACAGTACGCCATTTCTAGCAGAGATTCCTGGTTTTTTTGTCCGGTGCACTTATCATCATAACCTGCACCGGTGCGTCTTAGTACTGTAGTGCACCGGTGTTTCACAACTCTTCTGCACCAGTGCGTCATAAAACACCGCTCCAAAACATAAACCGCGATCTTACAAAACCGCACTGGTGCGCCTATAAAACCTCGCGCACCGGAACAGGGTTAAATAAAACCTCACGCGAACCAGGTATGTCATTGAAATATCTTTTCTAAGAGGCAAATTTATTCTGTAAAGTGCATTATCGAAGCAGCGGAGGTCTCGAATCGCGGGCAAGAATTTTTCCAAGGAGATGAGGGTTTGAAAAGATGACAGTTCGAATTTCGGCTGAGAAGTTTATAGTAGAGAAAATGATTGATTCAAACAGAAAGACGGACAAACATGCTTACAGGGATGTAGATGGCTATAGAGCTCGACAGAGTACAAAAGGAGAAAAAATTTATGAAAAATCTGAGAAGGGCGATCGAGAAAGCTCGGTTGAGACCAGCAGAGAGCATTCGGTTGAGGCTGGCGATAGCATTAAGAGGTCCCATGATGGAGAAAGGGAGAGTAGAGTTGATGGCAGAGAAATACATGTTGACGCTCTAGCGACTAGCAAGGTGAAACGGTCCTTCGAAAGCAAGGAGTCCTATTCGCTAAGGGATGTCAGAGAGAGATCAATTGATTCTCTTGAATGGGCTAAGAGATCACATGAAGGTAACGATTCTCATTCTTTCAAATATGGCAGGGAAAGATTGGACAGTAGAGAAATATCAATTGAGGCAGTCGATAAAGCCAAGAGACACCATGAAAGGAATGATTGTCATTCCCTCAAGGACAACAAACAAAGATCAATTGATGTTGTTGATCGGGCTGGTAGGTCCCATGAAGGGAACGATTCTCCAGAATGAATTTAAAAGCAACTGAGAGTATTGTCCGAGCTTCGGTTGGCTTACATAAATTTTTACCGGCAAAGCTGATGTCGCATAAAATCACATCTTCGGATTTCAATTGAGCCTGAATGGCATCTCTAGCTTGTCTGAGCTGTGGTCCTGTGGTTAATGAGGAATATCACATGGAAGGTACCCAAAATTCCAAATTTTTGAAAGTATAGGTGAATTAGCACTTATCAAAGAACGAAATGACGAAAAAAATGCGAATGGGATACACTTAAGGATTCCTTGGTTCCATTTGTTATTGAAAATGATGCTCTCTCTAGATGAAACCAGTAAAAATTATGCTTGTATTATAAATGGAAATCTAGTGACCATTTCTATGGGAAGAAAAGCATAGATACCTGCAGCTATCATATTTCCACCTGAAAATAGGTTTCCCATTGGAAAAGCTAATGTAATAGCCCATTTTGCAATGTATTTCCTCTGCTCAACTCTATATTCATTTTCTACAGGAAACCATTACCTCCACATGTAATAATTGCATCGTCTAGTCGAAAATCGGTCTTCTTCTGCTAAAAAATGCAAAATGAAGGACTCATTGTGAATGCTCCTAAAACATTTAAGGTCAGTTTCTCGTAAAACAGAGATTGTCTAAATTTTTTTAAGATCAAGATAGAAAGCACAAAGGAGAAAAGAGGAAATTAGATGCCAAGATGGAGGAGGAACTTATAAATGAGCAAACAGATCATGGGGCACATTTTCTTGTTGCAGGTTATGGAAAGGTTCAAGTTTCTTTTTCTGAAAGAAGAAGAGGTGTAGTTTTGAAAAGAAATGGCCCAAATATTTTCACAGCAAAATGTACATTTCCAACATGTCTAATTTTGGTGTACACACGTAAAAGTGATTTCGGTGCCTCAACCGCAAATCGGTGCTAATGTACAGATAACCGCACCGGTGCGTTCTAGTTACTGTGCACCGGTAGGTTTTAGTTACTACACACCGGTGCAGGGTTGCCAATGGATGCACCGGTGCAGTGCTATTAAGTGACGCACCGGTGACGAATAAACGCAAATAAAAAAAGCACAACTTTATTTTCTTTAAGTGAAAAAAAAGCGGGAAATTGAAAAATGGGCGAAAAATATTTTCGAAAATCTAATTTCATAAAACAATTCTTTAAATACTAAACACTTTTCATTATTTCACTATTTTTGCTAAAATTTTTAGCCAGAGATTTACAGGAGACATACCTGGAGCAAGAGAGCATGAGAGCACTGTGGAGCAGTGAAATACGTTCGAATAGAAGTATTCATACAATCAGAATCCAAACCTATGGTGATTCAAACCCTGTAGCATAGAATTTCAAAGATCTTGTGATTAAATTTGATTATTTATTTTTTACTTTTTCTGTAGTTTTTTTACCTTTTCTGCAGTTTTATTCATTTTTACCCTAAACCCTTCATTTTTTTGTTTCTGCCCTTTCTTCTCCATGTTTCTGTGATTTCAGAATTAGGGCTTTTCATTTTATATTGACATCCAACCCACGGGATGACTTGCATAGTCGGATCCCAATCCATGTCAGCCCTTGCGTGAATTTTTGAAAAAATGAATTTTTTTTATCGGTGCATTGTGCATAACATAGCGCACTGGTGCGCTGTATTATACAGCGCACCGTACAAGTACTGTGTAATAAAAAATTTAAAAACAATTTTTTTAATCAGTGCGCCATATCTAAAATAGGGCACTGGTGCGCTATGTTACGAGGATATCACCATACGGTCTATTATATTGTTTTTGTGGTGCGTTTATAATACCCCCACGCATCAACATCAGTGCATACATCATGAAAGGCACACCGGTTACTTGAGATTTATTTTTTACCTGAAAAGTTGGCAATTTTTTATAGAATTTTGGCTTCTGTGATCCATCGTAAAATTATGAAGAATTTTTCGGTAATAATCACATTAAAATGAACATTGTCGGCGCGTTTCGAACCAACCAGTGTGGTTCATGATGATGAACCTAGTCCTGATGATGAACCACACTGGTTGGTTCGAAACGCATCGACAATGTTCATTTTAATGTGATTATTACCGAAAAATTCTTCACAAGTTGACAATTTATTTATAAATATATTAGTGAATGATATCGTACAGGTTTTAGATTGATAAAGAAATGACTGAAAAGAGATCAAGTAACAAAAATACTGATAACACATCAAGAAAATAAAAAAATGAAAGTTCTTTGTAAATTTTTTACAAAAAATATTATTTTTGAACTATATAAGTTTAAATAATATGTATTGTTTACTATGTATCATGCATAGCCACAAAATGACGAAGCTCGATAATATTATTTCTTATCTAGGACCAGAAGAGCGTAAAATCTTGATGGAAAAATTGCAAAAGGATGAATCAGGTGAATGAAAAAATACTATCAATCCAATATGAGTTTCTTTTTTTAATTTTCATTAATAGTATACTTAAAATTATTAGATAGCATGTGTCAAATAGTCTATTAATTCACATTTGTTTAATGTTCTACAGGGACCAACAACTCAGAAAATGAATGTTGTTCTAAGATAAGAAAAAAAATAGAACATGCAAACGAAAATGAATTGCTCCTTAGCTCATCTAGAGTGGTGTTGGAGGTTAACGAAAGGGGGAAAATTTTTTACAAAAGTTTGAGGGATCTAGTGGAACAAATGTATAGACGTTCTTTCCACTTACAATACAAAAACCAATCCAATGATTCCAAGAACCAAATTTTATCTAAACTACAGGAAGAGTTTCCAAAGAATTGGTTAATAAGACATGTCAGACTTTTAATAGCAAAAACGTACAACAACAAAAAAGAAGGAATGAAAAAGTAATATTTCTTTAAATGTTTGTTTAGAATTATTTATAAATATCACTTTTGTTATATTTACTTTTCATATATCAATATAAAAATTAAATACATTATTGTCATGTTACATTTTCAAGAAGATTGTGAAAATCTCAAAAGATGAATGAGTTAATATCATAAATATGCCAATAGGAATGCCCAAAAATGTGTACAAGGAGATGGTCAAAGAAATGGTCAAAATTGCATCGCAGGAGGATCCATCTCAACAACAACGTACTTCAAATGTAATATGTAACCATTGAATTTTTCAATCATTAGGTACAATCAATAAACAATTTTAGCATTAAATATTAATTTTCAAGAATTTTCTTGCAGAAAAGAAAAGAAATGGAACCTATTCAACACATAAAACAGGACGACAAGGAAGAAAAGGGTTGATATCTAAGTTTGTGAGTAACTATTACTTCCTTATAACAACTTAACTAGATTTAATTTTTGTATTTTTTAAGTTGTTTTATAAAAATCATCATTTAATGTCTTCAAACAGGTGTTAACATACAAAGAAGAACCATCAGACGAATTGATTAATATTGGGTTAAATATGGGTTGCGAGTATATGTTGGAATATTGAAAATTAATTGTGGAATTTGTAAGCATCTATTGATCTTTTTTTACTTAGATCCATCTATAATTAATAGAACAAAAAAATCTTTTATATTAAATATATGATTTGTTATGGGGTATAAAACTTACAAGAAACAAAGAATGGAATTGCGCCAACAGATGAAATTTTGAAAGATGGCATGGTACATGGTTTTGAAAGAATGTGTATAGTTTATGAGTCAATTGTTGCTATGGTACATCATTTTTATTTTTGATTTAGATTGATGTATATTATTTAATATTGAAATTTTCATTATTCTCACCAATGTATATACACTCATTTCAGTTTATATTTATGTTTGTAGATGGAAGGTGAAGAAGAAGAAAACAATCAACACTATGAACAAAACATTCTTGAAAATAACCCATGTCATGGAAGTAGCTCTAGCAGTGACAACAGTTCAAGCAAAGAATGATGATCACTATGTTTGGATATCAAAGCAAGGCGTTGTATTTTTTGAAATATTTGTCTGTGAAATCAAACATTTTGTTTAATGTAATGGACATATTGTCCCAATTGAGAGACAAAGGGATACCATAACTGTCCCATTTTGTATGACAAAGACTGTCTTATTCATATATATATATATATATATATATATAAAATATGTTTTAATTTATTCTATTGTGCTCTCCATTGTCACTATTGTGTTCTCCATTGTCGTTCTCAAATGCACTAATAAAATTTAATTCATATGAATATTGTTATAAGATATATATGTGTTGACTTTTGATGAATAATGAATTTTTTAAAATCACAATAATTATGATGTGATATAACAAATTAATCCAAACATCACATTCAAATGCATTAATAAAAATTTAATTAATATAATATTGTTATAAGATGTGTCGACTTTTGATGAATAATGCTTTTAGAAAAATCACAATAATTACACTGTCACGGTCGATGTTTCTAAAAAAATACAAAATGAACACCAGTGCGTGTCAATTACTGTACACCGATGCATTTATATGCTGCAGCGCACCGGTGCGTTTCTATGACCTATGGGCATCGCACAAATACCAAAACTAATTAAAAATCTCAGTGCATTTGTGCGATACTGTGCACCGGTGCTTTTATGCGAGACTACGCATCAATTCATTTGTACGACGTATAGGCACTGCACAAATACCAATACCAATTATAAATATCAGTGCATTTGTCTGATACAACGCACCGATGCATTTCTATAAGTCTATGTACCAGTGCGTTGAGACAACCTATGGGCACCACACAAATCCCAAGACCAATTGGTACGGCCCTGTCCATTGTATCACCAACACTGCACTCGGTGTGGTTTTATACCTTGACGGCCCGGTGCAGGAACCTTTGACCACCCCAGGGCCACCGTCTAGATGACATGCACCGGTGCGTTGAAAACTTAGTAGCGCACCGATGAAAAACACATCCGTAATAACCTTCGGTCGCCCAGGTTTTTTAGTTGTGTTGAATTTCCATTAAAAGCTCTACCAAAACCTCCGTAACCATAAACGGATGTTGTAGCAAATGTTTTTTTAACAATTTTGACCAATTTTATAACACTAAAAACCTCCTTTATAACCTCCGCTAGAGGGTCTTTTCCTTGTAGTTATTTTAGAAAAATACTTTGACCCACTCAAACAATCCATCAAATCATCCATACGTGGAAGGGAAAATCTATACCTGATAGTGATCTTGTTTATTGATCTGGATTCAGTACACATGCACCATTCATCGCCTTTCTTTGGACTGAGCACTGCTGGTACTACACGCGGACTAAGGCTTTCCCTTATCAATCCTTTATCCAACAACTCCTGCACATGTTTTCTAACTTCTTCATTCTCCCGAGGAGTTAATATATATGCTGCTTTGTTTAGTAAACTTGCACCAGGTATTAAATCTAATGGTTGATACTTCTGATTAGTGGAAATACACTTGGTAATTCATCAACAATTATGTCAGCATAATCATCTAGAAGATTTTTAATTTCCACAGGTAGATTGTCTAAATTGGTAGAATTCAAAATTACCTTGGGTTTACCCACAACAAAAAAATGTATTTCTTTCTCCCTCTTGACTTCTTACAACAATTATTTTTCCACTGATCATCATAACATTATTTCTAGCTGCTCCTTTTTCTGCTTCATCCTTCAAAGGATGCAATGTGTGCTTCTTCCCATCCTTCTCTAAGGTATAGGTGTTCCTTTTTCCATCATGAATGGCTTTCATATCAAACTGCCAGGGTCTTCCCAGCAATATATGGCACAAGTCCATTGGCATCACATCACATAGTATGACATCTTTATATGTACCAATATGTATCTCTACTTTGCATTGTTTTGTCACTAAGAGTTGATGTCCTTTTTGTAACCAGGACACTTTATAGGGAGTAGGGTGTACCATCTTAATCAACCCCAATTTCTCAACCATATCTATGGAGACAAGATTATCGGTGCTTCCACTATCAATCACAACCTTGCAACATTTTTCGTTAGACTTGCATACAGTCCAGAATAGGCTCTTCCTTTAAGCTGGCTCATTTGCTTCTTTTTATGCCTTAAGTAATATCCTTTTTAATAATAAGGACTCTCCTTCCTCAGGCGGCTCTTCTTTCCCCATGACCTGAGGGTTTTATTTCTTTGTCTCAACTATATTAACATTCCCTTGATTTTTTGTTTTATTATGAGGGTGGTCTCATGATCTGTGTCCTGATTCTCCACATATGTAACATCGAATTTCTCTTCGTCAGCCTCTACCTATGGGTACAAATCTTCCTCTACCAAATTATCCTCTATGTGGTGGTCTGTTACGCGAACCTCCTACTTCATTCTTAGAGTGCTGGAACCTTGATCTGGAAGCTCCTCTTCCTCTTGTTGGAATTTTACCTCTATTCCTCTGACTTAGTTTCCTCAACATTTTCTCCTCTTCCTTCAAAGCTGCTTGATAGGCACTTTCAATTGTCTTCAGGCTTAGCATATTGATCTCATCTTGTATTTCATATCTCAAGCCATTGATATACCTGGCTATATTTTCTATGTCATCCTCAGCATGTCCTACTCCAATGATCAACTTGTAAAACTCCTCCGTGTACTCCTTGACATTCATTCCTTTCTGCCTCAAGTTTTGTAACTATCTGAAAAGATTCAACTGGTAATATTTCGGCATGATTTTACTTTTCAATTTTCTCACCATTTATCCTTCATCATGTGCTCTCCTATGAGAAGTTTCCATTGTCTCCATTCGTGTGAGAATATGTCGAATCTCTTCCAGCAAAACTGCATTGGATACAGGTCTTCCCCGACTTATGCTAGCTCCTCTCCTAGGTGGCATGTTTGCTAAAGTTCTAAGAGCAGAAATCAATTCTTTTCTGGGCTCTGATACCAAATGATGCAATGCTTGATTAGTTTGTTGACCACTACTGATGTCTGCACTTCTCTTTTCACAAAAAAAAAATCACACTGCACAATAAGCCTCCCTACAAACATATCTCACCTATCCATGTAACAGCCACTTGTTTCCAACTACCACACTAGAAAACAAAACCCAGATCGATGACTACTCTGTTCTCTGCAAGCCTACATTTTCATACACAGATCTATTTATCAAAATGAGACGGATCCAAAATCGCAACATTCAACCTTATTTACCTTACTCCTTACCTTCATCCACTTCTCTTTTTACAAACTGGAACTTGGATCAATCAATCTGTTGGTTTTCGAGGCAAGATTTAGCATACAGGTAAAAACGTAGCGTTCTAAAGAGAAATGTAGTGCCAGAAAACCACTCTTGCAGAAATCATAGCACTATCAAGGTAAGAGCCGCGCCACAAGTGTATGTGCAGCGCCTCAAGTGTATGCATAGTGCCAAACGTAGGAGCACCCTCTAGGGGTAAAAAACGCAGTGTTTCGACCAAACCTTGATATTTCCAAACTTTTTCTGATACTTAGACAAATCTTAATATTCTGAGAGGCTATCTACAGGTTCATTAATGAATTCTAAGGGATCTAATTGTTCCAATGGCCTCCATATGATTCCCTTTTTAAGAACTGTGACTATATGAAATATGCACTGTGTAAACACAAAAAAATAAAAATAAAAATAAAAATAAAAAATTACAAAGATAGTAGTGATCTCTACGCACAATCTTTTCTTGAATTAAAAAATACTAAATAAAACAGAGTTTTTCTTCTGGCCCTTGATGGCTCAATAACATTACATTCCTCTTACTCCAAAAAAAAACCAAATGAATTTTTTTCTTTTTATTGTTTTAATGTTGTTATCCTATTCCAACCTCTCAAACAACCTAATCCCTATTATATAGGTCTAACACACACCTAGGCTAACAAACCTGATCTTTTCCTTTCTAATCTGGCACTGTATTAACTTTTACAATAAATAATCATTTAAAATAAACTCAATAGGTCCAACCCTCTTTACTAAATGATGGTTGACCAATCAAGTCGACAAAATTGATCTCATTTGATGCTCCTACATCAAAGAGGGATCGAATCTCTCGAGTTGCAAAACTTTCCTCAAATTTTGCACTAAAATAGAGATTTACACCTCAAAAAATTTGATCCCTCTCAGTGCTTTTAAAATAAATCTAACTTAATTTAGCTATTTTGTAATTTTCTCACTTATTATCTAATATTAAATTCAACAACAATATAAAATTTATTAAAATACTAAAATATATTTAATAAAAATTCTCAAATATCTCAATGGTCAACTTGTCTTAAAAAAAAAATGAGTCTCTTTTAATCCTAGACAATAAAAACAATAAGGGAGAAGTGATAGCCTATATCAACCAGCTCAAATAAAATCTAGTTTTGCAAAAGATTCAATTAAAAACTTTAACATGAATATTTAAGCTTAATAGCTCTAAGAAAAACTAGTTTTTCAAAAAATTCAATTAAAAACTTTAACGTAAATATTTCTACATAATAAAAGAAATAGTATAATAGATTATTCATTACAATCACAAGCAAAGATTGGCTCATTTAGACAACAAACATATGACAAGAAAATAGTAATATTGGGTGATTTAGATAGCAAACATAATAAAAAGGAAAAGAAGGTATCATTACCATGTGCATCCAAAACTTAAGACACAAAGGTAGTAAGTAATAATCAATGAGACATTAAAAATATTGGGAGACCCGTAATTCTAAGATGAAGGGTTAATTAAAATCTCAAAGAAAGCTTAATAGCCCACTAGCCATTAGTAACCAAACATGACTTCGTTTGCACTAAAACCAAGGGTTTGTTGTCAATTTTAGTACATCCCAATTCCAATTTGACCAAACTAGAATTTGTTATAATTATTTTAATTATTTAATAATCGATGTTCAAATGAAATAATTTTCAAATGAAACTATATTTCATTTGCCGAAAGCAACTTTATATCAATCCGCGGTGGATGTACTGATGTTGAATTTTTTTGTTTTTTTTAAGTGGAAGGCGACGATAGAGTTTGAAGGAATATCCTTCCTCTGAGTCTGGATGGACGAATGTTGTGAAGGGAGTGCGAAGCTGTAATCATTTCATTTCTGAAAATTAATAAATATTTTTAAAATGTATTTCAAAATACAGTGCGTGTTTATTCCACGCGACTGTCAATTACACGTAAGTTTCAACAGAACAGAGGGAGGTTGCTCGCCTCCCTAAGGTGGGTACGTTACAAATTTAATTTAATTTAGTTTCATTCCGTGATCATTTCCATGGCAGTCGGTTTGATTGCATTTGGTTGTATTTGCAGGGATGAGTGTATGTTGTATTCCATAATTTCCCATTCTGAAGAATTCATTATTCAGTTATGTGCCTTCGAGTAGATTCGATCCAGTGACCTTTCCATGGCATTACCATCTGAAATCCTCATATACTATGCATATTTCCACTATTGTTGAAGCTTCTTTCGAAATATTCATGGTGTTTCTCAGCATTAATGGTTATTTTTGGGAGGTTCTTTAGGTAAATTTCTCTCCGGCCGCAATCAAGGTATAATGCATCAAGCCTGACCTAACTGTGCCTCGTAGCTCGGCCCTGCGGCCTCTGCTGGCAGCTCAGAATGGGCTCCCCATTGGCCCTCTCAACGAAGTTGGCTAGTGGCCAGTTGACCCCCTCATTCCGAAATATGGTAGTAGGTCGCTCATCCAAGAATGACACTTCATTTTTCACCAGGTTAACTTCCTATTCCGCATTCGCCCCTCCTGATCATGGCACTGATGAAGCGAACAAAGTTCCTTCTCAAGTTAAATACTCCAGAACACTTGGAATATGAAAATATCCATGAAGATACAAATATTATTCTATAAAAGGTATGAATAATGAGATGATATGATTGATAATTACAAATGAGGCCTACTTATATACCTAGGCAGGTGCCTCTTCACGAAAGGTCATGTCTCATCAAACATGCCCTTTCAACCTAATTACTAATTTAACTAACTAATCATTATTTATATTTTTTTATTCTTTACATTGCCTTCCTCCTCAAAAATATTTTTCCTCAAAGATTGTTTATGAAAGGTCTCGATTTATTTTCTTGCTACAAACATCTTCTCATCTCGGGGCAGTCATCCTTGTCGATACAAGTTGATATGATCCTCTAAGTGACAAACAAAACTGTCGCACTGAGAATGGATCGAACCATCCTAAATAAATCTTCTGTGGACTCTTGCAATGTTTGGGAACTTGTGACGACTTGTTATCACCTGAGTGGATTGCACCGACATTAGTATTCTTTGGAATATTAGCTTGTTTCTCTTATGAATACATAGCTCGGTCCAGTTGTCTGCTCCCTTGATTTGGATGTCGATAGGGAACTTTTTTGGTTTGAATTTTTTTATTTTCTTCTGGCGTTTATGTTATTGATTTGGTTACATAACCTTCACTTAGAATGTTCCTCGTCTGAACTGCAACATCTAATTTTGTGTTTTCTGCAACTTGCTTGTCTTCTTCTTGAGTTGTGACATTTACTGTATCAATGTTTTTTTTTTCTTCAACTTGAACTTCTATATTTGGAGATTTCGATGCTTCATTTTCAACAAGTTGTTGCACCTTGTTTTCCAATGACTTCTTGTCTTTCTTCAACTTCTTAATTTGCATTAATAATTTATCATTGTGGTCCTTGAGGCGAGCAACTTCTTCATTCTTGTTAGTTGTGATTTTATCAATTTCCTTTTGCATATTTTGTATCACCTTTTTAACTTCTTGGAAAATTACTTTCGAAATTTCTTGTACGTCTTCAGGCGTCACAGAATTTGGCTTCAAGTTAATGTCTTGCAGCGTTATTTTCTTCTTTTTGTAGGAGAATGTCAAAAACTTATTTTTCAAATTAAGGATGAATGACCCTAGTGATTCCATCCAGAGCAAACCCAAAACTATATCACTATTTTTGCAAAATAAGGTTTTAACAGTGAATTGTGAGACAAATGAATACTCCCCAATACTTAAGTGTAAATTCCCTATGTCGTATTTTTTGTCATTTGCATGAAATGAATTTTGTTTTAGTTATATTTGATTCAGGGATCACTAATTGGTTAGCACATTCAGTACTAACATAATTATTCTTTTGAGTAAGATCGATAAATATGAGAACCTCCTTTCCCACAAGTGACCCTTTGATTTAAATTAACGCATAGACACACATACTATAATTTTTAGGAAATCTTCCCTCGTTCAGTTCTATTTTGGATGCCATTTTGTCAAGATAACTTCGGGATTCTTTTTTTTAAAGTGACCCTTCCTAATATTTATAATAAAATATTATTATTTTCCTCTTCTATATTTTGTAATGAATCCTTCACTAATATTCCTTCAATCTTTGGTAATGAATCCTTCACTAATATTCTTTTGTTAAAAGAGGCTCAAATTCTTTTATATATGTATATATTAATTTTTTAAATAAAATATTTAGAATATAATGATTTATCTCCTTTTCCACTTTTCCAATACTTAAAACTTTAATAACCTCTTTCTCCTTTTATATACCTTCGAGCTTTAATAATGATTCCTTAATATTTTAAGAAATCCTTAATAATTTTTTTCCTCCCGATTTTTTTGAAAATTACTTCCTTGATTTCTTTTTATGGAATCTTCTTTAATTACTAAGAAAATGTTTGATTTTCATAATACTTTTTTTTTTTTTTAACAACTAATTTTTTTCAACTCTTTTTTTTTTTTGAAAGGTTACAACCCTAGTGAAACGTGGCTATTCACATATATTCACCTATAAAATATATGTCCACTTATGTGTATTTGACTCTCTAATACCAAATGAAGCGAATGCTTCAGTCATGATGGCAACAAAGTTGACGATTTTTATGGTCAAGGACCTGGATCGTAGAGCATGGCTCTGTGCAATGTGGGCGGCCAGAAGATCAAACTGCTTTGATACCAAATGAAGCGAACAAAGTTCCTTCTCAAGTTAAATACTCCAGAACACTTGGAATATGAAAATATCCATGAGGATAAAAATATTATTATATAAAAGGTATGAAGAATGAGATGAGATGATTGATAATTACAAATGAGGCCTGCTTATATACCTAGGCAGGTGCTGTTGCACTGAAAATTGTCACCTTGACATTTGGTTATCTGTATGAACTCATTATCACTCATACTTTCCTCCTTTGCAAGTCTAAAACATCAGTTCCTCATGTCAAGCCTTAAAAAAATAAGAGAAAAGCTCTCAAAGTCTCTAAAACTCTGGTATCGCACTTTCTGTTTGTCTTACCTGCGGTCCCGCACCTAATGGTCATGTCTCATGCGTACCTGGCCGCACTTTCTATGTGTTAAGAGTGCGGACCCCTGTAAAAGATTTAAAAGGTGCAATTAAACTCAAAAAGCTCACTTTCAGTCATTTCTAGAAGCCTCTGGAAGGAATCTTGCGGTGGCAGAACCGCTCTTTTTAGGTTCATGTATCCCTTGCCTGAAGGAGCTAACCCCTTGATGTGAGGAGCTTATCCCTTTGAAGGAGGAATTTATCACTTCATAGTTGGAACCGTAACCTCCTCTTTTGCACTATAAAAAGAGGCCTTAGGCAGCCTCAAGGGGAGTTCAAGCTTTAGTGTTATTTGAGGTAAAGTGTTGTTGGAACTTAGACTCCTTTAGCCGAGATTTTATGAGGAAAGATTACATACCTGTATGTATCTCGGTTGGAAGAGTACAAGACCTGTCAGAGTAGAGGAAATTCCTACTTCGGACCCTGGGAGGACCTGTTCAACATCAAGGCTGAAAAGGTTGTAAGGTTCTTCTACTATTTGAAAGTTAATACAAATAAGTTTGTTTTTCTCAATAAGCTGTCATCTGATTGTTTATTTTATGGATTCCTTGATCACCATAATGGATATGATTTATGAATATATGCTATGTAGGTGCTATTTTATGTTTTTTTGTTTGTGAATGCAGGTCTTCGAACGTAACTCTTTCGGGCGACTGAAAGAAGAGTACTACAAACAAGCGTTGGATTGAGGTAGGATCTTAAAAACTTTGTAGCATTTACTTCTAAATCGTTATATATCTAGAGAAAGATAGATTTAATTGTCTGTTTGTTGCTAGACTATCTTCTGATACTAGGGAGATCGATCTTGTCCGCAAGATCGATTTATTCGGCCAACAAATTGGCGACTCCGCTGGGGAATGAAGTTTGGATTTTTGGTTTTCCTTTGTTTTGACTTGAGAAAATGATTTTTTCTGGTTTTTGATTGATGTATACTTGCATGGGTAGCTTAGTTTTAAAAAAATTTGAAATTTTTTGAAGTCTTTTGAGTTTTTCTTGAACTTTTCTAGGGACCGCACTTTATCTTAATACACAGTGCAGGCATTTCCACACTTTCCTTGAGTAACCAGTGCGGTACTGCACGTGTTACTTCTGGGGCCTGCAGCTCCTGTTAAAATTTTTGAAAATCTTCAGATTTCTCCTTCCAGTTTAAGTTTATATTGTTTTAGGACTCTTAGTGTCTGCCCAAATCTGTATCTTTCCTGTCAAAAACCTCTTGTGAGCGAGTTCCAATAGTATTTTTGTTTTGGGTGATTTTCTAGAAGTTTTGCATACTTGGATTGGTTTTCACTTTGTCTCTGTAGTAACTCAAAGATCAGAAGCTTGAAATACCTTAGATCACACTGGTGTCTTTTTGTCTTCTTGATGAGTCTGACTTGGTTGCGAAATCCATCCTTTTTGAGGAATAGATCTAGTTTTCTCTTTGCAAATCTTCGAACAAACTTTGTTATAAGTTCTGAATTTTATTTTTACAAAAGAAAACATATATGGATGTTTTTTAGATTTATTTGTTATTCTGTGCAAATGAATCCTTAGTTTACTAAACAACTAAGCAAAACATTCTCAAAAAAAAAATTTGAAGCTTTTATTCAATTAGATTTTCAACGTTTTTTTTTTAGATATCAAAATTAGTTTTCATAGTTTTGATTGCTTTTTTAGAACTTGTAGATCTCTTTTGAAAGAAAAAATGTTTTTTGTAGTTTTGAGTCTTGAAAGTGAAAGGGATTTATTGTGAGCATTCGTTGTTTTTCTCGTTTTGAGTTCTTATTAAAAAACAACAATATTTTCTTTCATTTATTCTTCATGTTCAAAGAAAGAATTGTCTCTTAAGAAATTGCATTTCTCGAACTCTTTCTTTAGCTAGAATTCATTGAAAGAAAAACGAATTGCTTATCATTTTAGGTGCATTTTTTAGTGTGTTTGGAAGTCGAGTCTTCACACCATCAAAGTTTCATTTCCATACCTATTGACTTAAAGAACAACCATAAAAACAACGCCTATTTAAAATTGAACTAGTAATTTTTTCTATTTCTAGGGCTTTTATTACCAATATAGCTTAGGCTAGTATCTTGGAGTAGGGAGTAATAAACTCTCCAAAATAGTAAAAACAAATAAGTAGATAAATCTTGTGGTAGGAAATAAATCCAATTATAATTGGTACAATCTGGGAAGCTTCTCTTAAAGGAGTTAATCATGAGATCATGTCCGAACCTTTAAGACAATCAATTCTGTTTCATTGGGAAAGATAGAATATCTGTGCACATTACAAACGGTAAACCTCGGATTAACCATTGTCAAGGAGCTTGAGGTCACTTGTTGGCAAACCTCGGATTGACCATGTCGAGGAACCTTCAAGGGGATTGAGCTTTGTTACTCTGCCCTTGCGCGTAGAATTGGATCGTAGATTGTTCCCTCAGTTGTATTTGTTACTGTTGGTAACCTTAGTGTCCATAAACTTAAGATTATTTCCTAAGGTGACAGTGAAGGAAAGATCTCACTATACCTGGAGCAGACATCGACTAGACTCACTTGGACTCTCTGGGAGGTTCTCTTCACTCGAGATGGTTTTGTGAAGAAACTTGTGCCAGTCTATTTCATTAAGAAGGTTATCAGGGTAACTATTCCAACCGCCCTTTCTGTATTAAACTTCTACTAATTTGGAATTCATCACCAACTAGTGTTTTTTAGTACGGGAAGTTACTGTTTGTGCGTGGTTTGAACTCTTAGATTTTTAGGCGTGTGATTCTGTTGTTTGTTCCTTTAGAGACTTTAGGTGTTTTTATTGAAATTTTCTTTGATTGCGTGTGGTTAATTAATATTCAATCGTGGCAGAATTACCGAGACAGTCTCAGAGACTTCAAGGGAAGCCCCCTGAGTATACACCAAGTCAACTTGAAGGGCTGCGAGCTCTAGTATCACCTAGTGACAGTAGAATTAGATCAACAGAAACTGGAAGTTCATCTATAATTGTTCATCCTGATCATCAAATACCAACAACAGAGCATATTCAAGAGCCAATTTCAGTTTCCAAAGTTACTGGTAGTATTTCTCCTTCCAGTGAATTAGCTGAAGAACCTGAAATTTCTGAGCCTGACACTGAACCTACTATTTTGGAACCATCCTCAAGATTTGTTACTCCAACTTCTAGTGACCCCGGTTCACCTAGGGTAAGAAATATCATTACTGAAAATCTTCCTTCTGACCTCATATCTATTGAAGAACTTGTCGGTCCGGACGAAGACGTAACTCTTCCCGAAAACCAATAGACTTTGAATCTTAGGGAGCGTGAATCCATATTCTACAGTCCTTTTAGAAGTGACGCCTGGTATTTATCCTTAACAGATTTTTTAGAAAACACGGGTCTTAGTTTTTCACCACCTCGAATTCCTTTTCATCCTACACCTAGAGGTTATTATCCTTCATCCGTCATGGCAGGAGAGTCATCTATGTTTTCCCAATCACCAGAAACATTTTTATATGGTGGTCCTTCTGTTCCTTCGGGGTACCAGGCACTCTCTGGTACTTTCTCAGGAGCAACTCCTCGATCAATTGAACAAGTGTTATCATCTGGTATTAATGGAATTAAAACTGAAACGTCAAACGCAGAGAAAATATTTATGATGTCTGGTAATATTCCAAATCCTCAACCTCAAGGTGGTCAGTTCACTAGTACAAAATGGCTAATTTTTTACTAAAAAAATGACTAAAATTTGCATATAAACGACTATTTTTCGGTCGGTGACCAATAATAGCTAATTTACAGTATCTATATGAAATTCAAATCAAATTCATATAAAAAAATATCGCGTCCGCTCAATCGCAATAATGGTAGAAGCAAAACTGTAAAAGGGTTGATGTCTCGGATCCGATATGTTATTAAAATCCCATTATAAAAAGTTATCGGGTCCGCTCTTCATCGCATATCGGCATCGCAAAAAAATATATTGTGTTACATCGGGTACCCAAAGTTTGCCGATTGCCGATTAGCTACGTCATCCATCGCATCGCCAATAGTGCAATCATTTCATCACATCTTTATGCTCACGTCACTTCTCTGAATCTACGATGTGCGTTTTGCGATACGGGAAGCACAATGTAAATATTTTCCAATCCCCGATATAATATTTCTTTAATGATGCGATCGCTTCATTTCATTGCACATGTTCATATCGGCAATTTTCCATTGCAACATCCGATGCGATAACTTCCAATGCATGCCTCAAAGCCATTAAGATTTAATCAATATATGGCATAGCAACAAAGGTGAAGTCTTGCTGATTAAACTCAAAGCATGGTGAAGAAACATATGAGGCGAATTATCTGATACGACGATGTGTTGTTTTAAAAAGCAAGCTTGGGTAACCACTATGGTAAGAAAGAAGTTAATGACCAATTTGCAGCATATTTAAACCATTTTGATTTCTCATACATTTAAGTTTTAAATATATAATTCCATAATTAAAAATGGAATTCGAGACCTCTCTATCTTCATATTTAAATTTTATTATCCTGTATTTGGTCTCGATTCTGGACAATTTATAAAATCATGGAATTTATATGAAACTTATAATATTTTGAGAAACAATCATTACTGCAAATTCTCATTCTCATTTTTGATGTATTTGTTTTAATTTCAACTCCCTTGAGCACTAAGCATTCTATTTTTTCATTTACTGCTTACTCTAGTGCAAGTAAAATAAATAATGATTTTGGGTTATGGGATTTTGGTTAGTTTTCCTTCTTCATATTTTTAATGTCAAACTAAAATAAGAAGTCAGCTAGTATTGGAGAAATTGATACCTTCAGGTAAGATCAAATGCAATCATCCAATGGTAAGATTCATGTACCCACTTTCATTAATTTCCATTTCATTACTTTAGTTTCAGTTTTGTTTTTCAAAATTATGTTGATATTTGAATTTGTTTTGCAGCTCCTCATAAAAGCTTTCAAACATCTGCCAAATCATATTTTGGAAGCCCTATGCTCTTTTCCTGGTTTTATTTGCAAGAAGAAACGATAGTCCTCATTGAAACAGCTACACTAGGAAGTTTCTGAACCTTTAATCTATTTTCTTTAAAGCATTTCTTTTATTAGAAAATGATTAAGATAATGTTTTGAAAATGACAAGATTGACATCAAACAGAAATTTTTCATTGTCGCTGAATTTTATCATCTCTGCTATCTAAAGCCTAAAACATTTACAATCCTACAAGGTATAAGCATTTTTTTGTTAGAGTTTGTATTTCAAAGCTTGGATTTTTTCTTTTCCACTTTTTGCTTCATTTTTATTTTGTTTGCTGATTTCTTTTCTTACCTTAGCTTAAGACTTCTTTTCCTTCGGTTTTCAGCTTTGATTTTGGTGATTTTGCCATGATTTATATGGAAGGTTTTTTTTTTTTTTTTTTTGTTACCTAGCAATGGTTGGCATACATGGGAAAATTTTTAGTAGTCTCCTATTAGCTTTTTCTTAAAATCTCTTAGCAAATTTTTTTTTTCTTATTATAAAGGTAGACATACTTAAGGAAGAGATTACAAAACAAGAAAAGTTGACGAAGTATCGTGAAATCTGAGAAATTTCTTTTTCATCAAAATTGTAATTATTTTGAGATTTCAATACTTTATTAAGATCTTTCAAAATTCTATTATCAGTCAAGAAAAGTTATTTTTAACCAAGTAAAGACATTTCACAGCAAAGCACTTTTAACTCTGAAATTGTCATTCTGAACTCTTAAGGAGTCAATGATTCTCCCTGTTCAAAAGAGTTTTATTTTTCTAGAGTGTAATCCAAAAATATATTTAAAACTTAAAAGATAAGAGGTCTCATCACGAGCCTGCTTACCATGATCATAGGGGAAAAATAGGCTGACGTTACTAACACTGCTAAACAAACCAAGGTAATGGCTTATAATTGCAAACAATTGTAAGACAAGGGGTCTCATCACGAGCCAACTTGGTCAGTCCAATTGTAACCAGTGAATGGCATTGTCAACTATCTGGCTACCAAACGAGGACAATGGATTTTAAGAATTAAAAAAAAAATAATAAAATAAACATATATAAATGGATCTATCTCTAGGTCAATAATTCTTAAATAGATTGGATTTTGAATCATTGATGATTAAAAGGTAACCCTGTCGAGACTATAGATATTTGTTGGCAGCAGTGGCTCTACCTATGACAAATGAGTACATTTTAAAAGCTAAGATGTAAAGTGACCCTTGCTTTATCCATACAACTAATTAAGGACTGATATAGAGTTACGAAATATTTTAATTTAGGAGGAATTTCAAGAAATTTACAGTAAGATGATTATTGCTTTTATTCAGATTAATGAACCTAGTCAAGCATTCCAAAAATAATTTTATCTTCTTTAATTATTTTTACTTTAATTTTAGGAAAATTTCATTTATATCAAACAGAGATAATTGTTCCTTCCATTGAGTCACCAATTGTTGTAAGGCACAACAACCCCCACCCCCCCCCCCAATTTTTAAATTGTTCATTTCAAATAATGGCGACCCTTTCTATAAAATTTTTGGCTAAACGTCTTTTAGGATTTTTTATCCTACGATTTTGTTGATTTTTCATTTTATTTAGATTCTTGTTTTGATTGCTTGGTTGAAATCAATTTTTTATAAGCTTCCTATTGATGCTTGTTTCTTACTTTCATTTGTCAACCAACAGTAAATAGCACTCCTTGAATAATAACACCAGGTCGTCTGGTTAAAAATGAGTTTAGATAATGCATTTAGTTTAAATATTAACGCCAGATTTGTTATTACCAACATTTATTTTTTTTTTTTTTTTTTTTTTTTTTTTTAAATGAAACCAAATCAAAGCATCGTGATTTCGATAATTTACTCCAATTTTCAAATAAATCTAAACTTGAAAGTAACCGAAAATCCTAAATAACAAAGTGGTCAGAATTTAGATAGGCAAATCATCATCTTAGACAAATTCATAATCTAATTTAACATCACTCAAATAAAATAAAATAAAATAACTAATTTTTAACATTAAATTTTGAATTAATTAAATTAATTATTATATTAAATATAATTAATTTAATTAAATTAAAATTTTTTTATTAAAAACAAATATATAAAAACAAAAAACATAATAAAATAAAAAAAATAAAATTCATCGCATCGGAGAAATGCATCGGATGTATCTTTTAAAAGCTCCGATTGAGCCACATTTAATCCTTCCGATGTGATGAGCTCTTTTAATTATACCCGATGCGATGAGCTTACAAGTCACATTTCCGATGCGATGGGAGTTATATTGAATAGCATAACGTTAGTGATAAAGGAGAAGTCATAGTGTTAAATTAAAGTAATGTTAGTTAGTTTTAAGAGTCATAACAATTAGTTTGAAATAAGAGTTAGAATGTTATGGTAGGTATGTGAGTATTACGATAGCTTTAGTTCTATGTTAAGTTTAATATTAATTTAGTATTAGTATAGATAGGTTAGTATAATGTTAAGTTAGTATTCTTATGTTAGTTTAAGTTAGTTTAATTTTAGATTAAATATAAAATATTTAAATAATTAATTTTAAATATTAATTAAATTAATTAATACATAATATATAATTGATTTAATCAAATTTATTATTATTTAGATTAATTTGTTTATAAATAGTTAATTATATTAATTCGTTAGATTAATATTTAATTAGTTTAATTTATAATTGGCAATTAAATTAGAATTAATTATTAGTTAATTGTAGGCTAATTTAGGATTAGATTTTAATTAAAATTCTGATTTTTTTTAGCCCAACAACTGAATTTCCAGATTTATATCAGATTTGACTCATCAACTTTGGAGGCTCATAGATTGAGTTTTACTTGGCCAAATGAGGCCCAGGACGGCTCATTGGAAAGAGAAAATCAAGGAGAACATTTCTGAAGAGGTTTCAATAACAGATTTGATCATTTATTGGGTCAAAATTTAGGCAGAAGATCAAGCTCCGAATTTCTAAAAATAAAATCAATTTTCTGAGTTTTGTTTTCTTCATTTTTCATTTGCCCAGCCTCTTCTAATTGCAGATTCATGCATCAATATTATCCTTGGTTAATTAAGATCGTTATGAGTATCAATAAGAAGCTCAAATTTCTTTTTATTTATTTAAATAGAATTTGATTGGATTTGTTTTAATGTTAGAAATAATATTTGGATTTTATTGTTGCATCTTAATTCATTTTAATTTCTTTTTGCAGGAAAAAACAATAGAAGGGATATTGAGAAAAAAGATTTCAATCAATGAGAAGACTCCAACAATTAAAAGTTGGAATTTTTGAGCAATTAAAGTTGGATTGGGCATATTTTTCTTCAACAAACTCTCTTCTAAAAATACTTTTGGGATGATTATAAATTGCAGATTGCAAAATGTAAAAGAGGCTGCTCTCCTCTGCAATTCCATACTTCTAAAAGAATTTCTGTTATAGGAATTTAGAGTTGTATATGGGGAGGAGAGAAAGTTTCAGATCTGAACATTAATGAGGGTTTATTCTTTATATCTTGAATTATGCATGATGGGCAGAGCTTGCATTTCTGCAGCTCTAGTCTTGAAAGTAGAAATTCAAGTAATGTAAAGTGCTGTTAGAGACCAGGATCAGAGAAACAGATTCAATTAACTGGTATTTTTGGCATTTCTGTATCAAATACCAGCTTCATTTTTATTTTAATAAAATTGTTGTTTCATTTTATTCATGTTTTGGCATTTCTGTTGATATGGATAATTTGTCTCAAATTGTTAAGTATCTCTGCTCTTATGAATTAAACTCTGATTTCTGAGTAACCATTACTCATAAATTTGTCTTATAATACTGATTTATTAAATAGTAATGTGTTGTGAATTTCTTCCACATATTGTTGTTTAATTATTAGTTTGACTGATATGATAATCGATATCATTTTTGTGAATTTCTTTCGGAGTGTTGTTGATTTATTATTTTAGTCAAATGGTCTCAATAGAATGTGTTTTGGTACTCACAAATGTGAGCTAATTGAATTTCTTCGTTAGCTTAACATTAATTTAAAACCAGACATATTTTAATTCTCATTATTTAATCATCTTGCTCTTAGTTAGGTTAGATTTTCATCTACTTAATTGAGATAGGATTTAGATTAGTTTCTTTTGCTTACATTATAGAATAAGCTTGCATTTAGAGTAAATTCTACATTCTTTTAAGTCCTCTCCTTAAAGAGGCAAAATTTTAGTTGTGGCTTGATTGAACCCAAATCAGCTTAAGGGTCATTCTCTTGCCTGATCAGCAAGAAGAAGTGATCTGATATCCCTGTCTATTGGTAGTTAAAGATACATTATAAACCAATAGCAAATAGGGAGAAGGTAACTGGACCTAGTTAAACCAGTCGGAGCCACCACACCAAACGGAAAAGGAGCTGCGTTAAGGTCCGGACCGGGTGGTTATCCCCCAATGTTGTTGCAGCGATTTTCGAGGCTTCAACATTTTTGGCGCTAGAAGGAGGGCCTGAGATTTGTTTTAATTTGGAGTCTTTGAATTCTAATATTTCATTTTTATTACAATGGCTCATTTAAAACTTCCAATTTGGAGTTGTATACATGGACGTGCATCTTCCAATACTCCACCCGAAGTGGTAAGACTCTTGTCTCAGGTAAAGTTTGATGGTAAAAAAAATTCTTCTGCTTTTAATCATGTCCGTCAATTTATTCAAAATGTTTCAAATTATGATTTTCAAGGAATTGATGAAGGCATTTTATGCAGAATTTTTACTCTCACATTTGCGGCAAAAGCCAGAAGCTGGTGTAGAACTCTTCCAGTTGCTTCAATCCACAGCTGGGATCAATTTGTTACAATTTTCATTTGTAAATTTGACGGCTATGATTATGAACAGGTATGTGAAGAAATTGAATATTTACGAAGGTTTGAAAATGAGTTTGTTAATGATTTTAATATTCGATTTCATTTAAATTGCTTAAGATTTAAAGACGAAGATAAACCTACGGAAGAAGAATCATTAGATTGGTTTGAATATATTTGTTCTCTTCCACTCATTCCCAATCCATATGAAATTAATTCAAGCTTTGTTCCATCCCATTACAATATAAATGAGAATCCCAATTTGGATGTGCAAATAAATTGTGATGAAGTGGTTTCACAAAGCTTGGAAAATATTTCTAATCAAATGCAAGAAGACAACAACAGCAATTTTGGTGAAAGAACTGCTTTGGAATCTGAAAATTACTCTGCGGTCAATTCAGAAAATCAGATCGCAAATCAACAAGTACAAGCAGCAATCAAAGTAAATAATAAAATACAAACTGCTGTACAAATTTCTGAATTTCTCCATGATGAGCAAATGCCGAAATCACAGCAGCAAAGCAGCCTTCTTCAAGAAAGCATGAGCATACAAAGGAATGATTTAGAATCTGAAATTTACAATGAGCATAATGCACAAGAGTTCTCAAACAGAGACAATTTTAAATGCATTGTTTCAGGTTCACATTTTTCCCTTTATCCTGATATTTTTAATGATGGTAATTTTTCCCCTCTTGATATTAATGATATTTCAGAAAATACAGAGGCCGATCTAAATGAATTACTATTAAGTTTTTATCAAGATAGAGAAGCAATTAACGATCATTCTTTTGCCATTAATGAACATGAAATTCTTGTTCCTCCTTGTTTGGATATATTGAATGAGATTGAAGGGAATTCTAGAGAATCTTGTAAGGTCATTTATGATGATTACTCTGATATTGAGGATGTTGATTTCAATTTTTCTCAAAATAATCCTCATGATAAAATTCAAATAAAATCTGAGAATGAAGAACGCTTCAATTTAGAAATTATCCCAACCAATCCTCATTTTAGAGCAGCAAATTATCTTCATGATTTCATTATTCGAGAAAACTTTCCAATTTATGATTCGTATCGTGATCAAGCTCTCATTCCTACTCATAATCATAATTCATTTTCTAATTCACAAGTTGGAATTCAAAATTACTCAAATTCCATAATTTTGGCCAATCCTTGTGAAAATGAAATTATTTCAAAACGATCCCAATTGTGTTGTAACATTAGTTGTAAAAATAGTGATTTCATTTTAGTTTTTCTTTCACAGTTATTTTGTTTAAATTTAGATTTATTTTTTTATTTTATTTTGCAAAATTTTCACACTTTTCGCTGGCATATTGAACACCTTACTATCAAACACTCAATTGATGCATTGCCCAATTGGGAAATTGAAGTTTCATATTATAATCATGAGCATCAAAAGATATTAATATTTCAATTTCAATCAATGCTAATGTTTCATCAAAAGCTTCTATTTTTTCAAAGACACTGTCGACAAGAGAATGTATTTTTGCAATCTGGCCAGCAATTCAATTCAATTAATAATTTTTCATTTCATTTGAAAGATTTCCATCCATTTTTCATTAATTCATTTGAAAAATATTTGGAAATTTTTCCCTCAAAGGAGATTGTTAATAATTTAACATTTGTACATAATACTAACAATTCTTTCCAGGCCTTTGAATTTAAAAGCTCATCTTCACAATTTGGCCTGTTATCTCTTCCTTTGAACATTTTCCAATTTTTAATAGAAATCCATCCAGATTTCTATGATCCAATTGGTATTCAATTAGAAAGGAAATTTCAAGAGAAAGAGATTTTAATTAAGTTGCTAACAATAACTGTACATTCTGATTTCAGATTTATTTACCTTAGTTTAGTTAGATTTGTATTTTTATTACTAACATTTGAACTGTACATACATGCAACAATTAAAATGAGAAAATGGCTACACTGGAAATATGACTATACCTAGTCATTTTCATGTATATGGTTAGAGTAGGAGTAGAATTAATTTAGTTTGTTTGTTTTGTATAGTTAATTTGTTTTAACAGTTTTGTAGATTAAAAAATAAAACAAAGCAATCAGCCTTCTCATGCATGTTCACTGAAACATTTTCTCCTTATCAAAAAGTTTTAATTCTTGCTTTCCTTTTTAAATTTCTTGCATCAATACCTCTACTCTGCTTATTTTGAATAATGTCTTGATTAAATTCAATTGAGGTTGCACTTAGCATCGATCGCCTCAAAGCCACTTTTCTTCATTTCGAGATTTCCTTCTAAGATTTTCTTTTGGAATTTATATAATAAAGGTTGAAGATGTTAGAGCTTCATGATCTCATTATCCCATGAAATATATGACTGTCTATGATAAGCTTAATTCCGACTCAATCATTAGTAGTCAGTCTAACCTTTCACGATAATCATATGAAGTTCATATTATCTTCCTCGGAATTTGCTAAAGCTGACCTTAAGGATGTCAATTTTGCTGAGTGCACACATTCAAATCTGTTTTGATATTTTTCTACAATTAGTGGCCTTATCCCATTCTAATCTTTAGTTTATTATTTGATGCTGCAATATATTCATTCACTAAAGACATTATTGAACAGTCACAATAACAATATGGATTCTTCTCAAGTTATTCAGAATAAGCAGAGATAATAAATTGTTGTTTCAATTCAAAAGGAGAGTCTATTTTTATATTTATTTCTGTTAAATTTTATGTTTTATGAACATGAATGATTGATTTCATTCAGGCTGATTGCACACTTAGATTTAAAATAAACAATGAGATGATTTTAATCAAAGGAAGAATTTGAAGATTTATGAGGTAAAATTTACAGACAAATTCCTTTCAGGTACGCATTTACAACTTTATTCTCATCCATTATTAGTTCATCTTTTCCTTAGTTTATTTTTTATTTGTGTTCTGTTTTATTTGCAGGTTTTTATTTCTTTTCAAAACATAAAGTAAGCAGTAAACCCATTTCAAATTTGCAGCAGGTTCAGGGAAATTTTATTTGTTATTCATTAGAATTTGAACATTCTTTAACATTGCTTTTATTCACTTAGAAAACCCAATTGAAATTTCAAGGAATATCATAAGACCATTCACATCATAAGATTTCATCGGAAGTAGTTCTTAGCATTTCTTTTGATAACAAATTATTCATAAAATACCTCCGATGTATTATCTTACTCATATGCCATATCTCATTTCGCATATCGGAGCTTTGCAATTGAAGTATACTTCCAATATCATGAATCGCCGACCTCCGATAATCGACTTTACCGATATTGCAATGAACACATGATTCCGGACCCGATATGAAATTCAAATCAAATTCATAAAAAATATCGCGTCCGCTCAATCGCAATAGTGGTAGGAGCAAAACTGTAAAAGGGTTGATGTCTCGGATCCGATATGTTATTAAAATCCCATTATAAAAAGTTATCGGGTCCGCTCTTCATCGCATATCGGCATCGCAAAAAATATATTGTGTTACATCGGGTACCCAAAGTTTGCCGATTGCCGATTAGCTACGTCATCCATCGCATCACCAATAGTGCAATCATTTCATCACATTTTTTATTCTCACGTCACTTCTCTGAATCTACGATGTGCGTTTTGCGATACAGGAGCAATAACGTAAATATTTTCCTACCATCGATATAATATTTCTTTAATGATGCGATCACTTCATTTCATTGCAGATGTTCATACTTCGCAATTTGCCATTGCAGCATCCGTCGTGGCACTTCCAATGCATGCCTCGGCTATTAAGATTTAATCAATATATGGCATAGCAACAAAGTGTGAAGTCTTGTCACGATTAAAATCAAAGCATGGTGAAACATATGAGCAAGAAATTTTATCTGACATGGCAATGTTGTTTTAAAAAGTTGCAGCTTGGGTAACCACTATGGTAAGAAAGAAGTTAATGACCAATTCAGTTAATGACCAATTCGCAGCATATTTAAACCATCTTGATTTCTGCTATCATATTTTAAAATATGTAATTCCATAATTAAAATGGAATTTGTGAATTTCATTCTTTCATATTTAAATTTTATTATCCTGGATTTGGTCTCGATTCTGGACAATTTATAAAATCATGGAATTTATATGAAACTTATAATATTTTGAGAAACAATCATTACTGCAAATTCTCATTCTCATTTTTGATGTATTTGTTTTAATTTCAACTCCCTTGAGCACTAAGTATTCTATTTTTACATTTACTGCTTACTCTAGTGTAAGTAAAATAAATAATGATTTTGGGTTATATGATTTTGGTTAGTTTGACTTCTTCATGTTTTTAATAAGAAGTCAGCTAGTTTGGAGAAACTGATACCTTTCAAGTAAGATCAAAAGCAATTATCCAATGGTAAGATTCATATACCCACTTTCATTAATTCGTTACTTTAGTTTCAGTTTTGTTTTTCTGATATAAAAAATCTGTTTTGCAGTTCTCCATTTGAAGCTTCCAATCCTCCGCCAGATCATATTTTCAAAGTCCATACTCTTCTCCTGGCTTAATTTCAAGAATCAGCGATGGTCTTCATCGAAATAGCTACACCAGGGAATTTCTGAACCTTTAGTTTGTTTCTTAAAGCATTCCTGTTATCTAAAAAATGATTAAGATGATGCTTTGAAAAAAAAAGAGAATAATATAAGACAGAAAGGTTTTCATTGTGGCTGAATTTTATCATCGCTGATATTCAAAAAGCCTAAAACACTCACAACCCTGCAAGGTATGATTTACCCAATCTCGACATGAGAATGATTGATTACACGATTATTTTCTTTTTCTTCATATTGTTGAGACATTGGTATAAGCATTCTTGTTTGAGTTTATCTTTTGAAACTTGGATTTTCCTTCATTTTTCATATTTCTTCATTTTAATTTCGTTTGTTGATTTCTTTTCTCACTTTAGCATAAGACTTCTTTTCTTTTAGTTTTCAGTTTTGATTTTGGTGACTTTGCCGTGATTTATATGGAAGGCCTACTTATTACCTAACAATGGTCAACATACATGGAGAAAAATTGTTAATAGTCATCTATTAGCTTTTTCTTAAATCTCTTAGCAAAATTTGTTCTTCTTATTATAAAGGTAGACATACTTAAGGAAGAGATTACAAAACAAGAAAATTTGACGAAGTATCGTGAAATCTGAGAAATTTATTTTTCATCAAAATTGTAATTATTTTGAGATTTCAATACTTTATTAAGATCTTTCAAAATTCTATTATCATTCAAGAAAAGTTATTTTTAACCAAGTAAAGACACTTTACAGCAAAGCACTTTTAACTCCGAAATTGTCATTCTGAACTCTTAAGGAGTCAATGATTCTCCCTGTCCCGAAGAGTCTTATTTTTCTAGAGTATAATCCAAAGATATATTTAAACTTAAAAGATAAGAGGTCTCATCATGAGCCTGCTTACCATGATCATAGGGGAAAAATAGGCTGACATTACCAACACTGCTAAACAAACCAGGGTAATGGCTTATAATTGCAAACAATTGTAAGACAAGGGGTCTCATCACGAGCCAGCTTGTTCAGTCCAATTATAACCAGTGAATGGCATTGTCAACTATCTGGCTACCAAACCAGGACAATGGCTTTTAAGAATAAAAATAAAAAAATAAGCATATATAAATGGATTTATCTCTAGGTCAATAATTCTTAAATAGATAGGATTCTGAATCATTGATGATTAAAAGGTAACCCTGTCAAGACTATAGATGTTTGCTGGCAGCAGTGGCTCTACCTGTGACAAATGAGTACATTTTAAAAGCTAAGCTGTAAAGTGACCCCTGCTTTATCTCTACAACTAATTAAGGACTGATATAGAGTTATGAAATATTTTAATTTATGAGAAATTTTAAAGAAAATTACAGTAAGATGATTGTTGCTTTTATTCAGATTAATCAACTTAGTCAAGCATTCCAAAAATAATTTTCTCTTCTTTAATTATTTTTACTTTAATTTTAGGAAAATTTCATTTACATCAAATAGAGATAACTGTTTCTTCCAGTGAATCGCCAATTGTTGTACAGTACAACAACCCCCCATTTTAGACTTGTTCACATCAAATAATGGGGACCCTTTCTATAAAAATTTTGGCTAAGCACCTTTTAGGATTTTTATTAAGTCAATTATCTTACGATTTTGTTAATTTTTCATTTTCTTTAGATTCTTGTTTTGATTGCTTGGTTGAAATCGATTTTTTATAAGCTTCCTATTGACGTTTGTTTCGCCTCATTTGGTCAACCAGTTTGTAAATAATACTCCTTTGAATAATAACAATTATGTCGCCTGGGTTAAAAAAAATGCGGAGTTTAATAATGCATTTAGTTTAAATATTAACCCCTAGATTTGTTATTACTAACATCTTTTTTATACAACCAAATCATAAAGCATCAGGATTTCGATAATTTACTCCAATTTTCAAATAAATCAAAACTCGAAAAATCCGAAAAATCCTAAATAACAAAGTGGCTGTAATTTAGATAGGAAAATCATCATCTTAGACAAATTCATAATCTAATTTAACATCACTCAAATAAAATTAAAAAATAAAAAACTAATTTTTAACATTAAATTTTGAATTAATTAAATTAATTGTTATATTAAATATAATTAATTTAATTAAATTAAAAAAATTTATATTAAAAACAAATATATAAAAAATAAAAACATAAAATAAATAAATAAATTTCATCGCATCGGAGAAATGCATCGGGTGTATCTTTTAAAAGCTCCGATTGAGCCACATTTAATTCTTCCGATGCGATGAGCTCTTATATTATCCCGATGCGATGACTCGAATCTCCCGATGCGATTGAATAGCATTCATTCATGCGATGAGCTATTACGTTAGTGGTAAGACTTAGGTAAGTTAGCATTAACTTAGTTTTTCATAAGGGGAATATTAGTTTGTTTTAAAAATTTGTTAGTATTAACTTAGTTTTTCATAAGGGTAGTATTAGTTTAATTTTATATTAGTTAAATGTTAATATAATATTAATTTTATATTAGTGTTAGTTTTTAGGTTAGTCTAATATTAAAGTTAGTGGTAAATAGTATACGTTAGTCTTAGGTAGGTTAGTTTAAGTGGTAGGTTAGTTTTAGTTTTGTGTTAGTTTAAAGTTAGCATTAGTATTAGGTTAGTTTTAAATTAATTTAATGTTAATTTAGTTTTAATTTAATATTAGATTTAATATTTAATATCTAAAATAATTAATTTTAAATTAATTAAATTAATTAATATGTAGAATATAATTAATTTAATTAGACTTATTATTATTTAGATTAATAGGTTTATAAATAGTTAATTATATTAATTAGTTAGATTAATATTTAATTAGTTTAATTTATAATTAGCAATTAAATTAGAATTAATTATTAGTTTATTATAGGCTAATTTAGGATTAGATTTGAATTAAAATTCTGATTTTTAGCCCAGCAACTGAATTTCCAAGATTTATATCAGATTTGACTCATCAACTTTGGAGGCTCATAGATTGAGTTTTACTTGGCCAAATGAGGTCCAGGACGGCTCATTGGAAAGAGAAAATCAAGGAGAACATTTCTGAAGAGGTTTCAATAACAAATTTGATCATTTATTGGGTAAAAAATCAGGCAGAAGATCAAGCTCCGAATTTCTAAAAATAAAATCAATTTTCTGAGTTTTGTTTTCTTCATTTTTTATTTGTCCAGCCTCTTCTAATTGCAGATTCATGCATCAATAATATCCTTGGTTAATTAAAATCATTATGAGTATCAATAAGAAGCTCAAATTTCCTTTTTATTTATTTAGATAGAATTTGATTGGATTTGTTTTAATGATAGAAATAATATTTGGATTTTATTGTTGCTTCTTAAATGATTTTTAATTTCTTTTTGCAAGAAAAACAATAGAAGGGATATTGAGGAAAAAGATTTCAATCAATGAGAAGACTCCAGCAATTAAAGATTGGAATTTTTGAGCAATTAAAGTTGGATTGAGCAGATTTTTCTTCAAACAAACTCTATTCTAAAAATACTTTTGGAATGATTATAAATTGCAGATTGCAAAATGTAAAAGGGGCTGCTCTCCTCTGCAATTCCAGATTTCTAAAAGCATTTCTGTTATAGGAATTTAGAGTTGTAGATGGGGAGGAGAGAATGTTTCAGATCTGAACATTAATGAGGGTTTATTCTTTATATCTTGAATTATGCATGATGGGCAGAGTTTGCATTTCTGCAGCTCTAGTCTTGAAAGCAGAAATTCAAGTAATGTAAAGTACTATTAGAGACCAGGATCAGAGAAGCAGATTCAATTAATTGGTATTTTTGGCATTTATGTAGCAAATATCAGTTTCATTTTTATGTTAATAAAATTGTTGTTTCATTTTATTCATGTTTTGGCATTTCTGTTGATATGGATAATTTGTCTCAAATTGTTAAGTATCTCTGCTCTTATGAATTAAACTCTGATTTCTAAGTAATCATTACTCAGAAATCTGTCTTATAACACTGATTTATTAAATAGTAATGTGTTGTGAATTTCTTCCACATGTTATTGTTTAATTATTAGTTGGACTGATATGATAATCAATATCATTTTTGTGAATTTCTTTCGAAGTGTTGTTGATTTATTATTTTAGTCAAATGGTCTCAATAGAATGTGTTTTGGTACTCACAAATGTGAACTAATTGAATTTCTTCATTAGTTTGACATTAATTAAAAGCCAGACATATTTTAATTCTCATCACTTAATTATCTTGCTCTTAGTTGGGTTAGATTTTCATCTACCTGATTGAGATAGGATTTAGATTAGTTTCTTTTGCTTGCATCATAGAATAAGCTTGCATTTAGAGTAAATTCTACATTCTTTTAAGTCCTCTCCTTAAAGAGGAAAAATTTTAGTTGTGGCTTGGCTGAACCCAAATCAGCTTAAGGGTCATTCTCTTGCCTGATCAGCAAGAAGAAGTGATTTGATATCCCTGTCTATTGGTAGTTAAAGATACATTATAAACCAATAGCAAATAGGGAGAAGGTAACTGGACCTAGTTAAACCAGTCGGAGCCACCACACCAAACGGAAAAGGAGTTGCTTTAAGGTCCGGACCGGGTGGTTATCCCCCAATGTTGTTGCAGCGATTTTCGAGGCCTCAACAAAAATTGTGCACCTCTAGTACTTTTCGTGGAGCAGCTCTAACAATTGAACAAGTTATCACTCCAGCATATTGAGCTAAACCTAAACGTTGAACGCAGTAGAAAATATTTATGGCTGCTCCGGTAACATCCCAAACTCGAACCTCAAGGTAGTCAACATCAAGGGGGAACCTCAAGGTAGTCAGTTACTGCCTGGGGGCCAACCTCAAGGTAGCCAGTTAACGCCTGGGGGGCAACCTCAAGGTAGTCAGTTACCACCTAGTGGGAAACCTCAAGGTAGTCAGTTACTGCCTGGGGGGCAACCTCAAGGTAGTCATTTATGACCTGGAGGGAAACCTGAAGGTAATTTTTTACTAGGACAAACTGTAGGAAAATATTATTTTGGAGAAAAACCTCAAGGACAGTACATACCTCAAAGTTATCAACCTTCAGGAAAGTACATACCCCAAGGTCAACCCTAGACTCAGTATATTCCTCAGGGTCCTTATCAACCCCAGATTTAGTATGTGCCTCACGGTTATCAACCTCAAGGTCAGTACCCATCTCAAGGTTTCCAACCACCTTCTGGTCAATCATTTATACAAGGAGCTGGAAATTTACCACTTAATTATCAACCCTAAGTTCAACTAGGCTATGGTCCTACATATGCACAACCTTCTATGGGGAAATACCACGAAATGAATATGGTGTGGTATCTATCTCAAACTCAATAAACTATGCAACCTAATGTGTATTTACCTAATCAACCTAGACATCCTTTGGTTTTTGGTCCAACCCAGCAACCTATCTAGCCTACTATTTAAGTCCCTGCAGCTGGTTCTATTTAGCAGCCTGGGCCTAGTACACCTTAGACTCCGCCTCAAACTACTACAACTACTACGACATCTGATCAACCTAAAACACCTATTTCTGAAGTATTTGTAGCTCCAATTTCTTCTATCCCTGCATTCGTGCAAATTCCTCAAGTCTCTGTGCCCCAGTCAGGACCTACAGTTCAGACTTCGGTCCAGATGCCTGCAGGACAAGATGGTACAAGTACGATTGCCACAAGTCAACCGCAATTCACATATCAACCATACCTGGGACAGTATCAATTCGGTCCCGTTCCACAAATCCTAGTTTATCAGTATCAACTGTATCCTGGCTATACTTATCAATAGCCTCAACAACCCTAGTTTCGTCCGATTAATCCTAGTTTTCCAGGAGGTTATACCATTCCTATTGAAAATCTGATTCCGAGTTATCCTAGATATCCTCCTCCCAGAACTGGTCTCATTACTCAAGGTTTTCATGATGCTAACCGTCAGTTATCATTTATTGCAACTTTGGATTTACCTGATTTGTCACGCCTTACGAACAATCAGATTTTATATCTTCCGTATTGGCTGCCAATGCCTAATAATTTGCCCAGTGATATACCAAAATTTGAGGGTAAGTCAGGAGAGGATTCGTCAAATCACATTATGTCTTATCACCTCTGGTGCGCGTCTAATTCAATAATTGATGATTCGATTCGGTTACGCCTTTTTCAGCGAACTCTTATTGGTCTTGCTGCCAAACGGTACATTGAGTTACCACGAGGCTCTTTTAATAATTTCAATCAGTTAGCAACTTCTTTCTTAACTCATTTTCAGTTGCCTGTTAGATACGACAATGGCATGAAACTATTAAATTCACTAAAACAATCCACATCCACATATATTTCTGATCATATTAATGAATGGCGACATAGAAGCCTTTAGTGAAAGTTTTCATTCCAGGTCCAATTTTGGCAGAATGGTTCATTAAATCATTATTACCCAAAATCACTAAAGATGTAGCTAAGGGAGGAGTTGTTACTGAGGAGAAAGTCATTGCTCAGGCTCAGTACCTTGACCTCGTTTATACACAGTCAGGTACTTTACATGAAAAAATCCCTGATCTTCCAAAACACGGTCAAATAATTGCAGCTCCCTCAGGGTCTCATGCCGCTGATGGTATGATTGGTTTAGTTAGTACTGAAAGCAAGAAGAAATATTCAAATAATTCTTCTCCTATAATAACTTTACTTGATTCCCCGAAAGGAGATTCTTCCACTGAAGTTTCTGCCGACATTCATGTCGTAGAGTCATCTACGACCAAATCTAAATCTGATAGTAAAAAGAAGGGGAAGAATAAAAACAAACAAAATTCAAAAGATAAAACAGATAAAAATGAATATACTGACGAAAAATGCAAACCTCGTTATCCTTGTTTCTTTTGCGAGGAGGATCATTTTACCAAAGAATTCCCACATTGAGCAGAGGTTTCGAAATTCGTTAAAGGTTCTCAACAACCTGTTGTCTGAAAGGATCCTTTTCCTACTCGAGATAGTAAGATGATTGGTTCTACCTCGAACGCCTCAGAAGAACCCGTTATGATGATGTCTCATGTTAGGATTGTGACGCGATCGCAAGATTATGGTAGTAAAAATCCTGTTGGTGGTAAAGAAGCAGAATCTTTTAATTCAAACACATCAACTACACCTCCTTCTGTTTCTGATCCGCTACAGATTGAGAAACCAACTCAGACTTAGTAATAAAACCGCCTGATAAAGGTGTATTTCATAAATGATCTTTCAATCCACATGCGAGAGCTGCTCAGAATTACAACATTGTTGAGGACTTAGCTATTTCCCCTTCAGCAATGTCGACTTTGAAAGTGCTGCAATCATTCCCAGCACAGTGTAAATTACTATTGTCTTCCATAGGAGCTGCCAATATTTAGGATTCGAACCCAATAATATTCAATTTAGAGAATAGTACACCCTAACTCCGTTGTACTGTACAACAACCCTCCCTTTTTCCAAAATTTTTTTAGAATAAAATTCATTTAGAAATAGGGTCCCTTTTTCTTCTTTTTAATATAGGAATAAAAGACTTAAAAATAAAGATTCATTATTTTGAATGACTCATTGCATATCTTTGTTACCAAGTGAGTACAAACAAATACAACATTCAAAAACTTCTGATCCGATCAAATATAAAATACTTTATTATAGAAAATAAATCAATTGCAAAAGTCCCATGAACAGTAATCGGAAATCGGAAATCGGAAGAAATCTTTGAGAGAAGTTTTACATACATGTTCAAAATCTCCGATGCGATTAATCGCAATCGCATGATCGGAACACTTTTAATAAATTCTTTTTGGTATATTGAAAATTCTCCGATTGCGACGCGCTTTATTATAAAACACTTTAAAACATTTGTTTCGCTTAAAAGAGAAGAATCTTTATATGGTAGACCCCACCATCTAATCGGGAGTCAGAGAAGTTAGCAATCGCAATCGACAATCAGAGAAATTTGTATTATGATATCTATGTACCATTTGAATACTTCCGATTGTGATTGACATTTAATATTACACATTGGAAGAATTCGAAATAAGTAATATTATAATATTTCACAAGTGCCAAATCTCCAATGGTACGATTGACATTAAATAAAAAATCAAATAAATATTGGCTTATGATTCTGTTTTGAATACGCGAAGTGTGACCCAAAAGGAACATTTAAGTATTATACGGAATCAATAAATAATGAATTATGATTTGTAGTTGTTCATTTCACTTGCTTGTTCATCACGATTGAGAAGCTTATTACCTTGCAGAATCAAAGAACGCCAAATCTTTTCATTCGCGGACCAAGGGAAACAATATCAGACACAGAAATGTCGAAGAGAACAAGGAGAATGAAGGCTGCTGGTGCTACTAAGTTTGTTGAGATTCCTACAGTCTCAAAGGAAAAGCCAGCAAAGCTGAAACTAGTTACAGATACATCATGTCAAGGACTCGGCAGAATGACATGGGAAGGAGTGTATAATCTATTGGAGAATGAAAACCCTAAAGTCGCAATAGCAAAGGTATCAGTACTTGATGAAGATAACTCAAATTCTAACTCTGAAGTTACTGATAGAACACTTGCAAATTCATTCCCGAACATCCCACAGACAAATTGTGTTGAAAATTGAGGAGATCCCTCCTCTGGATGTATTCTACTGCCCTAAACATAAGGCTGTTGTTAAAAAACAGAGAAAAAGAAGGAAGATGGATCAAGACACAAATTTTTCTTCACAGGAAGAATTCATGAGTATTTTTTATAAGAATGCCGAAGTGAATCCATCTGAGGATCTCACTAAGTTATCTCAATACACAAGAGCATAAAGTGCTGCGACAATAGATAAAGCTGCAGAAGTTTCTCAGTTGATGACTCAGAAAGATCTACATCTAGCTTTACTTGAAAAACAAGCTAATGAAAATCAGCAGAAAATTGCTCAATTTGAACAGCAATTTCAAAATCAAGAGCTCAGAATTAAAGAGCTAGAAGAGAAGCTTGTCACAGAAAAGAAAAAAGTTGATGAACAAACTTTAAGTAATCAGCGACAGTTGAATCAAGAGATTGCAAAGCTACAAAATTTGTTACAAGATGAAAGGAACACAAAGATTTTGCAAGAAAAAGAATTTCAAGCAGCCTTAGATAAATTCAAAGATTTTCCCAAATTGAATGAATTCAAAACATAAGCTCTTGAAGCCAATAAACTACTGTCTCAGCAGTTAGATATTTTTTGTACAAAATTAACTCAAACAGAGCCGTTTATTGATATAACATCCTCTTTGATACAGGGCATAGTTACTCTCAGGCAAGAGATTGATGATGCCGATGAAAATATTTCTGAATTTCTTACTTGGAAGGATACAGAAAAAGGAAGAAAAGCTAATCTTCCTAAAATAGAAGAAAGACATAAGGAAATCCTGTTTACAGAGTGGGAACGGCAGTTAATGAAAGCCGAGAGAGCTATATCAAGAGCTAGAGGCATGATGGGTAATATAATACAGTTTATCAATGACAGCTTATATGCAATTAATCTCATTTCAGATTGTGTTCCAGGCAGTTTTCTTAAAGTCAAAGACACTGATCGCAGATGGAAAGAAGAAATACTGAATAAAAATCAACAGATCAATGAGCTTCAAACAATATCTTGGGATAATATGTGGACCTATCTAATTAAGCCACTCAATCAACAATTAGCTATTAAATGCCTATCAAATGTTGTTGATTGTTTGATTCCAGAATTCTCCGATGCCACATACGCTGGACAGTTACATTCCAAGATGAGTCATCCGTCAGAGGTCCAGGAAATGTTGAAAATTTTCCACCTGGCTACATTGAGCGAGAAGGAAAACCAATGAATTAGTTCCACAAAAGATAGCATTTCTGTTTTTAAATTGATAGATTGTAGCAGTAGTAGTAGGATTCTGTTTTCATGTAATGTCATATTTAAACCCCTCTCATGCATTGGAGAAGGGGTCCTGAGTTGTAATATTTTTGACTTGGAGATTACATTTCTGTACTCCACTGCCTCTTATATTTTATAAAGAATCGCATATGGTGATTTTATGCCGAATTATCTTTAAAGTGTTGCATTTCTGTACCTTGGATTTGATTTTGCATCGAAATTACTGGATTAGAGTATCAGATTTCATTTGAAAGTTTTCAAGATGGATAAGGTATTTTTATCTATTCACTGTTGATTTCTTTTGTCATATGATATTCGCTTTAAAATTTGCTATCATTTATATATATTTGTTTTCATAACGTTTCTTTATATATCATTTTTGAATATAATTGAAATGTTATCTTTCATAAGTGTATGTAGATGATATACAATGATGAATACAATATGCTAATATAACTCTTTTTAATTTCTTAAACAGAGTTATCTTTATTTGTTACTGCACATTTCAATCAAACTTTAATACATTTTTATGGTTATTGTTAAATTGGAATAATTTTAAGTTGTATTCACATATGATACCCGGGTTAGTCTTAGAATTTCTTTATCAGTATTTAGTTTAAATTAGATAGTTTTATTTCAATTATTTAGTCCCATTTTCACTCATCCAAATCAACCCATCACCAACCCATTAGTTATAAGGAAACTGGTCCTTTCAATCCAGTCGGAGCCACCATACCAAACGGATAAGGAGTTGTCCTAAGGTCCCGACCGGGTGGTTTTCCCCAATGTTTGAAGCAGAGATTTTCTAGGCTTCAACATTTTTGGCGCTATAAGGAGGGCCTGAGCTATGAATGGCAAGTAAATCTTTACCTACAAGCCATTCTGAGAGCAAAACACCCTCATCAACTTCTTCAATTTCTTCTGAAATACAAAATCCTATAGAAGGAATTGAGAAGAATATTCAGACACCCACTACCAAAATCTCAAAACAATCAGACAACCAAAATCCTGAGTCTCCTAAAGTACAAGATTTAATTCATAAATTGAAAGGATTCTCATTATCTCTAGAAGAATCTGAAATATCTGAAGGTAGTGTAAGCTCAAAATTTGTTCCTTCAAAACCTCTTACTAGGCTTCAAAGTGAAAAACTTGGTATTTCTCCGAAAGAATTCCCTTTACCTAGTAGAGTCAAGACAAGAAAAACTCAATCGGAATCAGTAAGTGATATAAGTTCTTCATCTCATATTCAATCACCTGTTTCCAAAACCCCAACTCAACAAAGTGCAGTTGTTCCCACACCATCTACTCAATTATCGTCTACTCAATCACCATATGCTCATTCATCATCAATTTCAACATCATCTATTCCAACCACTTCTGTTCCGACACCAACAGTCTCTGCTACTCCTCCAACAGTTGTTACAATAATGGCTAGACCATGGGCTACTCCAGGGGCTGTCAACATGCCTGCACCTTTACATGATTTACCTGACAATCCTGGAAAATGGCTTCCAAATTTCAGTCCAGATCTTAACATTCAAGCTGAAGAACACATCAATAATTTTATGCTGGCTGTAAATTTGAATGGAGTCGTAGAAGAAGATGTTGTAGTCAGACTATTCCCTTATACTCTTCAAGGGGCAGCAGGATCCTGGTACTTTTCATTACCTTCAAGATCCATAACAAGTTGGGCCATTTTTGCAGATCATTTTTTAACCAAATTTGGAGATGACAGATCAATAGCTACTTTAATCAACGATCTCTCAAATTTGAAGACAGAACCCAAGGAGCCCATTAAAGATTTCAACGCTAGATTCAATAAACTCTTGAACAAAATCCACACAGATTCAAGGCCTAGTGAACAAGTCAGAAGTGAATGGTACATAACTGCTTTGCCCTCAAACATAGCAATTTTTGTAGATAGAGCTACAAAACCTACGTTAGCCGAGAATATGAAAGAGGCCATTGCAGTAGAAAAACGAATTATTTCTCTAGAAAAGAAAAATGCTATTGAGGAAAGGAAATCCAAGAAGGTCAGCTTCAAAGATGATTCGAGGAAAAAGGCCAAAGACCCATACGACATGGAAGGTTTACAGAAAGTTCTTAAAACCATGTCGAATGAAATGGTTGAAATAAAAAAACAAGTAGCTGAAACTTCTACCAAAAAACCATTCCGAAATTTCAAAAGAAATCAAGTTGAATCTAAACCTCCCAATTCAATCTCTAATGCAGAATCAGAAGAGGAAGAAGAAGAAGATACATCTCTAGTATCAGATGAAGAAGAAGAGAATGAAGAAATAGCTGAATTGCATGGAATGTGGGATTTTATTCTCCCTAATTCTGATAGTGAGGTAGAACAAGAAGCTATGCCTGTAAGTACTAGGAGTAAATCTACAGCAGAGCCTGTGCAAACAGTTCCAAAAAAGAAAATAACAACTCCAAGTACCAAAGACAAATCCCCTGCAAAGAAAGCTTCTCCATTACCTACTCAAAATTAGCCATCTTCTTCTAATCCTCCTTCATCGACAACAAAGACTTTAGTGGTGTCAGATCCTATGGAGTATAACATTGTTGAAGACATGAAAAATATTAAAGCCAACATTTCCTTACATGAACTCAGCAAACTAAAACACCAGCAGAAGTTGCTATTAAAAGAATTAAATGCTACACCAATTGCTCCTTTACCAAGTGGTGTAGTTTCAAAATCAACAAAAGGAACTGGTAAGCCACCAGATAAAGTAGATGCTACTGATACTGTGCTCATTGGAGAAAGATCAAATTCTCAGACTCCTCCCTTTATTTTGACTTATGAAATGTACAATAAAAATATGCATAATTGTTTAATCGATTCTGGAGCATCCTCTAATATAATGCCTACTTTTGTTTGTGCCAAATTGAATATTGAACCACAGAAATCGGCAGTTCATATTGTTCAATTGGATCGCTCTAAAGTTCAAGTTGTAGGAGAAATCAATTCAGTTACTATCAGACTAGCTTCCGATCCTAGGATTGTCCAAAGAATTGATATTTTGATTGCAGATATTCCTGAATTCTATGGATTAGTTTTAAGCAGGGACTGGTTTGCAAAACTTAATGGTTATATCGCAACTGATTATTCACATATGTGGCTTCCCTACAAAGGGAAACCAAATCAAATCAAATTTGAACGAGAAAAACATATGATGCACACTATCACTGAATTTGAACAATCTAATGAACCTGTGGCTTTCAACAACAATATTCTTGGAGGTTATTCTGCTGAGTCATTCCTTGGAAACTTCAAAGCACCACAATCACCCTTTTCTGTAAATACTTTTGTTTCTCAAATAGAAAATTTTTCACAATCTGATTCTTCTAGAATTGTAAATATTTCTGATGTAATTGTAGATAAGCCAATAGATAAATATTTATTTTGGTCATTATATTTTGATGGATCAAAATCTAGTGATGGAGCTGGAGCAGGATGCATCTTAATTGATCCAGATGGAGAAAAAACCATGCTATCATGTAGGTTAGAATTTGAGTGTACAAACAATACTGCAGAATATGAAGCCTTGATTCAAGGGCTTTATAAAGCTATAGGGTTAGATGTTAAATACTTGAAAGTCTTTGGTGATTCCGAAATTGTCATAAAACAAGTTAGGAATACTATCCATTGCCTTTCAAGACATCTTAAACACTATCAAACCCTAGTGCAAGATCTTACCACTCATTTTTTAGCATTCAATATTTCTTCTATTCCTAGGAATCAAAATACATCAGCTGATTTGTTAGCTAATGTTGCATCCAAACTCCTTCTTGCTGAAGATTGCAGTCCTGATAGATTTTCAGTAGAATTTATTTTTCGCCCATCTGTTCCAGATAATATCACAAATTGGAGAGTATTTTACCATGATCAAGATATTTTAAATTTCATGACTTCAGAGAAATCATATGATGAACAAATTATTGATGAGGATGATCATGATTTACAAATTGCCTCAAAAGGTAATGAAAATCTCATTCCGAAATCTGTTGTTAAATTAGAGAACTTATATGATATTAAAGACAGATTCAAGAAAGTCACTAATGCTAAACTTCAAAGTTCCACTTTGAAGTTTGAATTAGTAAATCTTGGTTCTGAATCTAATCCTCAAAATGTTAATTTAGGACTCAATTTAACTCCAGAGGAAAGGAATGCTTTCATTAAACTTTTGAACAAATATAAAAATGTTTTTGCTTGGAATTATGATGATTTAAAAACGTATGATACTTCGGTTATTCAACACACAATTCCAATGCTTCCTGATATTAAACCTGTTCAACAGAAGTTAAGAAAGATTCATCCAAATTTTGAAGGTCAAATCAAATCAGAACTTAATAAACTTTTAAAAGCCAAAATCATTTTTCCTGTAAGGCACTCCAATTGGGTTTCCAATATGGTACCTGTAAGGAAGAAGAATGGTGATATAAGAATCTGTATTGATTTTAGAAATTTAAACAAAGCATGTTTAAAAGACGATTTCCCATTACCAACTATGGAACAGATACTTCAAAAGGTAGATGGTTCTGAACTCATGTCCTTTCTTGATGGATTTTCAGGCTATAATCAAGTTTTAGTTCATCCAGATGACAGATTGAAAACAAATTTTAGAACCAAATGGGGAACCTATACTTATCAGAAAATGCCTTTTGGTCTAATAAATGCAGGAGCAACTTTCCAAAGAGCCATGGACATAGCATTTAAAGGTCTGATCAATAGATCAGTTGTTGTTTATCTTGATGACATAACAGTATTTTCAAAAAAGAGAGTCAATCATCTACATGATCTAAAGCAAATATTTGAAAGATGTAGAAGGTTTGGTATTTCCTTAAATCCAAAGAAATCTTTCTTTTCTTTGGATGAAGGAAAAATCTTAGGATTTGTTGTGTCAAAATATGGTATATATATTGATCCAGATAGAGTGAAAGAAATTTCTGATATTTCTTTACCTCATAATAAAAAATCCATGCAATCATTTCTTGGGCAAATCAATTTTGTAAAAAGATTCATTCCCGATTTCTCTCAAATTGTTTTACCTATGCAAAATATGATTAAGAAAAATTCAGTATTCAAATGGGGGCATAAAGAGAAACAAGCCTTTGAGGCAATCAAACAAGCGATCATTAATGCACCAGCATTGAATACCCCTGATTTTTCTAAAAAATTTACTTTGTATACTTTGGCCACCGAAACATCCTATGCTGTTGTTTTAACACAGCTCAATGATCAGAAAATTGAGGCACCAATTTCTTTCTTTAGCTCAAATCTGCAAGGAGCTGAGCTTAATTATTCCGATGTTGAAAAACAAGCCTTTGTCGTGTTTAAATCAATCAAACATTTCAAACCTTTTCTCTTGAAAACACATACAAAAATCATTGTCCCATTCTCTACAGTGAGGCAATTATTAATTCAAAAAGAAGTAGGAGAAAAGAGAGCTAACTGGGTAACAGCCTTGCAAGAATATGATATTGATATTAAACCAGCTAAGATTGTTAGAGGACAAGGTTTTTACAGATTATTGGCAGGAGCTCATAATATACCAGAAAATCAAGATTCAAATCAAGATATTCAAGTAAGTCAGATAAATGTTACAAATTCCGGATCTCAGTATGCTGATCTTATATATTACTTGAAAAATGGGTATGCTCCTTCTAATCTCAGCTATAAGAGTAAACGCGCTTTAAGGTTAAAGGCTATTAAATATGAGATCATTGATAATGTGTTATTTAGAAAAAATTATGATTCAATTTTATTAAGATGCCTTGAAAAGACTGAAGCTGAAAAGGTTTTGCAGGAGTTGCATGATGGACCAGCAGGAGGTCATTTTGGAGGTGATACCACAGCTCACAAAATAATTCATGTTGGTTATTACTGGCCTACCCTTTTTAAAGATACGCATGATTATGTAAGGAAGTGCAAAGTTTGTCAAACTGCTAGTGGAAGACAAAAGAAACCATCTTTTCCTTTGCAACCGGTAAATATTGAGCAACCATTTGAGCAATGGGGGCTTGACATTATTGGTGAGATAGTACCTCATTCTTCCAAACAGCACAAATACATCCTTACAACAACATATTACTTTACAAAATGGGTAGAAGCAATCCCTTTGAAGGTAGCCAATTCTGATACAATTATTGATTTCATAGATCAATTCATCATAACCAAGTTTGGTGTACCTAACGCTCTTGTCTTTGATAATGCATCTTATTTTTCTGGAAACAGTATAATGGAATTTGTAGTCAAAAGAGGTTTTAAATTGAAATATTCAGCAAATTATTATCCACAAGGTAATGGTTTGGCTGAATCCACTAACAAAAATCTTATCAAAATCATTAAAAGGACTATTGATCAAAATCAAAAGAATTGGCACAAGTCTTTAATCTTTGCACTATGGGCTGATCGTATTACTGAAAAAGCTTCAATAGGAACTTCACCTTTCAATTTAGTTTATGGAAAAGAAGTTGTGATACCATCAAATTTAGCTCTTCCATCATTAGCCCTAGTGAAATTTATTGAAGAAAATCCTTCTTCATCCATTCAATTGAGATATGATCAAATCCTTAAATTAGAAGAAGATAGAAATAAAGCAAAAATTATTCATGAAAAACATCAACAACTTGTAAAATCTTCTTTTGATGCAAGTTCTACCGGCTCAAAGATTTTGTCAATTGGTGATCTTGTTCTGAAATGGGATAAAGCACATGAAGAAAAGGTAAGCATACCAAGTTTCAGAAAATTTGGCTTGGACCATTTCAGATTACTGAAAAGATAGGCTCAAATACATTCATACTCCGAGATTTAACGGGAAAGAGAGAATCTCTTCCTGTAAATGGGTTTGTCTTAAAGAAATTCTTTTCATAAGGAGGTAACCCCTTCTTAATTGTACATATTCCTTTCTGCAAAGTTTTTAATTGTTTTTGCAAATAAAGGTTGTTAATAAGTCTCTAATTGACTGTTTACTATTTAGAAAATTTCTTAGGAAAAATATTATAAATATTTATTTTGTGTAAATGAGAATTTTTAAAGAGATGATCACTTTTTTTGGATAGTTTAAAATAAAATGTTAAACTTTGAAATATTATTCCAATCATTTGCATGATCTTTTGAAAACTTGAGGAGAATGTAAATCATTATAAGTTTATTGAGCAGAGAAAAGGTTATCTATAAAAGTAAAGATTTTTCAAAGTCTTAGTACTCAAGAAACTCTGAAAATTGTCATCCATTGATTCTTAAGGATAAAACTATTTCACCCCATCCATTTAAGTTGTGATTTTTTAGAATGTAATTCTAAGAAATTATATGAAAAATTTAAGAGATAAGAGGTCTCATTATGAGCCGACTTACCATGTTCATAAGAAGTAATGAAACTGACATTACCAATACTGCATATCAAAACAGGGTAATGGCTTATAAATATAAGACAAGGGGTCTCATCACGAGCCAGCTTGTTCAATTTAATTACAACTAGTGAATGGCATTGTTATTAACTGGCTACCAAACCAGAACAATGGCTCTTAAAAATAAAAAATAAGTAAAAGACAAAAACATGAGATAAAATGTCTTATGAATTTATCTTTTAAAAAGTCATAATTTTAGTTGGATGGGACAATGAATAAGTTAATGGTTAAAAGGTAACCCTGTCGAGACTATGAACATTTGCAGGCAGCAGAGGCAATGCCTATGACAATAGAGTATATTATAAAAACCAGACTTGGAGAAATCCACTTACTTCATTATTAACACCAATCAAAGCTTGAGATAACCCAAAAAAAATTTATTCTCAAGAAATTCTCAAGAAATTGTAAGTAATTTTTATTCTTTTTCATAGTTAGATTTTATTTTTGATTATCTTAAGATAGTTTTCATTATCTTTAAAAATATTTACTTACTAGAAATATAGTATTCATTTTATTTTTTCAGAGATAACTGTTTCTTTCAGTGAATCGCCAATTGTTGTACTGTACAACAACCCTCCCTTTTTCCAAAATTTTAGAATAAAATTCATTTAGAAATAGGGTCCCTTTTTTCTTCTTTTAATATAGGAATAAAACACTTAGAAATAAAGATTCATTGTTTTGAATGACTCATTGCATATCTTTGTTACCAAGTGTGTACAAACAAATACAACATTCAAAAACTTCCGATCCGATCAAATATAAAAGACTTTATTATAGAAAATAAATCAATTGCAAAAGTCCCATGAATAGTAATCGGAAATCGGAAATTGGAAGAAATATTTGAGAGAAGTTTTACATACATGTTCAAAATATCCGATGCGATTAATCGCAATCATGTGATCAGAGCACTTTTAATAAATTCTTTTTGGTCAATTGAAAATTCTCCGATTGTGATGCGCTTTATTATAAAACACTTTTCAAAAAGAAATAAACTTTTTTTTCGCTTAAATGAGAAGAATCTTTATATGGTAGTCCACATCCTAAGCTAGAATTAGGAGAAGTTGTAATCATGTCGACAACGGAGAAATCATTATGATATCTGTGTACCATTTGAATACTTTCAATTGCGATTGAAATTTAATATTACACATTGGATGAATTCGAAATAAGTAATATTATAATATTTCACAAGCGCCAAATCTCCAATGGTACGATTGGCATTAAATAACAAATCAAATAAATATTGGCTTATGATTCTGTTTTAAATACGCGAAGTGTGACCCAAAAGGAAAATTTAAGTGTTATACAGAATCAATAAATAATGAATTATGATTTGTAGTTGTTCTTTTCACTTGCTTGTTCATCACGACTGAGAAGCTTATTGCCTTGCAGAATCAAAGAACGCCAAATATTTTCATTCGCGGACCGAGGGAAACAATATCAGACACAGAAATGTCGAAGAGAACAAGGAGAATGAAGGCTGCTGGTGCTGCTAAGTTTGTTGAGATTCCTACAGTCTCAAAGGAAAAGCCAGCAAAGCTGAAACTAGTTACAAATACATCATGTGAAGGACTCGGCAGAATGACATGGGAAGGAGTGTATAATCTATTGGAGAATGAAATCCCTAAAGTCACAATAGCAAAGGTATCAGTACCTGATGAATATAACTCAGATTCTGACTCTGAAGTTACTGATAGAACACTTGCAAATTCATTCCTGAATATCCTACAGGACAAATTGTGTTGAAAATTGAGGAGATCCCTCCTCTGGATGTATTATATAGCCCTAAACATGAGGTTGTTGTTAAAAAATAGAGAAAAAGAAGGAAGATGGATCAGGACACAAATTTTGCTTCACAGGAAGAATTCATGAGTATTGTTTATAAGAATGCCGAAGTGAATCCATCTGAGGATCTCACTAAGTTATCTCAATATGCAGGAGCATACAGTGCTGCGACAATAGATAAAGCTCCAGAAGTTTCTCAGTTGATGACTCAGGAAGATCTACATCTAGCTTTACTTGAAAAACAAGCTAATGAAAATCAGCAGAAAATTGCTCAATTTGAACAGCAATTTCAAAATCAAGAGCTCAGAATTAAAGAGCTAGAAGAGCAGCTTGTCACAGAAAAGAAAAAAGTTGATGAACAAACTTTAAGTAATCAGCGACAGTTGAATCAAGAGATTGCAAAGCTACAAAATTTGTTACAAGATGAAAGGAACACAAAGATTGTGCAAGAACAAGAATTTCAAGCAGCCTTAGATAAATTCAAAGATTTTCCCAAATTGAATGAATTCAAAACAGAAGCTCTTGAAGCCAATAAACTGTTGTCTCAGCAATTAAATATTTTTTGTACAAAATTAACTCAAACGGAGCCATTTATTGATATAACATCATCTTTGATACAGGGCATAGTTACTCTCAGGCAAGAGATTGATGATGCCGATGAAAAGATTTCTAAATTTCTTACTTGGCAAGGTACAGAAAAAAGAAGAAAAGCTAATCTTCCTAAAATAGAAGAAAGACATAAGGAAATCCTGTTTACAGAGTGGGAACGGCAGTTAATGAAAGCCGAGAGAGCTATATCAAGAGCTAGAGGCATGATGGGTAATATAACACAGTTTATCAATGACAGCTTATATGCAATTAATCTCATTTCAGATTGTGTTCCAGGCAGTTTGCTTAAAGTCAAAGACACTGATCGCAGATGGAAAGAATAAATACTGAATAAAAATCAACAGATCAATGAGCTTCAAACAATATCTTAGGATAATATGTGGACCTATCTAATTAAGCCACTCAATCAACAATTAGCTATTAAATGCCTATCAAATGCTGTTGATTGTTTGATTCCAGAATTCTCCGATGCCACATACGCTGGACAGTTACATTCCAAGATGAGTCATCCGTCAGAGGTCCAGGAAATGTTGAAAATTTGCCACCTGGCTACATTGAGCGAGAAGGAAAAGCAATGAATCAGTTCCATTTTAAGATAGTGTTTCTGTTTTTAAATTGATAGATTGTAGCAGTAGTAGTAGGATTCTGTTTTCATGTAATTTCATATTTAAACCCCTCTCATGCATTGGAGAAGGGGTCCTGAGTTGTAATATTTTTGACTTGGAGATTACATTTTTGTACTCCACTGGCTCTTATATTTTATAAAGGATCACATCTGGTGATTTTATGCGGAATTATCTTTAAAGTGTTGCATTTCTATACCTTGGATTTGATTTTGCATCGGAATTACTGGATTAGAGTATCAGATTTCATTTGAAAGCTTTCAAGATGGATAAGGTATTTTTATCTATTCACTGTTGATTTCTTTTGTCATATGATATTTTCTTTAAAATTTGCTATCATTTATATATATTTGTTTTTATAACGTTTCTTTATATATCATTTTTGAATATAATTGAAATGTTATCTTTCATAAGTGTATGTAGATGATATACAATGATGAATACAATATGCTAATATAACTCTGTTTAATTTCTTAAACAGAGTTATCTTTATTTGTTACTGCACATTTCAATTAAACTTTAATACATTTTTATGGTTATTGTTAAATTGAAATAATTTTAAGTTGTATTCACATATGATACCTGGGTTAGTCTTAGAATTTCTTTATCAGTATTTAGTTTAAATTAGATAGTTTTATTTTAGTTATTTAGTCCCATTTTCACTCATCCAAATCAACCAATCACCAACCCATTAGTTATAAGGAAACTGGTCCTTTCAATCCAGTGGGAGCCACCATACCAAATGGATAAGGAGCTGTCCTAAGGTCTCGACCGGGTGGTTCTCCCCAATGTTTGAAGCAGAGATCTTCTAGGCTTCAACACTACCCCATCAAATGGCTTGAGGTGTTCTCAAAGAAAGTTAGTAAACATACCCGTCTTTCATATTGTAATTGATGAAGGGGGTTCTATGTGTATTATGTCAATCCAATATTGGAAATTTCTTGGTTTTCCCACACTCAATCGGTCTCCAACAATTCTAAATGCTTTTAATGGCCGAGGGTTCCATCCTTTTGGTATTTTGTAGGATTTACCTATAGGGGTCGAAGGAAAAACCATAAATCTAGATGTGGAGGTGGTTGATGCCCCTCTAGATTACAACCTTATCCTAGGTCGTAGTTGGTCTTATGCTATGACTGTTTTTGTTTCATCGGTCTTTCGGCTTATCAAGTTTCCAGATAAAGGAAATATCGTTACAATAGACCAGATGACTTATTTTTCATCTAATCTAGCCTCTACAGAAACTATCCAGCACATCGGTAAAACGACTATCCCTTACAAGGATGTCGGCGTAGGTTTGATTAAAGATTCTGGTTTACTAGGAAATTTTTCCTTTCGTGTTCCTAACGTATCGCCTCCTATTGCAAATATTCATATGATTTCATCGAATACTATTATTTTTGATGATCCTTGGATCATACCTTCCGATTTCGAGGTGGATTCATTTGATGACGCGATGCCTTTGAGTCCCTTTCAAATTGAATATCAGGTTGTATAGTCGCTTTCTGATCCTCATCAACCTTGGCAGTTGTCCAAGTTGTCCAAAGATTTCGTCACGACATCTTATTACACAAAACCATAGTGATTTCTGACTGTAACCTTATGATGTATATCTTGACCAAACAATTTCTAGGGGGCAAGTATTCCAAATGGATAGTTATCCTGCAGGAATTTGAGTTGAAATTTGAAAAATCCATGGCAAAGAAGTCTTTGGCTTTTGCCAAATTGATTTGTGATTTCATGTGTACTGATACTGAAACTGTGGCAGAGCAGCCCATTGTAAACGAATCCTTGTTTCTTATCAGTACTCTTGATCCTTGGTATGGGGATGTTATTGTTTATCTCCAAGCCCAATATTTTTGACCTGAAATCTCATGATCTCAGTGATGGAAAATACGTTTCCAATTCCAACAATACAATATTATTGGTGATACACTCTATCGTCATGGAGCGGATTCTATTTTCCGACATTGTCTTACTCATGAAGAAGCTGAGAAGATTCTGAATGACTTTAATTCTGAAGCATGTGGCGGTCATATGTCTAGGTATGCCACAACCCGAAATATATTGCACGCTGGTTATTTATGGTCGTCCTTATTCAAATATTGTATCTATGCAATCCGGAAATGCCCCAATTGTTAGATCTTTGATCGTAAAATGCGTGCACCACCTGCTCCTCTTCACCCTATAATTGATGTCGGTACTTTCGCAAAATGGGCTATTGAATTTATTACATGTAACCCTCACTCGACTGGGGGGCATGCATATATTATCTTGGCGGTAGATTATTTTACTAAGTGGGTCGAGCCGATGCCTACATTTTCGACAGACGGCAAGACTGCTGCAAATTTCGTGTTCAATCATATAATTGATATATTTGGTGTTCCTCAAGCTATCATTACAGATCATGGAATTCATTTTCGAAATATCATGATGACTGAACTAACAGATCAAATTGGCCTGCACCATGATAGTTCTACTCCATATTACCCGCAGGCTAATGGTCTGGTTGAAGCTATGAATAAAGTTTTAGTTACTATGATCAAACGAATCATTGGTATTCATAAGTTGAATTGGCATACCATGCTATTTTCAACACTTTGGGCATATTGGACCTCAGTAAAAACATCAAATGTTTTACGGTTTGGAAGCTGTGTTACCTATTGAGTGCGAAATTTTGTCATTAAAATTAGCCATAGAATTACTCCCAACTACTTCTGAAGAAGAGAAACGTTTTTTTACTTAGCTCAGCTAGATGAAAATTGACACACTGTTGCATTAGCAAATGAAACTCATGCAAAACGAATGAAAGCTCAGTATGACAGAAATGTTACACCTCGCAATTTTTCAGAAGGAGACCTAGTTTTAGTATACGATCAAGTGAACGATAAGCTAGGGGCTAGAAAATTTGTACCTATGTGGCATGGTCCTTTCATTGTTAAGCAAAAGCTGGCAAAAGTGGCCTATGAACTGATAGATTCTGATGGGTTCTCCTTAGATAAACCCAGAAATGGGCTTTATCTGAAGAGATATTATGCTTAAATTCTTAGTGGAGATTTTTATTAGATTAGTTTCTTTACTGTTGGTTTGTCTTAGATTAGAAAATCATGCCTAGTTTAGAGTGTGATCTTATCACTATTCCTTCTTATCTGGGTTTTACTCTTGATATTACAGATATCGATGTCTCTTCAAACATATATTGGTTTTGCTGATGGTTCTTGTTGTAATACACAGAACATTTCTTCTACTGCTTGGGTTATCTATTCACCCTCTGATGAGTTAGTATCCATGCATGGGGTAAGCCTCGGTAAAACAATCATAGGTTGAAAAACACCTTATGATTGGAAAAAATGATAATTCAAAAATTCAAAAATGTTATAAGTCTACAAATCGATCATCCTATCCCTGGTGATGATCAGGATAGGAAACTACTGCTCGGGCCACCCTACATAGGAACCTCCTAAAAGGACATGTAACCCCAATCACATATCTCTGTAACCTAAGTGGAATATCATCTATACCAGTCTCTGGAATATTTAGTGTCAAGCACTCTAGATGATGCTCCAAGTTGGTGAGGATCTTTGCTGATTGGCCCTATGGAGCTGGTGCTACTATAGCTAGGTGTCTCCTCTCATAAGGCTGGCAAGAGGCTGGTCGTTGTGGGCCCACATCTGCATTTAAACTTTTTATTATTACTTTTTGCCGATTAAAAAAAAAAAAAATAGAACTTAGAAAATGTTGAAAATGCTTTTTACCTGAATCATCCCACAGTTCTCCTGCTGGAAGAGCCATGTCTCTATCACCGTAGAAGTCCATTCCGGTGTATGGAAAGTCCTCAATCACAAAAATTTTGTTGTTCAACCAACGAAAATATGCAAGCAGAAATCAAACAACCTCTATGCCCTCAGCGTGATGGGCCATCAAAGCAACCCAACGAACCATCCTAGGCTCTTGAGGTCGACCAAAATCAACAGGAGTGTATTGCGGGGTTAACATGGGGATCCTCTCTAGAGAAAAGGTGACTACAATGGACCCATATCCAAAGTTTTTTAGCTTCTCATTCTTTGCTCTGGTAATTTGGCCTTTCACATTGGCCAACACAGCCTTGCACTAGTTGAAAATGGTGCCTCGAAAGCAGTCTACTGCTATGCGCATCTAGGAACTGGTAGCCACATGAAATGTTTCACTCCCACACAGTCTAGTAACAATGAATGCAATGAATTTGAGATTATGTCGGATGATATTTTTAATATCAATCCGTTTATCCTTGGGGTCTGCTCGATCATCCCAAAACTCTAGTCGGAGACTAGCAACAGACTGGCCACCTGGCCTAGTCCCAGATAGAGATATTTGTTCACCCCTCTTAGGAAAACTAGTCAAAAAATATATATACTCTGGCTCAATTTCGAGCCGGTGGCCGCCAATCACAAAACACTGGTCCTGAGTGTTCCATTTTCTTACTAGCCATGTCAGGAGGTCTACTTGGGCCCTCATGCATTGTATGGCCCAGAACTTGTACAATCCGCATGCTCTCAGTGCTTACAGTGTGGGCATATGATTCATTGCTATTTCATCTACATCCTCGTGCTCACGTTCTCTCCAAGTAAGAATTTTGAATGTCCTACAATACACAAAGAGACATATTAGAACAAACTGGTTTCAAAAAGTTTGGGCAGAAATTAGGAAATTTAAGTTTTAAAATTCATTGCACAGGGTCCACACCCTTTGCTTACAAACAATGTGTAGGAATGCATGGGAGCTGTGCAATAGGTGCGAACCCACGAGTTTTTTCCTTGTAGGAAAAAGTCGGGGTCTGCAGGGCCCGCATGTTCCGCCTGCGGACCCCCGCTAGCGATTTTTTAAACCTATTTTTCCCTTAAAAATGAAATTTAAAGCCTAAAAACAAAATGTAAATGGATGAAATGTAAGATAAGGAGGACGTGGATTACCTAGAGTTGACGGATTTCGATTCCAATAGACGGATTTTCTGGAATCTTTATAGGAAATTTTTTACCCAAAAGCTCTCACTTTTCACTCTGAACTCAAATGGTAAAAATGAAGTTAGAAAAGCCCTTTTTATAATTTTTTTCAAATATTTTTAATTTTTTAATTTTTCACTTTAAGAAAGATAATTTTTGAAAGAATTTTTATTTATCTTAAATAGGTATGTGTAATGTTTCAAGTTTTTGTACAAAAAATTGGATTTTTCGGGAAAATTAAACGTTTTTTACGAAGAGCATACTTTTATCACTTTTTCGGACTCTTTAAAAATTTTACGAAAAAGCGAAACATTGCAGTCCTCTTTTAAGCCCTTTTCAGACTCTCAAAAATTGAAAAGATTTCCGAGCATTTCATTATTTGAACTCGTTAAAATAAATTAATGATCGTCGCTTTAGTATAAGTTTACCCCTTTTACAGACTGAAATGGACTATTTACGAAAAAGATATAGGTTGACTAATTACGGTCAATAGAGTTCTCTCCCACATTATTTTATCCTTTTTCAGGCTCGAGAGACTAAATTTATGAAAAAGTACACCCATGGAGTTTTCTTAAGTTTTTTCTTCTGACTTCCTAGAATTGAAAAACACCAAGTTACTCCTATACTGGACTCGTTAAAATTTAATAGTAAAGGACCTGTTCAATTTCAAACAGGAACAAACCACTCCTTCTTAGGGTTTGAATCTTAAACTAAGTTGGAATCATCCGAAGGATGAGCTTATAAACAAGAAAATGTTATCCTCCTCAAGCTTGTCAAAAATAAAGAGGTACTTGCCAGAAATGGTGGGACAAAAGAGAGAAAAACGAACTTGTTTGTTACATTTTGATTATTCAAAAATCCGTTAACCACTCTTGAACACAACACTTTTGTTCACCTGGGTTGGGAAATCCTTTGCCTAATAGTTAATTAAAAAATATTGAAAGTCTTCAGCCGGTTTCTGGGTATTAGCTTTGGGTTAATTGTCACAAATCCATCTGTAGTGTCGTTATGTGTTCAAGAGGACAGTTCAAACAAACCATTCATCTGCAAAATATTTTTCTTCCTTTTTGACCATCCCTGAGTCAGTCCTTACCAATATATTTCTTCAAAACTTGATCTATGATTTCGTGTTGTGGGCTTGCCTATAACGGATCACTTTCTATCGACGACAGCTCATTATCTAGGAAGTTGATCTATAAATCGTCAGTACCTTGAAATCTGCATGCCTCAAAGGTAGGTTTCTCGCCTTCGATGACAGGTCACATCATTGACCTTCGATCGAATGATTCTGTGACATGTTCAACTTCAGCTCAGTCATTCACATTTCATGGATTGTACTGAGTACTTTGAGGGCCATTGACATTATTGGTTGTTACTCTCACACTTGTTAACAGTTCACACTATTGACTGATAATCAAGTGGTTTCTACCATGTTTGACTTCGACACATTCATTCACATGGATAGAATCATACTAGTTCAGGAAGAGAAAATCAAGACCCTGGATCGGGTTTCTACCATCCAGGCTACGAGGAATTTTGTTATTCATTATACAGTGGACTATTCATAAACAGATGGCTGCATCCGTACTGTGTCTACACATGTTTATACTATTTATTTTTTACAAAATCATTTCTGTATCAGAACAGTTTAGTCAGTTTTCTAGTTAGTTTTGATCTGAGTATGGGAATGCCTACCTCAATGATGATATGTCTACATATATACATTTTTCATTTGAATTTTTTTACAGGTTCCGACTGGGGTGTCCTTAGGATGATCCTTGAAATGATAAAGTACTTCACTCTTCATGCATGACAGACTCTATCTTCACCTATTACAGACTTTGCACTTTAGGGGGCAATCTATTTCACTAAAAGTTGTTACCTTGACATTCTGCTATCTATATGAGCTCATTATCACTCATACTTACCTCCTCTACAAGTCTAAAACATCAATTCCTCATGTCAATCCTTAAAAATAAGAGAAAAGCTCTCAAAAGTCTCTAAAACTTTGGTATCGCACTTTCTCTTTGTCTTACCTGCAGTCCCGAACCTAATGGTAATGTCTCCTACATACATAATTGCACTTTCTTTGTGTTAAGAGTATGAACCCCTATAAAAGATTAAAAGGGCACAAGTAAACTCAAAAATCTCAATTTCAGTCTTTTCTAGAAGCTTATAGAAGAAATCTTGCGGTGGCAAGACTGCTCTTTTCAGGTTCATGTATCCCATACCTTAAGGAGCTAACCCCTTGATGTGAGGAACTTATCCCTTTGAAGGAGGATTCTATCCCTTCATAGGTGTAACTAAAACCTCTTCTTTTGCACTATAAAAAGAGGCATTGGGCAGCCACAAAGGGAGTTCAAGCTTTAGTGTTGTTCGAGGTAAAGTGCTATTGGAATTTAGACTCCTTTAGCTGAGATTTTGTGAGGAAAGATTACATACCTCTATGTGTCTCATTTGGAAGAGTGCAAGGCTTTTCAGAGTAAAGGAGATTCCTACTTTGGTCCCCAGGAAGACCTGTTCAACATCAAGGCTGAAAAGGTTGTAAGGTTCTTCTACTATTTCAAAGTTAATACAAATAAGTTTGTTTTTCTCAATAAGCTGTCAATTGATCATTTATTTTATGGATTCCTTGATCACCATAATAAATATGATTTATGAATATATGGTATGCAGGTGTTATTTGATGTTTTTTTTTTTTTTATTGCAGATCTTCGAAGATAACTTTTTTGGGCGACTGAAGGACGACTTCTACAAACAAGCGTTGGATCTAAGGTAGGATCTTAACAACTTTGTAGCATTTACTTATAAATCGTGATATATCTAGAGAAATGTAGATTTAATTGTTTGTTTGTTGCTAGACTATATTCTGATACTAGGGAGATCGGTCTTGTCCGCAAGATCGATTTATCCGGCCAACAGTGCATAAAGAGATCCAGGTTGGGGAACATGCTTACTTGAGAGTTAGATGCAATAAGAGCTCCTTGAATATTGGGTCATGTGCCACGCTGGAACCTCAGTCATCTAGAAATTTTGAGATCCTTTAGAGGTCTGGGCTTGTGGCCTATAGGATATCCTTACATATTTCAGTTAAAATCCATGAAGTTTTCCATGCTTCTTTGCTAAACGATATGTACAAGTTTCTAATCACGTTATCAATTCATTTGTGCTATAGGTGGAATAAGAGGGAGAGTTCAATCCATATCCATTATGAATTCTACTCTAGAGGGGTCTCATGCTTCATAATTGAGTCATATAGAAACTCAATTAGAAAGGGAACAAGTTTGGGCCTGAGGAAGCCACTTGGGAAATGATTCATGCCATGAAGAAAAATTATCCATTTTTTTTTCCTGTTGAGGAAAATGTTCATATATATTTGTAAATACCGTAAGGATTTGTAAATATAAAGCTCCAAGGAAAATATGTTTTTTCTTTCTTTATTTAGCATATCTTATTTGTGTATCTGGATAAAGGACACCGAGGATAGTCTCCCCCAAGGGGGAGGGGTTTGTAGCAACCCATCTTGTAATTGGCTTGATCTTGCCATGTAAATTACCTCAAGTATTCGAATTTTGAAAATTAAAATGGGTCGAGTGAGGGACACAGATTCGAAATGGAGTTAGGTAGGTCAATTTATTGGGATATTCAATTTACTTCTTAAATTGGATAGAGTGGAATACCATTGAAGACTGGTTACTGAAGCTTTAAATGCACTGGAATGGTGTGTTTAATGGGATTGTTGTTGGGAATTGATGGATTTAAAAAATGGGACATGCTCATGCTGGTTTGGGGATGGCATGAGATAAAAAAAAGATAAATATTTTAATGCACAACATGTAAGTGTGTAGTGGGAAACAAATACCCAGGAACACACCTTGGGAGAAATATCACAAAGCAGATGGTCATAGGAAGGATAGAAGGGAGTGCATAGGATACACGCACACATAGATAGAGAGAAGGGGGAATTATGTGAGTATTAAAAATAACACAGAAATATATGCACGCATCAGTGGTTGAGGAGTTCTAAAGAAGTATTATTTGCACCACGAGAAAATAGGAGAACACACAGGTGTTGTTGGGAACAACTGAGAAGAAACTCCCATGTGCACTAAAGAAGGCATCAAGTGTACATCATGGATGGTAGAGGCATGGAGAATGAATGAGTAGTAAAAATTAGTGACACCTATAATAGAGTGGATGACACTGAGTTATTCCACTACCCCCAGAAGGCTATCATACCTTCGGTTGAGCAATAGGATTACAAGAGGAATTATACTTAAGATGAGGATAAATATCAGGATACTTCAGGGGGTTGGAGGGTGGATATGGCATTCTCTAGAGTATCTTGACAACCTGGGGTAAAGGTTTAGCCCTTGGATTCCTAGTAAAGGAAATTCCCAAGTCCTCCTTACTTCTTTATTTGATTTGATTGTGGGTTCTCTATTATGTTCAGTGGGTGCAACCATTGTAATGAATGTTTCCAAGGTGGGGGTGGAGTGTGCGTGTGTGTGTATGAGCTATTGGATAGTTGGAGGGTGGAGAGAGTTTTCGTATAGATTCCTTGTGCATTAGTTAACTTCTGAGTAGGTGGTGGGTGGAGGTAGGAGCCTGGAGGATCTCTAGAGTGCCTTTTTGAGCTGGAATTTGGTGTTTATTCCCTTGAGAAAGACAACCTCAGTCCATGTAATTTGGCTCCGGTGTGACAACTGTACATAACTTTCTTGCAACTTGTCTATGGTTGGGTGGAGGGTTGAAATCCTGAACTTAGTTGTTCATCTTCAATATAATATCTAAGATAAGATTGTTTGAAACAAAGTGTGGATTCCATGTTAAAGTGTGAATGAATGGTATGATATTGAGCTGGATGACAAGTATTGGATTACTTGTGTATACATACTAAATGACTGGTTAAAATCCATATGAGGATGTATTGATGAACATGAAAATTTCATATGAATAATGACCTTATGTTAACATTCTACTACAGAGAATTGTTCAATTGTGATAGTGTTGGGATTGCACTAGTGAAATGCTTGCATAGTGAATTCAAAAGTCACTCTAGTATGATTTTCATCTTGTGATGAATCAATGTTATATCGGTCAACTAGTCCTATCATATAAATGTTATACATATCTTGTTGATAATTTGATGGCTATGTCCCTTCTAGCTGAGTATGATAATATGCAAGTGATGTTGAATCCCTCATCATTATTGTTCAACTAATGTGGTTGATAGTGCCAAGTAAGGTGGGTTCCCTATTGTTGTAGAGTTGTTTTGTTCTTTTTGTACTTAGGAATAATTACTTAAGGAAATAGTTTTGTTTGGTGGCATTCCTTGAGGGAATGTATATCAAGTTATTCTTATGATTTTATCATCAGTTCATTGGCCATTGAGGCGCTTGAAAATACCTAAGAAATGATAGAAAATCATAAAATAAATCAGCCTTTAGAACTCTTTTCAATGCTGAAAATGGCTAGGAATTCAAGTTTCTAGAACCATAGGTTAGGGGTCGAGAGGTTGGCTAGGCAGGCTAAATCTCAGTGGGTCTCTTCCTGACTTGGATCAGACTAATTGTGTAATTCCCGAAAGTCGAGATGCAAGCAATTCGGGAGGTCAGAGGGTCAGAGTTGATGCTAACACAACCTTTTATCATGCCAAGGAAAGGGGACAACTCTGACTTAGGTATGAGGTTAGGGGTCAACCTAGGAAATGAAAATTACAAGTGTGTGTGCCAATGGGTAGGGATGACTTCTGATGGTTTTTTAGCCTCTTGCCACATGGCCTATCCACCGTGGCAATGGCATCTCCAATCACCTTCCACTTAAACCACTAGGCACTTTCCATGTGGTGGGTGAGGTGATGTGGAAGGGGATAAAATCCTATCTTTAAGAAGGGATAACTCTCAATCCACAAATTGGATTGAGGCAAAGTTTATATCCTTGTAATTGTCTTGACGAAACAAGCATGGCGATGGTGTATAATTCTACTTCTAAGATAATAGAAAAAAAAATTGAGGTCATGTTCCCATAACCATATTTGATCTAGGTGGATATTGGTGGCCACCCTCCTATTCCACTTGGGGCCCCACCATTTCTTCTATTAGTTTTTCAGTTTCATTAATTGTAGCATAGTTTACTATTTTTGGAAGTTTTTTGGGTCCTAGACTTTTGGAGCCATTTTGAGTCCCTAAACGACGTTTTTTGGGAACAATAGTGAGAAAAATGAAAGTTAATTTTATGTTTCTCACTCAAAAAGTTGTATTCCTCAGATAGATCTTTCTAAAAAGGTATTGTGTGTGTTAAACACAGATCGTAGGCCAAAGTTACGTCCTCGGAAAGATTGATGTCCAAATTTACGCAAACGAGGCCCAAAGTTTTGGCGCTTCATCTCCAAAGGTTATTTTTTTGGATGTTTAGGATTTTCGATTGTTTCTAAATAATAAACAGGCCCTCGAGCCTAATTTTAAGACATTTCGGAGGCCTGTAGTTGCCACATATCTTCTTAGAGATAAGATACCATTTCCCTACATAATTTATTTTCATTCTGTCTGTAAGCATATTTCAGTTATTTGTTATTAATGAAAGGAATTTTTATTTCTGATGCATCTCTACTTTTATGTGTATTTATGTATTTCATTGTATTCCTCCATAAATATGGATCAGGCCTTCTTTGCATGTCCCCAAAGAGGTCAGGTTTTAAGGAGATAGGGCTCGTTCTCATTGCACCTTTGTAAGATCATCCTCGCAAACCCCGACGATTACCCATGGGGGAAGAAAATAAATATGACAGATCAAGATATCCTATCAAAATATTTCTCGAGTAGGCCCTAGAGAAGAAAAGGAACGTGATGATGGATAACTTTGGCTAGATCCTTCAACAGTTGCCCATCGTCGGCGTGTCTACATCCAATAGTAACTCTGGAGGTTCCACTCCTTTTAAGGTACATGAAAACCTCGACATTCCCATATTTGAGGGCCAAATAGATACATATGTTGCAGATAGATGGTTGAATGTATTAGAAGGATATTTCTCGGTTCATGACCTTTCGAACCAGGAGAAGATTATTTTTGCACTCCTCAAAGCCCTCCCCCATGTCAAGGACTGTGGGAAACCCACTGTGAGAAAAGGGACGAGGGGGAACCCTCTCTATTCTCGGTCGTACCCACTTGGAATTCTTTCCAAGATGCCATAAACGAACCATATTATCTCTTGGGGATGTATAAGGACAAGTACATACAATGGACTACGTTGTGACAGCAAAGGGATCAACATGTGCATAAGATGACGAATCTGTTCCATACCCTGTGTACAAAGTTGGCTATCAAATATTCGGAGATACATTTGGTGCTAAAGTACCACAATTTTCTGCATAGACACATTCATGAGGAAATGGAGTTCTTCGACATCTCCTCTCTTGGTACATCATACTAGTATGCTGCCAAGATTGAGATAAAATTCAAACAAAGTAAGCGAGACTTTGGATTTTTGAATCAAAAGCAAGGGAAAGGTGCCCCAAAATCGCAAAACAAAGGAAAAAGCCAAGGCATGGTAGCCCAAGACAACCTTCCAAAGCTACAAGTGAAGAACAACACGACGAAGCTGAAGAAGAACATGGGGAAGTGGTGTGAGTTCCATAAGAGCTCCACTCACAACACAAGTGAGTTTCAGGCGAAGTAGTCACTAGTGGCTAAGATGAAGTATTCTGAATCAGATACATGCTCCGCCTCTAAATCTAAACCCAACAAGGAGAATGACAAAGGGAATCAGATTATCGATGAGTAGCCCAACACCACCATTGCCACCACGAAGATCCAGAAGGAGGAACCGAAATATCCAGAGGAGGAGGAGAATTTCTTCCACTCCCATATGTGGGTAAAGGGTTCCCTGCTACAGTTCATTATCGATAGTGGGAGCCAAAAGAACCTCATCTCAGCAGAGGTCATGAAGCAGTTGGGCTTGCAAACCACAATACATCCATAGCCATACACCATCTGGTGGCTTCACCAAGGACGGGATCTCGGCATCAGGCAGTAGTGCCACCTTCCCTACAGCATCAAGCCCTTCATGAATGAGGGTGACATTGCTCCTCTTGATGTTTGTGGTGTATTATTAGGCCAACCATACTTGTGGAAGCGACATGATGTGTATGAGTCATGACCTCGTGCTATTATTGTTACTTTGGGCAATAAGTTGTATAGGATACTAGAGGTACCACTGCCTGCCACTATCTCTTTGGCTACTGCAAAACATTGTAGTAAGGTCATTTCCAAAACCAGAAAATTTATTTTCCTGATGATCCGCCCTCAGGGAAAGTAGAATATTGTGGCCATGACCCCTAAATAGGGTTCTTGTTAAACACTATGTTAAACACACACACACAAGAGACTCAACACACAATGAAAGATAAGCGTGAGGCTTTCTTATTTTCCATTATACAAAGATGTACATTTATAGTACAATGGTGTGACTCTTGATTTCACATTGCAAGGTCACTTGGACTCCATTGTGACTTTTCACATTCCACAGCTACCCATGTAGGATTAGGTGTTCCAACATCCCCCCTTAATCTGAAGGGGTATGTGTGAGTCCAAGAAAAGAGTTGTAATACAAATCTGCAAAGTATACATGGCAGCACTTGGGATGAATCAACTCTCTAAAATGTTGGAAAAAGAGAGGTGGTTTAAGGATGAACACCAACACTGGAATGCAAAACTTGTTGCAGTTCCCAGAACTCTTCCAAAACTGGCAAGAAGCTGAAGGCTTCTGCTAGAGGAATTTTCCCTCATAAAAAAGGGAGACCTTCGACCTAAAAGAAGGGAGGTCTACTACCTATGATGGTTTTAGGTTATCCACCAACCAAAGATGATGGTTTAAGGTTGTCCACCAACCGAAGGCATGCTCATGGGCATCCGTGTCTCTAGCTACATCTCTGAATCTGGAATGACGAATTGTGGCTCGGTGCTCGCTTGAACCGATGGCTACAAATTTGAACATGGAGTGAGAGATTATGGCTCGCTCGCTTGATCCGTCATCGAAGCTTGTACATGACTCACCATTTTCCCCTCTCTATCGTGACAAGGTGAGATTATGGCGAAAAATCAAACTGCAAGTTTTCTCAATATCTCAGAACAAGTTCCTTCCACATGTGTCTGTGCCTGGTTGCCGATGCCCATTGCCAAGAAGCGATCCATCCAATATGAATCTTGGTTCTTGCAAGAGGGTTAAGCTTGTTTCTAAAGCATCTCATGTGGAAGAAATGAGGCCACACACCATGAGTTCTTGCAGATGAATAAGATCAAAATGCTAATCATATGGCCAACTCGATCACAATGTTGGAATTTCTCAATCTAATGTTGTCATGCAGTGGAGCAGATCCTGAAGAGGTGCAGAACCGTTATACAGAATCCCAAGACTCTGAAATATGATGGGCTTTGTGTAGTCTGGAATATGAAAGGACACATCCTTGTCATATCCAAGACCAATTCTATGCTTGTTGTGGACAAGCTCTTCCCAAGGTCTGATGATGGGCTTGAGAAGTGCAGGTTGAACTGCTGCATCTGCATGAAAATCTGCTCTAGTACAAGGAACTAAATGTGAATCATCTGCACCTTTATCTTCTTTCTTCTAATGAGAGTCCTTCACAATGTTCTGAATAGAAACATGTTCAGAATGGTGACTCTTTTGCTGAAGTTCGTCTTGCTGGAGCTGAGATTCCAACTGAAAAAACTCAATCTTTTCTTGTGCATCTTGTAAACAAGTCTGAGTATTACAAAGAGTATGCTTGCTCATTCTTATCATATCATCAACATTTGAATGAATGAGGTTATTCAACAACTCTAATACCTCATTGATTTTAGCCATTTTCAACAATTTAGGTTCAAAAAATGAAAGGGTGTCGGCTTCAACTGAAAATGCACCCGTTTACAATGCGATTCAACTTCTTTTAAACAAATACAATAAAATACAATGATCTCAAAATACTTTCAACTATGAAACCCTAGCACAAAATCCGCTTCTCAAAATGATGGAGGAAATCAACAATTACTTACATCAACAACTCCACAGGTCCCATGATTTTGGTCGATTGGCAAGCCAGCCTGATGGTGCAGTAACATCAAACCAAGCCAAGCCTCGAGGACCCAGCCTTCTGGACTCCTAAGAGGGCCTTCATGTGTATGGACATTCTGTGGCTGCTTAGTGTGTTCGGTTATTAGGTTGTGCTTAAGCAAGACTAACCTATTTATTTTTTAGACAGAGGATGAAATCGATCAGAGATATAAAATAGATAACAAGATGTTAGATTAACTGGGCTATGGGGTCAAAAGGTCAAGAAAGCTATTAGATGACGATACAAGGCTGTTGAAGGGCCGATTTGATTCAAGGTAGAAAGGATCTTTGGGAAAAATGGAGTAAATGGACATCAAGTTTGTGAACAAAAAGGAGTTTCAAGCATTACTGGTTCAATAGATAGCATAAACATGGTAAGGAAAACCCTTAATCATGCAAAATGTAACTATAAACTAATCAACACACAGAAACAAACATTCAAGCCATGCATAGAAGTATAAGACCCTCTAACTTTGGGAAATGGCTATCAGACTTTGGGGAAAACACATAAGACAGACTAACAACTCAAAACACTATGCCGGAACGCCTAAACACAGTACTTCAAGTTATTGGGCACTTTGAACAACAAGATTTTCATAGTTTTAGGCAAAGGGCTAGATCGGGACTAGGCCTCCTTGGTTCAAACAAAATGATAATCTTAATCAGTCAAAGAGATAGTTTCATGGATGGAACTATGGACAGTCATAGGTAAGCAGGGCACACCATACATCCTACTCAACATGCATAGAACTATTAATGAAACTAGCAACAATATCCTCAAGTTATTAAAGAGTAGTTAATAATTCTTTAATGCAACTAAGGAAGAAGAAAACATAAAAGCTATGAAGATTCAGGAATTTTGAGGTGCCTCCATGGGCATATCTCAAATTTGTTCTCTACTGATCTATAGCAAGCAAGAAACATGTATCATGAATGAAAACTAGAAGACAACAACAAAGCAAGAGACACTATACCATTCTACCATGTCATGGAATCCATCAACAATCTTTCATCATCCATCCAAGAACATTCAAGAGGCAATCCAAAAGCATAACACAAGTATTTTCTCCAAAGCTCATATGACCAATATATTGCTTCTCTTCTCAATTTCAGCCTTGTTTACAATGAGAGCTTGTGGAATAAATAGGCTCAAGTGAGGAAAACCTCATGGTTCAACTTCCATCCTCATTGGCCTAATCAAAATATCTAAACTTGTCCTTGAGGTTTTGCAAAGCCCAAGGCACAAAAATATCTCATAAAATATCTAAAAATTTCTAAAAAAGGGAATTTAATTGACTTTGCATCATTTTCCAAGTGCAAAAATAGCTAAACGCACATTTGGAAAAAGCAGATTTTTGAGGTTCAAAAATTACAAAAATACTTCAAATTTATATCAAAAAAAGGTCCCCTGACTTGCCGGAAACATTTGGCAGCCTTCCTGATGTCGAAACGAGGCTCATGATAGCTCGTTGGAAAGCTCTAAATGTCTACTTTCTGGCGCAACTAAAATCACCTCAATCTGATGCCTAGAGGTCCTCCAAATCTGTACCTGTGTGTAAAAAGCCAGAAAATTGCAGACTGCTGATATGCCGGGCATAATGTGCAAAAAGTGAGCATTTTTCGCCATTTTGAGGGGGGAGAATGATATCCAAATGCTCTGAAAATTTCTGAGGACATGCTCATGAAATTATGGCATTCGATGATACCACTCTCCTCCCTTGATGAATCCTCGAAATGAAATGGCGAATTTATGAGTTTTTGATCAAAAACTCAAAAAATGCCAAAAAACCAAAATTTGTCAAAATGGGCCCAAAATTGGTGTGCATGACCCTCAAGGGTCCTTAGCAACATTTTCCAAAGCTGAAGCCAAAATGTCAAGCGCTGATATGCCTTTCTTCTCTTTCCGTGTCGGGTGCTTCCCCCTTTCTTCCTTCAGTTTCTCTTGAGTGGCCTTTAGCTTGCGTCGGGCAAACTGATTCAACTTTTGATAGTGTTGTGTCATCTTCCTTTGTAGCTCCAGGTCTCTATTTGCCTTTTCAAGCTTCATCTCCAAGTGTTTATTGGCTCTTTCTAGCCATGCCTCCTTATTTTCTTCAATTTCTTGCTCAAGTAGTGCAGTGAGGGGAAAAGATTGAAGATGGGCCTGTTCTTCTTCCCTTTGCTTTTCCAGGGCTCTTTTAAGCCCTATGGTTCTAGGCCTCTTCCGCCTAGGTTGGTCTTCTTCTTCATCTTCATCAAACTCACCGATGAGCTCCTCTATCCTTACTTGTGCTTTAGCAGCCTCATTCTTGTATTTGATTGCTCGTGCCTCATGGACAGCCATATGGACATTCATTTGTTTATTTTGGATCTCCAAGAAATGATTGAAGGTCTTTTCCCGATGAAGGTCATTCTCCAATGCTTCAATTTGACCCTCTCGATGGATTAGAAGGTTTTCAAGAATGCGGGCTTCATTATCATTGTCATCACTTTGGATTGGAATGACAGCCAATGCACCTCCATGTTCTTGACTTTCTCCTATCTTGCCTTTCCCTTTGCCTTTGAAAGCTAACCTTGCACTCTTCCTTCTTGGCATGCTAGTGGGAGACCTCTTTGGCGATTTTCTTTTGCTAGGGACAACTCTTGTTACTTTTGGAGTGGCAGCCTTAGGCCCTTTCTTTCTTGCTGTGCTGGGCTTTGTCTTTTTAGGAGAGGGAGGCACAATTGTTTTGCCTTTGTCATCTTCTTGAAACTGCTGCTCTCCTTGAGGCTGTTGTGTGTCTTCTTCAGGTTGCTTCTGCTCTTCAATGTCATGATGCTGATCTGTCTCAAATTCTTGTTGCCCTTGATCATTAACATCATGTTGCTGCTGTGCTTGGATTTCTTGTTCCTTTTGTGGCTCAAGTTGCTGCTCAAATTTCTGCCCAAAATGCTTTTCATGACCTTCAATATCAAGCTGCTGCTCTTCCTCTTGTCCCTGCTGTTCATTTTCACTGAGATGCTGCTGTTTAGCGCTCTTTTCTTCTTGCTCCTGCTGCTGACCTTCACCACTGTCCTGCTGCTGTTCTTCATCTTCAGTTTGCTGCTCTTCATCCCTTTCTTCTTGCTGTTCAAACTGCTGCCCCTGTCTACTAACATCAAGCTGCTGGTGTGTTTCAACTTCATGCTCACTTTGTGGCTCAAGCTGCTGCCCTTGACTATCAAAATCATGCTGCTGGTCTTCATCAGTTTCTTCATGTTTATCCTCTTCCTTTTCTTCCTGTTCATGTCCCTCTTCTTCATGCTGTCCTGAATGTTCTGTGGTAATCTTGAGCCTTCTAGGAGTAGGCCTGCTGGACAAAGGTACAGGGCGATGAATAGGTTGGGTGGGAGATATACGGACAGGAGGAACAGTGGAGAAATCCGGGTGACTGATAAAAACCTCCCATGGAACCTCTTTCTTCTCTAGCTGGTGTAGGATGATAATTTTGATCAGAGAATGATGGAAAAGGGAAGCTATTTGCAGAGATGGGGTCTTCTTCTGGACTGTGGATGCCATCTTCTCAATGCTTTTGTATAAAAAGTAAGGGAGATTTAGCTGCCTAGTTCTAGTGAAATGCATCAATAGTCGGACATGGTAGGCATAAACTCGAGTAAATCTCCCTTCACAAGTAAAATACTTCATTATGACCTTCATTAGAGGAGCATAGCTAGCAAGAAGATAAGAGAAAGGAAAAATAGCAGTGCAAGTATCTCTATGCTCGGGCTTGATGAAAGGCTTGTAGTCATCCAAGTCTAGATGGGTCTGTTTGAACCATTTCTCGCCATGATATGGAATTTTGGTGGCTTTAGACACTGACCTCGGGGAAAACTTGAAATCAAGGTCTGCTACCTGGAAATGCTTGCTTTGGAACCTCAGGGCGCATAGGTGTGTCAAGGGCGAGGAGCTTTTGACCTCCTGTACCTTCTGGCAGAAATCTAAACAACCTACCTCATGAAAGTTGAAGAGGATGGATGGATGTGCATTGACCTCCTCTGTAGAAATTGGCTCATATCTTCTGTGTAAACCGCTTCTGCTGTCTTGCCTAGGTGGCATTTTGGGCTGAATATGTTTTGAAGCATCAAACTGTCTCACTGTCTTTAAAATGCCTTCTTGGAGCTAAACTCTGTCAATCCCACTGTTTTGATAGGGAAATAATGTTTTCGGATGTTTGTGCACAATAGCCCTCTCCATACAAAACCTTTGGTCCTTAAAATGAAGCCTTCCCCACTTTTGATATGTAATCCAACCAGCAAAACCCTTTAAGAAGAAGATACAGTGAAAAGAAGATACCCAGTCAATGTGAAATTGCTGCGCGTGGTGATAGGGTCACCTTGCCCTTTGAAGTTTGGAGGTCAACAACATATTTTTGTGTCTTTGACTGGGGTATACTTCTCAATTTCAAAATCATGCCCTTGTCCTAGTATGCAACTCAACCAACAAAGCTTTCACCAAAACACAGTCAACCAGATTATATAAACACACAGTCACAATTTACTGCCTATAGGACAAGGTGGCAGAGCTTTGACATGCTTCTGAGGGTTTAAACAAAGGTAAGAGTGTTAATCAAACAAGGCTCTTTTCAACAAAAATACTTCACTGTCACTGGCACAATTTTGACAAAAACACCTTCAGATTATAATGGCAGATTCCTCACTGGCTCTTCTCTATGGGATGCAAGTTTAAACACTGTTATGCTTTGTTGACACAGAGGAAAACTGGACAAGGTAAAAACGTTTATCGGATGCTTTACTATTTATTTAACAACAAGTGTATTGCTTTCATCTGACAACCTTTAACCTTACATTTCCCAAACTGTTCCACCTTCCCACTGTGTTTTTCTTTTGGGGGTATGCACTTGGGTCTTATACCAACAAACGCAGCAATTCTAATATGCAAACCTCAGGCTCATAGTGATATGGTAATCTCGAGTGTTTAACCACAAAACACACCTCTCTTAGCAAACTCAAAATAGTGATTTGGACTGTGATTTTTTAACCCTTTTTCATCACTGTGCAGTTTGAAAAACCAAGGGAGGCACGTAAAAATACCTTGAGAACTTGATGATGGTTTTGGAGGCGAGGTTGAGCACACTTCAGAGGTGTTTTGAGGGTGTTTTGAAGGCCAAACCCGCGCGCGACGCGTTTAAAAGGAAGGGCGTCGCGCACAATAAGGTGTTGGGTCACCTGTCGGGTCGACAGGACCCGAGTGCACAGGCACGCCGCGCGCATGTACAGGTGCGCCGCGCCACAGTTCGTTGCCCGTGTATTTCTGCCTCTGAGCGTGCCGTGCGCATATACAGGTGCGCCGCGCGGTGAAAACTGTGACAAACCCGTGAAAAACCTCAAATTTTCTTCTTCTATTTAGTTGATCAGCGAAAGAGGAAAACGCTCTTGGATTTGAAATGTCGAATAAGTGGGAGCAACGGTCTTTTAACCTTTTAAAAGCAACCAAAACGAAAAACCCTTTGGTATCCGAAACAATACTTTGTTTTCTTTTTTGACAACCCAAATGTTTTTGACTATTGGCAAAGAACGTGCATGTGCTTTAAATAGCTTTAAACATGTATTAACCTGTTTACTTCATAATATATCCAAAAGGTTACACTTTTCTCACTGTGCTTCCACTTTGAAGGGTATTTAATCTGCTTGCTTTAGAAGTTCAAAACCATCTTGTGCCTATAGCTTCTTAAAAGCTATTCTCTTTATCAAACATGTGATAGAAGAGTGTTTTGACTTGTTTTCAAAAGAATCTGCCTTCCTAGTGACAGTGGCATATGGGTTTTTCCTTTGATGATTTCCAGAACCTGAAGAACTATGCCAAAGTACTCTTGTACTTGATGAACCTGTAAACTTACTTGTAGGACCCTTTGCTGCAGAAGAAATTGAACTGTTGCCTCAATAACTTTTATACTTTCTGATTCTTGAATGGCATACTTATCTCTGACATTTGAAAGGAGATGGCTTACCCTTTTAAACTTGGTTTGACAAACTCTGCCTCTAAGTGCTTCACCAACCTTTTCCAACTGTAGGTGTCCAAAATTTGCTGCATTCATTTGGATTTTGTCATGGTCTATTGATTAAGAAGGGCGCTGCTTTCCAATACACTTTCTCTGCTCAGAAAATATTACCATGATGTCTCTGTCCATTTGAATAATGAAAAACCTATGTTTTTTTCAAACTTTCCAAAAACTGACAGTATGTCAAAGCATCTCTTTTGCCTATTATGAACAATTATTTCAGTGGTGATGTCTCTTGATGACATAAACCTAGATTGTCTGTGTCATCTGTTATAGCATATTTGAAAGGCAACTGTCTATAAATAGAATTGTTTCAATAATGACATGTGTCCCGAAGGGTTTAAAACTCAGATCATAACCTTTTTATACCTTTGTGTTGAGGAGACAAACATATGAGGTGTAGAATGACTGCTGGAATAATTCATAGGTACCAAGGCTTTTATTACTCATGTTCTTTCCAATGGAGCTCTGAAATCACCAACCCTACTGCATCTAAAGGATACATTTGTCTTTGTGGTGGAGTGTAGATCGCAACATTATGAACTTGCACTGGCGATTTGAATGATAGCAAGATGTCACATGTCTGGGACTGTGTACTACTTGCCTGCCCTTTCTCTATTTTTATCTGGAAACCATAGAATTTATCCCACAGCTCAAAAGAAACATAAGAACACACAGAGGTCCTTTTTACTGAAGTATTTTCATTTTCAAGACTGATTTGAGCCATTCATATTAACACCCCTGCAGAGATGTTTTGTTTTGATAGCTTTGATCAATGGAGTCTCTTTTTGTTGCGCCATGATGATGGTGTTGTGCTTACAATCAGTTTGCAATTGTTCAGGTCAATATTGGCCATCGCCCTCTACTTGTAGATGAAGGAGGCGCCTTAACCCTCTGCTTATAGATGAAGGAGGTTCTTGGCCATGAAAAATTACAAGTCTGTTTGACAGTGCTGTCTTTCTTTTACTGTGTTATCATGCTGAATGAAGCTGCAAGAGTTTGATGAGTAACTCCTTACCCTGCAGATGTATCTCAGGCTTATGTTTGCATTGAGAAGCAGTTTTTCTTCTAAATGTGGATTCAAGAATTTTCTCCTGAGATGATGATATATTTCTTGTCTTTGTAAAATCTATAAAACACTGTAAAACACATAATAATCAGCTTAGGACTGTGGTCTATGCAGTGCTGAGACTTAGGGGCGTGTAAGTGGCACGACTTAGGGCTGTGATCAATTTCATTTGCAGAGTGGGAGGTTTGTCATGATTGGTCTGTAGCAGATGGAGGTTTTTTGGCCTTTTGATGGTTGCCAAGCGTAAAATGCCTTAAAGCGCCACTGCCTAACTTAAGAGAGGCTTTTGAAACAGACTTGGATTGTCCTTTTAGAGCTGATGGGCAGACCAGTAGGGCTAAAGCTAGATAGGATAGTGATAATGAGGTTTAACCTTGACATGGGCGGACTGAAAAGTAGTAGGGCGAAAAAGTTTTATGAGGGTTTTCTAGATGACAAATTGATATATGGAGATCAGCTTCTAGAAAAATCAGCTATGGATCTAGTCATCACTAACAAGTAAAAAATACTGATGACTAACAGTGGCTCCATTTGGGGAGGGCAGCTCCTCGTCAGGAGGTGTCCAGAATTCAGATCTTTGGCTTATGAAGACCAGTGCCTTACCCATTGGTGCAAAATTTCACCCTTCTTTGATGCTATTTCTGAAAAGTGACAGCATGGTTAACATCAATGATATTTCTACCTACCCCACTATCTTTCCTAACATTTTTTTTTCTTCTCTTTGGCGCATTTGAACTAGCAGCCTTTTGACAATGTATATTTTTCTTTTTTCAAAATGAACCTATCTATTTCTACTCTTATATCTGCCAGGAGTTCAGATTAAACTGATGAACTCCTGCATTACTCTACCTATGCTAGATCAACTGTCAAGATTAAGCAGTTTGACAGGATTTTGTTCTCTAATCTAAAACACGAAATTTAAAAGATGATCAAATTAGGATTAGACAATCTGATTTGTCATGTATTTGCGGCATGATAGTACAAACTACACACAAATATTATTCTGCAATAAAAGAAAAACTAGACAAGCAGGGCTAAGATGTACAATGTATTTTTCGTTCCTCGCTGCTCTCTTTGGTTTTGTTTTAGGCATGTGGAACCAGAATCTCTCCCTAATCTATACTCTGTGATAAGTCAATCTTACACAATGTTGACTATATTTTGCACTCACTAACTTATCAGCAAATAAATTTAAACATGCTCAGCTATGATTAGGCTAGATAGCTGAAAAATACATTGAAGTACTAGTAGCGGCATTTAGACTTGCTCGCTTTCCGAAAGACTATTTTTTGGAACATGGGGCCTTTTCCTGTTTTTTCAACTGCCCTCTTTTCTTATCTTTTACTGTTTTTGTATTTTCTATTTTTTCTATATTTCAAACAGTGGTATGTACAATGAATGAAAGTGTTTCAAACTCAGAAATCTTGGAAATGATGAAATTTAAGCATCTTATCCTCGTAAGGATCTCCTCTCACCCTTGGCCCACTCAACTCCTGAAAAGAGAAATTTGGAAAGTTTTCTCTCTCTAACATGACATAGGGATTCATGCAAGAATCTCTGAACAGACCAGTATCTTCCCACTATACCTCTTTGTATATCTGACCCCCACTCCTTTCCTTACTGTACATCTTCCTTAAGTGATGCATGTACTCTTGGCCATTCTTGAAATAGATAATGACATCATCAAGGTATGCAAAAATGCAGAAATTTAAAACTGGGAACATGGCCTTCATGAACAGATTTCTGATATTGGGTGGTTTTGCAATTTTGAACTTGAAATTAGATCTACCTCCCGCAAACTGGAAAAAATCTTTAAGCTGTCTACTTTGCAAGGGAATCTTATGACCTGAAACATCATCTTGCGAAAACACATGATTAAAAGCACTTTTAATTGATATATCATGATCTTGGGTAGAAAAAACAGAATTTCTGTTATAGGGAAATGCAACAGTATTTCTAAAATTGAAAAAGACTCTTTGACCAGCTGTTTTATCCCTGATTATTCCAGTTTGGTTCAGATTGTTATGTTTTCTTTTGTCAAAGTTATTCTTTGAGGGATAAGAAGTATCGCAGCATTTTTCTTTGTTTTTTTCTGCAGAAATTGGTATTCTGCATGAGATTTCTAATTTTAGCATTTCTAAGTTCTTCATGAAAAGACAGAATATGAGCCAATTTCAGTAGCTCAGGTATGCTGGGACTGCAACTATCATTCTTGCTCATAAGAAGTTTATCAGGCATTTTTTCTAGATTTTGAGCTGCTGGGGCTATAGTCAAAGTTTCATTTGCAGTGGATGATCCATATGATGGTAAGATATGGTAGAAACATTAAACTCCCTTGCTCCCGGGTTTCGAACAGGTTTATGATGTGTAAGTCTTCTAAAGCCTTTACCCGGAAAAAATTTCCGCAGGTTACTGCTGGTGTTTGACTAGGGTTAGAGTAATTCGCTTGATAGTACATAAGGGTTTGCGCTTCTTGCTCTAATCCCACCTTAGAAGGGACATACTTACTTTCTTCATGACATAGCTGTTCATGATCATGGTAGTTTTGAGTGTCTAGTTCATCATAGAGCACCAGGGGCAGCTGATGTGGTGGATCTAAGTTTATTTCAGTCTCTTCTGACTCTCCCTCCATGTCTTCATCAATATGCAGAATAAAAGAGTTCAGGTCGGAATGTAAGGAATACATTGGAATGTTGTCTGGCCTCTCTTGACTACTAATCATGTATTTCATGTGTGACTCTCGGTAGAGTATTCTTGTTTGGTCAAACATAGGAATGGTGGCGTATGACATATCCAGTTGAATATTCCCTTGGAGTTTGGCTCCCCAAGATCTGGATAGAAGCATCCCGTACTTGGGAGGGATGTCTGCCACTACTATATCCATGATTAGATGTTTCGCAGGTATTTGGGCCAGACTAAAACAAAGGTCTTTGATCAAACCCAGGCATTTGACTCTACTCGAATCAAATGAATGCAAGTCTTTGTATGGTCTTGTGATTTCCAGGCCTAGTCTTTCCATTACTACCTTCGGCATAAGATTATGCAAGGCGCCAGATTCTAGCATGGCATTGTGGAGGATTTGGTCGTGGATGTTTAGGCTAATGTAAAATGGAAGAGTAGTTCCTTCTTGGAATTTTCCCTCTATTTTCGGACCGAACAACACTTCAGGAGTGTCATCAGCTAGATTAACAGTGTTCGCATCATTCCCTAGATTCAGGACTTTTAACACTTGGGATTTATAAGAGCTTTGGGCGATGAGTTCGGTAAGAGGCATGGTGATCTTGATCTTGGCGATTTCGCCTTCAAAACTAAAAGGCAGCTGAAGTTTGGATATGTTTTTTTCAACTTTTTCAGCCATGACCTTCTCTATGTTTTGAGTTTGTTGGCCTTGTTTTGGGATTTTGTTTGCCATAGTTGCTTCGGTAACTTTTGTGGAAGTACTAGGAGCATCTGAGTCAGGACTAGTTTGGGTAAATTTAGTTTTGTTTTGGTCACTCTTCTCGACCATGATTTTGTTACTGTTTACTGCTTTCCTAAGGATGGTATCAGGGGTTTTAGCAGTATCTGAGTTACCTTTTTTGAAATTATCTTGGTTTCTTTTGCTTCTAAGGTCATATTGCCGATGAGCTTCTATTATAGCATTTTGAAAATCTATGGCAGGGTCGTCGAGATCTTCATAGTTGGCCTCATCCTGATTAGGAGAAAAGAACGCTTGTTCCTCTTCTGTGAGGTACACCTCACTCTCATTATCAGACACTATAAGGTTCAAATGACTTTCACCAATGGGTTATGTATCCCTATCCTCTTCTTCCACGTAATTTTCATTGAATGGTGGCCTAATTTTTTGGTCATTTTCCCTTGGTCTGTTTTGAGGCTGCTCCCTCCTAAAATTTTGGTTTCGGTTTCTGTTTGGAGGGTTTGGCTGGTTGTCCCTAACAGGAGCTTTTTCATTTATCCTTTCCCACATTTTGGCCATGGTTTTGACTAGGTCATCTATTCTAGGATCTAGGGAAGGCGATGAAGTGGAGACCTCGTCTTTATATGTGACCTTTCTTTCTGATCTAGTCCTAGCCCTTTTTTCTGCTAAGTTGGCATCTGCTTTTATGGCTATTTGTTGCATCTCCTCTAAGGTAGGGGGATCTTTGTCTCTCAGATGATATGTCATGTTCAGATCGAAACCCTCGGGGAATTTTTCTAAGGCTAAACCAAGTGGAGGTTTGAAATGAGGTGGGAGGGAGTTATATACACTATTGAACCTAGTGCAGTAAGCCTGGACACTTTCCCCATTTTCTCGTTTTAGGTTGTTATATTCTGACAGGATTTGAATAGGGTTCTTTTGGATTTCCCACCTATTTCTGAAGACTTGATGTAGTTCTGGGATATTGTGGATGCTATTTGGAGTCAAGCTTTTGAACCATGTTTTGGGTTCACCACCCAGGCTTTGGGTGAATATTCTCATTCTGACAGTCTCGTCTTGTACCTCTAGGTATTCATAAGCATCACTAATCCTACTTATATGTTGTTGAGGTGTGGTGGTGTCTTCTCCGGTAAAGTGTGGGATTTTGTCTTGATATTTATTTGGGAGAGGAGCCAAAGGCGGTGGCAACACCAAAGGTGCGTACCAGGCTGCCATGACGGGAGCTAATGGATGATGTACAAGATGAGGACTAGTGGGATGAGATGAGGTGGTTTGAACAGTGGTGGTTTGGGGAGGTGTGGCAAATGAACTTGGACTAGTGATCTGGTTTTGAGCAGATTCTGATTTTGAGCAGATACGGGATGGTAAGAGCCAAAGTGATGGAGAAGCTGAAAGTCGGGGGGTGTGGAAGGTGAGGTTTCTCTACTAGGACTCTGTGCTAGTTCTAGGGGTTCAAGATCGTCAAATTTTACCTTACTATGTGACTTTCTTCTAAAAAGAGTTTTTGCTGACTCTAATTCAAAAGGTGAATTTGGTAAGATAGTGAGATGTTCAGGTATTGATCTTGTTTTACGGATGGATCTATCAGTAGCTAGATTGTCAGTTTCGAAAGCTTGCCACAGAATCTTCTCTGGGTCATCTACTATGATAGGGGGATTTGGGTCTAGATGGGATCTAGTGTTGATTCTTCGTGAAGCCAGATTTCAGATCTAGAGTTTAGAGAGGTTGATGTTGGTGAATGTTTTGGGTGGATGGCCTCTCTAAAGTTCTACTAAGGTGAAGGATGGTAAAAAATAAAAGGGATGGATTAGTGGAGTCGCCAGGTGGAACTTGGTTGTTTTTGTGAAGATATAGCTATGGTCCACCACCAGTAACTAATCTGGAAATGTTCTTAAGATTTTTCTGAGTTTTATGTGCAGCCTATGGTTTATTAAAGTATTCTAAACTTGTTTCAACACTTTGCTAGGGTGATGAGAACAAAAAGAGTTTACTCTAAATGGGTATATGGGCTGCTTGCTTGTTTAAGTATCTAAAGGACTAAAGAGTCTATAAGAGTTTGCTAGACTGTCATGTACTCAATGTCCCACCATCTCCCGCTATGTTAGTGAGCGATGGGATAGGTTGATCGGGTAGTAACCTAGAGTTCGATAAAATAGTAAGGCCTACTGGAGGCTAGTGGAGTCGCCAGGTGGATTTTTAGTTGTTTTGAGATATATTTGTATGGTCCACCACCAATACTATCAAAAACCAATCTAAGGGAGTTTTTGTGGTTTTTTCTGAGTTTTATGTGCAGCCTAGGATGTAAGAGTGTTATAAACCTGATTCATCACTTTGCTAAGATGGTGAAATAGAGAGTTTACACTAAATGATTCTAAAGGCTGATGGTTTAAGTTAAAAGTTGAAGGACTAAGGAGTCTATAAAAGTTTGCTAGACTGTCATATACTCAATAGGTCCCACCGTGATCGCCATTATGTTAGGGAGCGGTGGGATAAGTCAATCAGCTAGTATTCTCAAAGTCTCTAAAGATGAGGGAAACTAAGTTTGTTTATTACTCAGAGTCCCACCGTGATCGCCATTATGTTAGGGTCCCGTGATTTGGCCGATTGGTGAGCCAAATGACGATGTAACATCAAACCAAGCTTTGGAGCCCAAGGACCTAGCCTTCCTGGACTCAGAGAGGGCTCTCTCTATATGTATAAAGGATATCTATGTGTTTGCTTATCGTGTTCTGATTTTAGGCTAGTTATGGAGTATGTTTTTTGGTTTTTTTTGGTTTTTTAAATTGTGAGGGATGAAACTGATCAAAGATATAAAATAGATAACAAGATGTAGATTAACTGGGCTATGGGGTCAAAAGGCCAAGAAAGCTATTAGATGACGATACAAGGCTGTTGAAGGGCCGATTTGATTCAAGGTAGAAAGGATCTTTGGGCAAAATGGAGTAAATGGACATCAAGTTTGTGAGCAACAAAGAGTTTCAAGCATGACTGGTTCAATAGATAGCATAAAAATGGTAAGGAAAACCCTTAATCATGCAAAATGTAACTATAAACTAATCAACACATAGAAACAAAAATTCAAGCCATGCATAGAAGTATAAGACCCTCTAACTTTGGGAAATGGCTATCAGACTTTGGGGAAAACACATAAGACGGACTAAAAACTCAAAACACTATGCCGGAACACCTAAACACAGTACTTCAAGTTATTGGGCACTTTGAACAACAATATTTGCATAGTTTTAGGCAAAGGGCTAGATCGGAACTAGGCTTCCTTGATTCAAACAAAATGATAATCTAATCAGTCAAAGAGATAGTTTCATGGATGGGACTACGGACAGTCATAGGTAAGCAGGGCACACCATACATCTTACTCAACATGCATATAACTATGAATGAAACTAGCAACAATATCCTCAAGTTGTTAAAGAGCAGTTAAGAATTCTTTAATGCAACTAAGGAAGAAGAAAACATGAAGGCTATGAAGATTCAGGAAATTTGAGGTGCCTCCATGGGCATATCTCAAATGTGTTCTCTATTGATCTATAGCAAGCAAGAAACATGTATCATGAATGAAAACTAGAAGACAACAACAAAGCAAGTCATGGAATCCATCAACAATCCTTCATCATCCATCCAAGAACATCCAAGAGGCAATCAAAAGCATAACACAAGTATTTTCTTCCAAAGCTCATAAGACCATATATTGCTTCTCTTCTCAAGTTCAGCCTTGTTTATAATGAGAGCCTTTGGAATATATAGGCTAAAGTGAGGAAAAAGCAGATTTTAGAGGTTCAAAAATTACAAAAATATTTCAATTTTACATCAGAAAAAGGTCCCCTGACTTGCCGGAAACATTTGGCAGCCTTCCTGATGTCGAAACGAGGCTCATGATAGCTCGTTGGAAAGATCTGAGTGTCTACTTTTCGGCACAACTGAAATTTCTTCAATCTGATGCCCAGACGTCCTCCAAATCTTCACCTGTGAGTAAAAAGACAGAAAATAATAGTTTGCTGATAGACCAGGCAGAGTGTGCAAAATGCAAGCCTTTTTCGTTGTTTTGAAGGGGAAAATGATCTCCAAATGCTCTGAAAATCACTGAGGACATGCTCATGAAATTATGGCATTCGATGGTACCATTATCCTCCCTTGATGAATCCTCAAAATGAAATGGCGAATTTATGAGTTTTTGATCAAAAACTCAAAAATGCCAAAAAACCAAAAGTTGTCAAAATGGGCCCAAAATTGGTATGTATGGCCCTCAAGGGTCCTTGGCAACATGCTCCGAAGCTGAAGCCAAAATGTCAAGCGCTGATATGCCTTTCTTCTCTTTCCATGTCGGGCGCTTCCCCTTTTCTTCCTTCAGTTTCTCTTGGGTGGCCTTTAGCTTGCGCCGGGCAAACTGATTCAACTTTTGATAGTGCTGTGTCATCTTCCTTTGCAGCTCCAGGTCTCTGTTTGCCTTTTCAAGCTTCATCTCCAAGTGTTTATTGGCTCTTTCTAGCCATGCCTCCTTATTTTCTTCAATTTCTTGCTTAAGTAGTGCAGTGAGGGGAAAGGATTGAAGATGGGCCTGTTCTTCTTCCTTTTGCTTATCCAGGGCTCTCTTAAGCCCTATGGTTCTAGGCCTCTTCCGCCTAGGCTGGTCTTCTTCTTCATCTTCATCAAACTCACCGATGAGCTCCTCTATCCTTACTTGTGCTTTAGCAGCCTCTTTCTTGTATTTGATAGCTCGTGCCTCATGGACAGCCAAATGGACATTCATTTGTTTATTTTGGATCTCCAAAAAGTGATTGAAGGTCTTTGCCCGATAAAGGTCATTCTCCAATGCTTCAATTTGACCCTCGCGATGGATTAGAAGATTTTCAAGAATGCGGGCTTCATTATCGCTGTCATCACTTTGGATTGGAATGACAGCCAATGCACCTCCATGTTTTTGACTTTCTCCAATCTTGCCTTTCCCTTTGCCCTTGAAAGCTAACCTTGCACTCTTCCTTCTTGGCATGCTAGTGGGAGACCCCTTTGGCAATTTTCTTTTGCTAGGGGCAACTCTTGTCACTTTTGGAGTGGTAGCCTTAGGCCCTTTCTTTCTTGCTGTGCTGGGCTTTGTTCCTTTAGGAGAAAGAGACATAATTGCTTTACCCTTGTCAACTTCTTGAAACTGCTCCTCTCCTTGAGGCTGTTGTGTGTCCTCTTTAAGTTAGCCATCTTTGAAATGCGATGAATCTTATCAAGTTCTTGTTCCTTCGTCATCAACACCTCCTCTTTACTCATTATGGACTATTATTCATTTGTAGCTCAGCTGCTCTTCCTCTTGTCTCATTCGTATCCTTTTGAGATCTTTCTTTGTTTAGCACTCTTTTTCTACTTGCTCCACTGCTGTGACCATCACCAACATCTTCCTGTTGTTTTTGTTCACCAATGACAATATCAAAGTGCTCTTCATCAATTTCTTCTTTCTCATTCCTTTTTCTTCCTCATGTTGTCCTAACTGTTCTGTGGTGATCTTGAGCCTTCTAGGAGTAGGCCTGCTGGACAAAGGTACAGGGCGATGAATAGGCTGGGTGGGAGATATATGGACAGGAGGAACAGTAGAGAAATCTGGGTGACTGATAAAAACATCCCATGGAACCTCTTTCTTCTCTAGCTAGTGTAGGATGATAATTTTTATCAGAGAATGATGGAAAAGGGAAACTATTTGCAGAGATGGAGTCTTCTTCTAGACTACGGATGCCATCTTCTCGATGCTTTTGTATAAAAAGTAAGGGAGATTTAGCTGCCTAGTTCTAGTGAAATGCATCAATAGTCGGACATGGTAGGCATAAACTCGAGTAAATCTCCCTTCACAAGTAAAATACTTCATTATGACCTTCATTAGAGGAGCGTAGCTGTCAAGAAGATAAGAGAAAGGAAAAATAATAGTGCAAGTATCTCTATGCTCGGGCTTGATGAAAGGCTTGTAGTCATCCAAGTCTAGATGGGTCTGTTCTCGCCATGATATGGAATTTTGGTGGCTTTAGACACTGACCTCGGGGAAAACTTGAAATCAAGGTCTGCTACCTGGAAATGCTTGCTTTGGAACCTCAGGGCGCATAGGTGTGTCAAGGGCGAGAAACTTTTGACCTCCTGTACCTTCTGGCAGAAATCTAAACAACCTACCTCATGAAAATTGAAGAGGATGGATGGATGTGCATTGACCTCCTCTGTAGATATTGGCTCATATCTTTTATGTAAACCACTTATGCTGTCTTGCCTGGGTGGAATTTTGGGCTAAATATGCTATTGAAGAACCAAACAGCCTCACTACCTTTAAACTGCCTTTTTAAACTAAACCCTGTCAATTCACTGTTTTGATAGAGTAACAATGTATTTGGATGATTTGCAAAATATTTCCTCACAATACAAAACCCCTGCTCCTTTAAAAAATTGCCTTCCCACCTTTAATATGTATCTCTGCCAGCAGACCCCTTAACCAGAGACAATACAGTGAAATGAAGACAGACTGTTAGGTGAAATTGTTGTGTAAGGTGTCAAAATCGCCTTGCTCTGTGATGTTTGGAGCTCAAAAACCTGTTTGTATTTCTGACCAATGATAAACTTCCCAATCTTCACAAACTTCCCCTTTTCTAGCATGCCAATCACCCAACAAACTCATATCTTATGCAATCAACCTTTAGTGTAAGCATACAGTCAATGTCACAGTTTATGTAACAAGGTGACAGAGTTTTTTTGAAAAATGCTTCAAAAGTTTCAATTAAAGGCTGTAGGAGTTTATCCTTTTCAAATAATCAAGGCTCTTTATCAATGTAAAACCCTTGTCTTTGTAGAAAATTCCTTTGCTCCATATGAATATCAACTTATCAAATAAGCTCGAAGAACAACAGACAGTCAAGTAGAATACACAGTGAAAAATTGTCTCTTTCTGTGGTTTATAGGGGTAACCTGCCCTTTGATGCCTTGAAGATATAAGATATCTTGTTCTTTGATTAGTAAAGGTGAAAACACACAGCTCTTAGCTTAACACAATCTCTTTTCCTGTAGGCACTTTTAATAGTACATCCACCACTTCAGCACAGCTTTGAACAATGAATATTTTCACAGCAAAAACACAGTTTATAGATATGGTGACAAGTTTCAATATGTTTTTGAACTGTGGTATCAAAAACTATAGCAAGTCAGAAGTCAAGCCGCTCCTTTGCATCGAAACCTTAACTTTTATATTCATCTCATCAACATTCTTAACAACTATTTCAAAACTGATCTCTTTGGCCTCCAAGCATTATCCAACAAATGTGAAATCGAGGGTGAGTTTGTGCAAAATACCTCAAACTGCGATGCAAAACCCTTTGAATAGCTTGGGCCACCTTTAGGAGTGATTTGGAGGTGTGTTGAGTGTTTAACAAGTGTGCGGCACTTTGTAGAAAAATAACGTTGCGCAATAACACAACCGGGTGGCCTGTCGGGTCGTTGTCGTGCCTGGGTAACCCGCCGCTACAGGGGCGCCATGCGCGGCTACAGGAGTGCCACGCGCCCTTGTGGCGTAGTTCAAAAAATTGTTCCAGGAGCGCCACGCACTCCTACAGGAGTGCTGTTGATATTCAAACTCAGTTGATTAAGACTTTTGTGAGGAGAGATTACATACCTCTATTAGTCTTGGTTGGAGGAGTGCAGAGCTTATCAAAATAAAGGAGATTCTTGCTTCAGACCCCGGAAAGTCTTGTGCAACATTAAGGCTCAGGTTGTAAGGATTTTCTTCTGTTGAAATTAATACAAATATACTCATTTTTCTCAATAAGCTTTCAATCAATGGTTTATTTCATAGATTCCTTGATCACTATGATAAGCATGGTTTATGATGATTTCTATACAGGTGCTATGTAATATTTTGCTTGTTTGTGACTGCAGGTTTACGAGGAAAACTACTTCAAGCGCGCGAGGGACAATAACGACTTCAAACAAGCACTGGACAAATGGTAAGTCTTTAACACCTCTATAGAGATTTTTATAGATATTATATGCTTAGAGAAAGATTAGTCTATTTGGTTGTTTTTTGCTATATACTTTTAGTACTAGGGAGATCGGTCTTGTCCCAGGACAGATTTATCCGCCAACAAATTGGCGACTCCACTGGGGAAAAAAACTTGTTGTTTTTTGTTCTCTTTTATTTTGATTTGAGGAAACGTTTTCCTAGTTTTTGATTGATAGACATCTGCCTGGGTAGCTTAGGTTTTCTCTGTTTTTGAAAATTTTGAGATCTTTTATGTTTTTCTCTAATTTTTTCTCGGACCGCACTTTGCCTTATTTGCACAGTGCGGGCAGTTTTGCATTCTTGCTTTAGTAAACAGTGCAGTACCGCACCTATTCCTTCTGCAAGCCTGCGGACCCTGTTAAAATTTTGAAAAACTTTTAGATTTATTTCTTTATTTTATCTTTATTTTAATTTAGTGTTTTTGATTTCTGCCCAGATTGATGATTGTTTCTGTCAAAAGCTTTCTGTGAATGAATTTTAGCAGTATTGGTGTTTTGATGATTTTCTAGAAGTTTTGCATTTTGGATTGTCTTTCACTTGGTCTTTGTAGCGATTCGAAGCATTGACTGTTTAAAATACCTGAGATTACGTTGGTATTTTGTCTTTTGCTGAATCCGACCTAATTGTGAAATCATCCTTTATTGAGAAATAGAGTTGCCTGTTTCTTTGCAAATCTTCGAAAAGAAACTTTGTTATTGGTTTTCTGAATTTCATTTTTTATAAAAACATAATTGAGTGTTTTTGATCTGTTTGTTATTCTGAACAAATAGATCCTTAGTTTGTTGAATAACTAAGTAAAACATTCTTCAAAAACATTTTTAAGGCTTTTATTCAAATAGGTTATTAAAATTTGTAGATCTCAGAATTAGTTTTATAGTTTTGAGTGATTTTCATAAAAGTTTGTTGATCTCTTTTGAAGAAAATTTGTTTTATAGCTTCAAGTTTTTGAAAGTGAAACGATTTTTCTTATGAGCTTTGATAGTTTGTTTCATTTAGAGTCATTGCTAAAAAGACAAAAATATTTTCTTTCAATTATTCTTTATGTTTAAAGAAGGAATTGTTCATTAAAAGAATTGCATTATCTAACTCTTCCTTAATTAGAATTTCATTGAAAGAAAACGATTTGATTATCATTTTTAGGTGCATTTTTAGTTTTTTTTGGAAGTCGAGTCTTCACACCATCAGAGTTTCACTTCCGCACCCATTGACTTAAGGAACAACTCCTAAAAGTAAAGCTTAATTAAAATTCATCTAGAAATCTTTTTATTTTCTAGGGCTCTTATCACCAACATAGCTTAGGCTAGTATCTTGGAGTAGGGAGTAATTAACTCTCCAAGGTAGTAAAACAAACAAGTAGACGAATCTTGTGGTAGGAAATAAATCCAATTGTAATTTGTATAATCTGGGAAGCTTCTCTTAAAGAAGTCAATCAAGAGATCATGTCCGAACCTTTGAGATAATCAATTCTGTTTCATTGGGGAAGATAGAAGATTTTTCCCGCATTACAAACGGTAAACCTCAGATTAACCATTGTCGAGGAGCCTGGGGTCACTTGTCGGTAAACCTCGGATTAACCATGTCGAGGAACCTTCAAGGGGATTGAGCTTTGTTACTCTGCCCTTGCACGTGAGATCGGATCGTAGACTGTTCCCCCAGTTATATTTGTTACTGTTGGTAACCTTAGTGTCTAGAACTTAATATTATTTCCTAAGGTGACGGTGAAGGAAAGATCTCACTGTACCTGGAGGAGACGTCGACTATACTCACTTGGACTCTCTGGGGGGTTCTCTTCACACGAGATGGTTTTGTGAGGAAACTTGTGCCAGTCTGTTTCATTAAGCAGGTTGTCGGGGTAACTGTTCCAACCGCCCTTTATGTATTAAATTTCTACTAAGTTGGATTTCATCACCAACTAGTGTTTTCAGTACGGGAGGTTACTGTTTGTGTGTGGTTTGAACTCTTAGATTTTTAAGCGTGTGATTCAATTGTTTGTTTCTTAGAGACTTTAGGTGCTTTCATTGAAATTTTCTTTGTTTGCGTGTGATTATTTAAATAATTAATCGTGGCAGAATTGCCGAGACAATCCCAGAGATTACAAGGGAAACCCCCTGAATATTCACCAAGTCAGCTTGAAGGGCTTCGCACTCTGGTATCATCTAGTAGCAGTAGGATTAAATCAACAGAAGTCGGAACTTCATCCATAGTAGTTCATCCTGGTTATCAAACACCCATAACAGAAAACATTCAAGAGCCGATTTCAGTTTCTGAAGTTACTGGTAGTATTTCTCCTACTAGTGAATTGGCTGACGAACCTAAAATCTCTGAACTTGAAACTGAACCTTTTGTTTTGGATACATCTTCAGGGTTTATGACTCCAACTTCTAGCGATCCTAGTTCACCAAGGGTAAGAAATATTGTCACTGAAAATCTTCCATCTGGACTAATTTCTATTGAAGAACTTACTAATCTATACGAAGAGTTATGTCCTCCCAATTCCCCTCAATTGTTAAATCTTAGGGAACGTGAATCAATTTTCTACAGCCCTATTCGAACTACTTCTTGGTATTTATGCTTAACGATTTTTTTAGAGAATTAGGGTCTTGCTTTTTCTCCACCTCGAGTTCCATTTCATCCAACACCCAGAGGTTACTATCCATCATCCATTATGGCAGGAGAGTCATCCATGTTTTCCCAGACACCGGAAACATTTTTACATGGTGGTCCTTCTGTTCCTTGGGGATATCAGGCTCTGTCTGGTACTTTCTCCAGAGCAGCTCCTCAACCAATAGAACAAGTGTTATCATCTGGTTTAAGTGGAATTAAAACTGAAATGTCGAACGCAAAGAAAATTTTTATGATGTTTGGTAATGTTCTGAATCCACAACCTCAAGGCAGTCAGTTACCGCCTGGAGGGAAATCTCAGGGAAATCAGTTACCGCCTGGGGGGCAACCTCAAGGTAGTCAGTTACCGCCTGGGGGGCAACCTTCAAGAAGTCAGTTACCACCTGGGGGTCAACCTCAAGGTAGCTTTTTCCCAGGACAAACTGTGGAATCATATTATTTTGGGGGACAACCCAAAGGACAGTACATACCTCAAGGATATCAACCATCAGGATAGTACATACCACAGGGTCAACCCCAAGCTCAATATGCTCCTCAGGGTCCTTATCAACCCCAGCTTCAATACGCGCCTCAGGGTTATCAACCTCAAGGTCAGTATCGAATTCAAGGTTACCAACAACCTTCTGGTCAGTCATCTGTTCAAGGAGCCAGAAATTTACCACTTACTTATCAACCCTACGTTCAACCAGGTTATGGTCCTTACATTCAACGTTCTGCGAGACAATAACCCGGAATGAATATGGTGTGGGATCCATCCCGGTATCAGCAGCCTATGCAGCCTAATGTGCAGTTTCCTTATCAACCTGGACAACCTTTGGTTTCTGGTTTAACCCCGCAACCTGTCCAGCCAACTATTCAAACTTCTGCACCTAGTTCTATTCAGCAGGCTAGGCCTATTTCACCTCAGACTCCGCCTCAAACTACTGCAACGTCTGTTCAACCTGTAACACCTATTTCTGGAGTATCTGTAACTCCGAGTTCAGCTACCCCTGTATCCGTGCAAATCCCTCAAGTCTCTGTACCCCAGTCAGGATCTTCAGTTCAGACTTCGGTTCAGATGCCTGCAGGACAAGCCGGTACAAGTACAGTTGTCACAAGTCAACCAAAATTCACGTATCAACCGTACCAGGGATATCCTCAATTCGGTCCCGGTTCACAAAATCCAATTTATCAGTATCAACCGTACCCTGGCTATACTTATCAGCAGCCTCAACAACCCCAGTTTGGTCCGGTTAATCCTGGTTTTCCAAGAGGTTACACGATTCCTAACGCAAATCTTATTCCCAGTTATCCTGGGTATCCACCTCCTGGAACTGCTTTGGCTACTCAAGTTTTTCGTGACCCTAACCATCAGTTACCATTTATCGCAACTTTGGATTTACTTGATTTGACGCGCCTTACGAATGATCTAATTTTCTATTATTCGTACTGGCTGCCAATGCCGCATAAGTTGCCCAGTGATATACCCAAATTCGAAGGTAATTCAGGATAGTATCCATCACATCATTTCATGACTTATCACCTCTGGTGTGCGTCTAATTCAATCATTGATGATTTGATTCGCTTACGTCTTTTCCAAATAACTCTTATTGGTCTAGCAGCCAAATGGTACATTGAGTTACCACGAGGCTCGTTTCATAACTTCAGTCAGTTAGCAACTGCCTTCTTGACTCATTTTCAGTTGCCTGTCAGATGCCACAATGGCACGGAATTTTTAACTTCACTAAAACAATCCACGTCTACGTATATTTCTGATCATATTCATGAATGGCAACGTAGAAGACGTTTGGTGAAAGTTTATATTCCGGATCAAATTTTGGCAGAATGGTTTGTTAAATCATTTTTACCCAAGATTACTGAAGATGTAGCTAAAGCTGGTGTTGTTGCTGAAGAGCAAGTGGTTTCTCAAGCTCAGTACCTTGACCTAGTTTATACGCAGTCAGGTACTTTACACAAAAAAATCCCCGACCTTCCAAAGCAAGGTCAAATAGCTGCTGCTCCTTCAGGGTCTCATGCTGCTGATGGCATGATTGGTACAGTCAATACTAAAAGTAAGAAGAATTCTTCAAAGAATTCTTCTCCTATTATAACTTTACCAGATTCCCCGAAAGGAGAATATTCCCCTGAAATTTTTGCCAACATTCATGTCGTAGAGACATCTCCGGCTAAATCTAAATCTGGTGGTAAAAAGAAAGGGAAGAATAAAAATAAAAATAATTCAGAAGAGAAAAATGATAAAAATGAATCCAATGACGAAAAGCACAAACCTCATTACCCTTGTTACATTTGTGACGAGGATCACTTCACTAAAGAATGCCCACATCGAGCAGAGGTTGCAAAATTCGTTAAAGGTTCGCAACAACCTGCTGTCTTGAAGGATCATTTTCTGACTCAAGATAGCAATATGGTCGGTTCTACTTCGACTACTTCAGAAGAACCTATTTTGATGATGTCTCATGTAAGGATTGTGATGCGATCACAAGATTATGGTACTAAGAGTTCTGTTGATGGTAAAGAAGCAGAATCTTCTAATGCAAATGCCTCAACTACGCCTCCTCCTGTTTCTGGTCCGCTACAGATTGAGAAACAAAATCCAGACTTAATAATCAAACTGCCTGCTAAAGGTGTTCTTCGTAAATCAGCTTTCAATCCACATGCGAGAGCTACTCAGAATTACAAAATTTTTGAAGACTTATCTATTTCCCCTTCAGCAATGTCGGCTTTGGAAGTGCTGCAATCATGCCTAGCACAGCTTAAATTGCTTTTGTCTGCTATAGGAGCTATAGATGTTTAGGATTCTAATCTTATAATATTTGATTTAGAAAATATTACACCTTGTCTACCTCATCAAATGGCTTTCCAGATACTAGTGTTAGTAAAAAACAGACCGATATTTCGGACTGTGATTGATGAGGGGGCTTCAACGTGTATTATGTCGGTTCAGTGTTGGAAATCACTTGGTTCTCCTACACTCAACCAATCTCCGACGATTCTTAAGGCTTTTGATGGTCGAGGTTTCCACCCTTTTGGTATTTTGCAGGATTTACCCATAGGGGTCGAAGGTAAAACTGTAAATCTAGATGTGGAAGTGGTTGATGCCCCTCTAGATTACAACCTTCTCCTGGGTCGCAGTTGGTCTTATGCTATGACTGCTATTGTTTCTTTGGTCTTTCGACTCATAAAATTTCCATATCAAGTAAATATCGTCACAATAGATCAGTTAACTTATTTATCTTCCGACCCAGCCTCTACAGAAACAATCCAGCACATTGGTAAAGCGGTTATCCCTTATAAGGACGTTGGAGTAGGATTGGTGAAATATTCTAGTTTGCTAGGAACTTTTTCCTTTTCTCCTCCTAATGTATCACCTGCTGTTGCAACTATTCACATGATTTCATCAAATACTATTATGTTTGATGATCCTTGGATCTGGTTTTTAAACTTTCGTGGCTATAGTTATTGTAATCAGAAATTGGATTCTCCACGGTATTATGTTTGATGATCCTTGGATCTTGGTTTTTAAACTTCTGTGGCTATAGTTATTGTAATCAGAAATACTATTATGTTTGATGGATCCTTGGATCATACCTTCTAATTCTGAGTTAGATTCAATTGATGGCATGATGCCTTTGAGTCCATTTGAAATTTCATACCAGGCTGTACAGTCACTTTCCGACCCCTCTTCAACCGAAAATGATCCAATGAATGGGATCCGTGAGGAATCACTTTCTATATCTAGTTCAGCCACAACGAAATTTCCTGATGTTGTTCATACTGATGAACACATTCGTGAATTTTTGTCCGTTGATGATTTACCATGGGAAGATCTGCATCACCGATCTTCGTTTTTACCTTAACTAGATCATTTTGAAGATGATTTCGCTTCAATTTTTACCGCTGAATATGTCAAAGAACCCCAGAATCCATTGAAAAATCCTGATTCTGAGTTAAATTTGGAAAATATTTCTCGAACGGTTCCAATTGACATTTCAGTAAAACCAGGAATAATTGAAAACATTCATATAGGTGCTTGTTATATTGAAGATGAAATTAAAGCTTATAAAGCCCTATTTCAAGAATTCTGTGATGTGTTTTCCTGGTCCTATGAAGAAATGCCAGGAATTGATTCGTCAATCGTCGTACATGAAATCAATACTTACCCGGATGCCAAAGTTGTTCGTCAACGTTTACGTCAGATACATCCTAGAAAAGCTGCTGCTATTAAAGCAGAAGTTGAAAAATTACTGCGTGCAGGTTTCATTTATCCAATTCCCTTAACGGATTGGGTATCAAATATTGTTCCTGTAACTAAAAAACAAGGAACGATACGAGTATGTATCGATTATAGGGATATTAATCGAGATTTTCCCAAAGACAATAATCCAACTCCCTATATCGATTAGATAATCGATGATTGTGCCGGTAGCGAAATGTTTTCCTTTATGGATGGCTTTCCAGGGTATAATCAAATAAACATACTCCCTGCTGATCAGCCAAAAACAACTTTTATTTGTCCGTGGGGGACGTTTGCTTATCACAAGCTACCTTTTGGATCAAAGAATGTTGGAGCAACTTTTAAAAGGGCAATGTCTTATGCGTTTCATGACATTAAGCACATTGTGCAGCCGTATCTCGATGATTTACCTGCTCATTCATCATGCAGGGCTGACCATCTCACACACTTACGAGCTATCTTTATGAGATGTTGACATTATAAAATTAGGCTGAATCCACACAAATGTGTTTTTTGTGTAGAGTCGGGTCATTTACTGGGCTTTGTTGTCTCGAAATCAGGCATTCGCTTCGATCCATCGAAGGTCGAAGCTATTGTTAAATTACCTCCTCCTTATACTTTACGCCAACTCCAAAGTTTGTAGGGGAAAGAAAAATTTTTACATCGGTTCATTCCTAACTATGCCGAGCTTACAAAAGGTTTCACCCGGTTGTTGAAACAGAATGTTCCATTCTTTTGGGATCAGATCGCTGATCGATATTTTGATGCACTTAAACACGCGTTAACCCATGCACCGTTATTGCATCCTCCCAACTACAACCAGGATTACATTTTGTACCTCGCTGCTTCTCATTCCACCATTGGGATGGTGTTAGTTCAGGAAGATGAACCTCATACTGAACATGTGATTTACTATCTTAGTCGTAATCTGCATCCGACCGAGATCAAATATACACATGTGGAGAAATTGGCATTGGCAGTTGTCCAAGTTGTCCAAAGATTTAGGCACTACATCTTGTTACGTAAAACCACGGTAATTTCTGATTGCAACCCTATGATGTACATTTTAACCAAACAATTGATAGGGGGAAAGTATTCCAAATGGATCGTCATCCTACAGGAATTTGACTTGGAGTTTGAGAAATCCAAGGCAAAGAAATCTTTGGTATTTGTGGAACTGATGTGTGATTTTCCCTCTACTGATACTGAAACTGTGGCAGAAGAGCCCATTGCGGACGAATCTCTGTTTCTTATCAACACTCTTGATCCATGGTATGGAGATATTATTGTTTATCTCCAAACCCAATCTTTTCGGCCTGAAATCTCATGATCTCAGCGACGGAAAATATGCTTCCAATCCCAACAGTATAATATCATTGGTGATACACTTTATCGTCGTGGAGCGGATTCGGTTTTTCGACGTTGTCTTGTTCATGAAGAAGCTGAAAAGGTGTTAAATGATTGCCATTCTGGAGCATGTGGCGGTCATATGTCTGGGTATTCCACAGCCCAAAAGATATTACACGCTGGCTATTTCTGGCCTTTGTTATTCAAAGATTGCATTTATGCATTCCGGAAATGCCACAATTGTCAACTTTTTGATCGTAAGATGCGTGCGCCACCCACTCCTCTTCATCCCATAATTCCTGTTGGTCCTTTCGCAAAATGGGGTATCAATTTTATTGCATGTAACCCTCACTCGACCGAGGGGCATGCATATATTATCTTAGCAGTAGATTATTTTATTAAGTGGGCCGAGGCGATGCCTACATTTTCGGCTGACGGAAAAACTGCTGCAACTTTCGTATTTAATCACATAATTGCTAGGTTCAGTGTTCCTCAAGCCATTATTACAGATCATGGAAGTCATTTTCGAAATGTCATGATGACGGAACTGATAGATCAACTTGGCCTGCGCCACGATAGTTCCACTCCGTATTATCTGCAAGCCAATGGTCTAGTCGACGCTATAAATAAAGTTTTAGTCACCATGATTAGACGAATTATTGGTATTCACAAAACGAATTGGCATTCCATGTTGTTTTCAGCATTTTGGGCATATTGAACCTCAGTAAAAACATCAACTAGTTTCACTCCCTTCCAACTCGTTTACGGTCTGGAAGCCGTGTTGCCGATTGAATGCGAAATTCCATCACTGAAATTAGCCATAGAATTACTCCCAGCTACGTATGAGGAGGAGAAACATTTCTTTTACTTAGCTCAGCTGGATGAGAATCGACGAAATGTTGCAATAGCAAACGAGGCTCATGTTAAACGAATAAAAGCTCAGTATGATAGAAATGTTACCCCTCGAAATTTTTCAGAAGGAGACCTAGTCTTAGTTTATGATCAAGCCAACGATAAGCTAGGAGCTGGGAAATTCGTGCCCATGTGGCATGGCCCTTTCATTGTCAAGCGAAAGTTTGCAAAAGGGGCCTATGAGCTGATAGATTTTGACGATGTCCCTTTAGATAAACCCAGAAATTGACTTTATCTAAAGCGATACTATGCTTAAAACTTGGTATGGATATTTTTTATTAGATTAGATTTCTTTATTGTTGGTGTGTCTTAGATTAGAAAAGTGTGCTTAGTTTAGAAGTGTGTTCATCACTATTCCTGCTTATCTGAGTTTTACTCTTGATATTGCAGATGTCGACGTCTCTTCAAACCTACATTGGTTTTACTGATGGTGCTTGTCGTAGTACACGAAACATTTCTTCCGCAGCTTGGGTTATCTATTCACCCTCTGATGAGTTAGTATCCATGCATGGGGTAAGCCTTGGTCAAACAACGAATAACATTGCCGAGTATAGTGCAGTGATTGAGTTATTATCTGAATCCATATCATTTGGAATTCGGATTTTGATTGTTAGGTTGGATTCTGAACTTGTTGTATTACAATTAAACAGGGTTTATGCCATTTGAAATCCGGTGTTATTACGGTTATTTTTAAGATTTCGTCTCTTGGAACGTGAATTTGACTACATTGAATATCAAAATATTCCAAGACATTTAAATACATTGGTAGATGCAGTTGCTTCTAGTATGATAAATCGACATTTGCAATGATCAAAACAGTAAAACAAACAACATCCATATTATGAACACAGATAGCCGGTAAATAGTGATATATCATAGTATAGAATTTTTTTCAAAAAATATACATCGTCTTCGATCATAGGTTGGAAACACCTTATGATCGACAAAATGATAACACAAAAAGTCCAAAATATGAGTCTACAACACAATCATCCCATCACTGATGGTGATCGCGATAAGAAACCACTGCCCGAGCCACCCTACACAGGAACCTTCTAAAAGGTCTTGGAACACCAATCACGTATCTCTGTAATCTGAGTGGGATCTCATCTATGTCTGTCGCTGGAATGTCTAGAGTCAGACGCTCTAGATGATGCCCTAAATCAGACAAAATTTCCGCTGATTGGCCTACTGGGGCTAGCGCAGCTGCAACTGGTTGTCTTCTGTCATAGGGCTGGAGATGGGCTGGTCGCCGTGGACCCACATCTACATTCATAAAAACTTTTTTAGTTATTAATCGACAAGACGATCAAAAATAAAAAAATTAGAACTTAGAATTCGTTGAAAATGATTTTACCTGATTCATCCCACTGTTCCCTGCTGGGAGAGTCATCTCCCAGTCGCCGGACAAATCTATCCCGGTGTATGGAAAGTCCTCGATGACAAAAATTTGGCGGTCCAGCCAATGGAAATATGGAGGAAATCGAACAATCTCAGCACCCTCAATACCGCGACGGGCCATCAATGCAACCCAATGAACCATCCTAGGTTCTCGGGGTCGACCAGCATCAACAGGAATACTTTGCGGAGCTAGCATGGGTACCCTCACTAGAGAAAAAGTGACCACGATGGATCCATATCCAAAGTTATTTAGTTTTCCATTTTTCTCTCTAGTTAGTTGGCCTTTTACATTGGCCAACACAGCTTCGAACCAGTTGAAAATGGTGCCTCGAAAACAGTCCAAAACAATACGCATCTAGGAACCGGTAGCCACATGCAGTGCGGCACTGCCACACAATCTGGTAACAGTAAACGCAATTACTTTCAGCTCGGGATGGATGATAGTTTTTATATCAATCTGTTTGTCCTTGGGGTCTGCTTCATCATTACAGAACTCTTGTTGAAGACTAGCGACAGTTTGGCCAACTGGCCTAGTGCCAAACAAGGAAAGTTGTTCGCCCCTCTTGGACAAACCAGTCAGAAAATAAATATCCTCCAGCTCAATTTCGAGCCGGTGGCTTCCAATAATGAAACACTGGTCCTACACATTCCACCTGTTTACCAGCCATGTTAGGAGGTCTACCTGTGCCCTCATGCCCTGAATGGTCCAAAATTTATACAAAGCGCATGCTCTTAAAGCCTGCATTGTGGGAAAATGGAGCATCACGGCGTCATCCACATCCTCGTGCTCACGTTCTCTCCAAATCAACATCTTGATAATCCTACAATGCATAAAAATATAAGTTAGAACAATCTAATTTGAAAATTTTTAGGCGGGAAATGAAAATTTTGATTTTGAAATTCAATTGCGCGGGGACCGCACTTTTCCTTCATACACAGTGTGTAGGAACGCATGCGTTCTATATAAAAAGTGCGGACCCACTACCTTTTTCTACATAGAAAAAGGTCAGGGTCCGCAGGTCCTGTGTGTTGTGCATGCGGACCCCCGCGGGTGATTTCTTAAACATATTTTTCCCTTAAAAAATGAAAAATAAAGCCTAAAAAGAATTGTAAACGGATGAAAAGCAAGATTAAGAGGTTGTGGATTACCTGGGGCTGACGGTTCTCGATTTCGTTGGACGGATCTTCCGGAATCTTCACAGGAACTTTTTTACCCAAAAGATTCTACTTTTCACTCTGAACTTGAACGGTAAAAATGAAGTTGAAAAAGTCCTTTTTATAAGTTTTTTCGAATAGATGAATTTTAATTTGTTTATTTTTCACTTTAAAAATGGTATTTTGAAAACATTTTTACTTATTTAAACAGGTATGTGTAATGTTTCAAGTTTTTGTGCAAAAATTGGATTTATTAGGAGAATTGATCATTTTTCAACAAAGAGCATACTTTTATCACTTTTTCGGACTCTTTCAAAATTTTACGAAAAAGTGAAACATTGGAGTTCTCTTTTAAGCCCTTTTCAGACTCTCTAAACATGAAAAGATTTCTGAGTACTTTATTGTTCGAACTCATTAAATTAAATGAATAATTGTCCCTTCGGTATAAGTTTACCCCTTTTACGGACTGAAATGGACTATTTACAAAAAAGGTATACGTTGACTAATTACGGTCAATAGAGTTCTCTCCCACATTATTTTATCCTTTTTCGGGCTCGAGAGACTAAACTTACGAAAAAGTACACCCACGGATTTTTCTTAAGTTTTTCTTCTGACTCCCTAAAATTGAAAACACCGAGTTTCTCCTATACTGGACTCGCTAAAATTTAACAGTAAAGGACCTGTTTAATTTTCAACAGGAACGAACCACTCCTTCTTAGGGTTCGAATCTTAAACTAAGTTGGACTCATCCGAAGGATGAGCTTATAAACAAGCAAATTTTATCCTCCTAAAGCTTGTCAAAAGTAAAGAGGTACTTGCCAGAAATGGTGGGGGAAAAGAGAGAAGAATGGACTTGTTTGTTGTATTTTTATTTTTCGAAAATCCAGTTAACCACTCTTGAACACGACACTTTCAATCACCTGGGTTGGGAAATCCTTTGCCTAACAGTTAATCGAACCTCATTTTGAAAGTCTTCATCCGGTTTCTGGGTATTAAGCTATGGGTCAATTGTTACCAAGCCAGCTGCAGTGTCGTTATGTGTTCAAGAGGACAGTTCAAATAAACCATTCATCTGCAAAATATCTGTCATCCATTTTTGACCATCCCTGAGTCAGTCCTTGCCAATATATTTTCAAAACTTGATCTATGATTTCATGTTGTGGACTTGCCTACAACAGATCACTTTCTATCGACGACAACTCATTATCTAGGAAGTTGATATGGAGATCTTCAGTACCTTGAAATCTGCATGCCTCAATGGCAGGTTTCTCGCTTTCGATGATAGGTTGCATCATTGACCTTCGATCGAATGATTCCGTGACATGTTCAACTTCAGATCATTCATTCACATATCATGGATTGTACTGGGTACTTTGAGAGCTATTTACATTACTGGTGGTTACTCTTACACTTGTTAACAGTTTACGTCATTGACTGGTAATCAAGTGGTTTCTACCATGTTCGACTTCGACACATTCATTCACATGGATAGAATCGTACTAGTTCGAGATGCATAAATCAAGACCCTGGATCTAGTTTCTACCATCTAGGCTGTGAGGAATTTTGTTATCTTACAGTAGACTATTTACAAACAGATGGCTGCGTCCATATTGTGTCTACACATGTCTATATTGTGATGTACTCAAATTCATTCCTGTATCATAACAATTTGAATTAGTTAGTTTTGATCTGAGCATAGGAATGCCTACCTCAGCGATGATATATATATATATATATATATATATATATATATATATATATATATTGCATTGAATGTTTTTACAGGTTCCGACTGGGGTGACCACAGGATGATCCTTGAAATGATAAAGTACTGCACTCTTCATATATGACAGACTTCGGCATCATCTATTCCAGACTTTGCACTTTAGGGGGAAATCTGTTACACTGAAAATTGTCATCCTAACATTCTACTATGTGTATGAGCTCATTATTACTCATACTCCTCCCTTTGCAAGTCTAACATATCAGTTCCTCATGTCAAGCCTTGAAAATCATAGAAAAGTTCCTAAAAATCTCCTAAACTTTGGTGTCGCACTTTCTCTTTATCTTGCCTGCGGTCCCGCACCTGATGTTCAGCTTTCCTGCATATTAGAATGCACTTTATCTGTGTTAAAAGTGTGGACCCCTGTAAGATCAAAAAGGCGCAAGTAATTTCCAAAAAGCTCAATAAAAGTGAATTCTAGAAGCTTCCAGAAAATATCTTGCGGTGATAGAACCACTCTTATGAGGTGCATGTATCCCTTACCTTATGGAGCTAACCCCTTGATGTGAGGAGCTTATCCCTTTGAAGGAGGATTCTATCCCTTCATAGCTGGAATAAGAAACCTCCTCTATTTATACTATAAAAAGAGGCATTGGGTAGCCTCAAAGGGAGTTGAAGCTTTAGAATATTTGAAGTTAAGTGCTGTTGAGATTCAGACTCAGTTGATTAAGAATTTTGTGAGGAGAGATTACATACCTCTATTAGTCTTGGTTGGAGGAGTGCAGAGCTTATCAAAGTAAAGGATATTCCTACTTCGGACCTCGGAAAGTCCTGTGCAACATCAAGGCTCAGGTTGTAAGGATTTTCTTCTGTTGAAATTAATACAAATATACTCATTTTTCTCAATAAGCTTTCAATCAATGGTTTATTTCATAGATTCCTTGATCAATATGATAAGAATGGTTTATGATGATTTCTATACAGGTGCTATGTAATATTTTGCTTGTTTGTGACTACAGGTTTACGAGGAAAACTCCTTCAAGCGCGCGAGGGACAATAACGACTTCAAACAAGCACTGGACAAATGGTAAGTCCTTAACACCTCTATAGAGCTTTTTATAGATCGTATATGCTTAGAGAAAGATTAGTCTATTTGGCTTTTTGTTGCTAGATACTTTTAGTACTAGGGAGATCGGTCTTGTCCGCAAGACGGATTTATCCACCAACATGGCCCCTCTCCGTTGTTCCGATGAGATTTAATCCTAGCCGTCCGTTCCTACAAATCCTACTGTTGGGATATAATCACACTCCGCTCACAATTCTCTATCGCTACCCTTGCCGATTTAATCTCCACTGTCGATCTTGTTCAGATCAGATGGTTGGCGCTTAATCGTGCATCACATAATCGTAAGTTCCACCCCTTCACCTCCTCCGATTTTCGATCCCTGATCAAATCTCGACCATCCATTTGATCTAGATCGACGGCTCCCATTGCATCGCGTCTTCGCCCATATTGTCTCCATCGGACCTTCCAAAGAGTTTTATCTGAGGATCTTTGCCGTTGATATCCTCTTTAGATCCAACGGCTCACATTCAATCGCCCTCCACCCGCCGGGTCCGACCATTAAAAGCCCCCAATTTCATTCATTTTCACCTATTTTCCTTTGTATTTCATCTCGGCGCTAAACCTTTATGTTTAACACTAAAGTTCCTTTCTCCACCTAATTTAGTCTTAAAGCTTGGTTTCTTGGTATCGCGCTATGTAACCTTTCCGCTCATCCTTCTAACCTCTTTCTCGCACAATCTCCACTGTAGACTACCACTATCTAATAAAATCCAACGACCCAAAATCTTTCTTGCCCCAAACCTTCATCAGTTCCATTTTCACCATTCCGCATGGTTTTTCACTCGTTTTCACCTGCATCCACCATTTCCACCACCATTTCCACAGGCCTCCATAGCAGTCTTTCACCGCTCCCCTAGATTTTGTAACAATTTTATTGTATTGTGCAGGGTTTACAGAGTGAGAAATTCACTCTGTCTCCACAGTCATAGTCACTGTGATTGACAGCGCAGAGGGACCGCTCCAACAGCAGCAAATAACATCAGTGAAGGAAATTAAGGGATTCTATGGCTCCTAATTGAAGATTTAATGCCATAATCCCGTGATAAAAGGAAGAAGACACATATAGAGACCATGAAGATGATTAAGAGGCCTATTAAGGTCTAAAGCACACTATAAGTCATATCAGTGATTCGGCATCAGCGAAACATATTTCGTCTAGAAGGACGCCTTCCTACAGAAGTCTCCATGCCTCCTCGAGCCCTTAAAAGTTATTACACTGAAAGAAGCTTCTAAGGCTGTCAGGACAGCAGTTATGGAAGCATGGGAAGACCTAAAGACCTTCAGTCACCTTACTTGCTTCAGAAGACAGAACATAGTACCTTGCAGTCAGAAAGGATTTCAAAGAGCATACCTGGAGTTATTTTCCACCTAAAAGAGACTTTCGAAGTAGCCTAAAGAGTACATACAATGATGCAGAGCCATTAAGCAGAGTGGGCATGGACATTTCCTCCACTTTATCTTAATGAATCAATTAAATGTAAATTTACTACCACAGTTACTCATTCTCCTATAAGAACTCCCGAAGAACATATTGTAAAGGTTGTTGTTGTTAGTTGTATGGATTCATTCGACTGTTAGAACAGTTATTGGGGAAGTAGTTGAGTATTTTGTAATTTAGTATGCTGGGAGGAGAAGTTTGGACTGTAATCAGCCATTGAGCTCAGAGTATGTGACTGGCTTTTCACATCAATTGAACAAGAAAATTTCACAGGATCCTGGTCTATATTATGGGTGATGTTTTCCTTATTCATTGCATTTTAATCATGTTGTTCATATTTCTCTGATAATAATTAGTAAATATGGCTTAGGATATACCCCTACATGGTACCCTAATGCTTTCCTTCTCTTCTTATCTTTGGTATTTTCTACTGAATGTGTATCTGAGAACAAATTCATGTAATTTAACTAGTTAAAGATGTTGTTCTTGCCCATGCTTACTGATGTGTGAATTTTGGGTTCGTTGCTTATATGTTCTTGTGGGGTTTAAGCTGGAAGAATTGGGATACCAGGGATTTAGTGCAAGCTCTGTCCACTGGGGTCCTTTTCCAACAGATTAGCCTTACTAAGATCCCTTTGAGCTAGTGTCAAAATCATTGAAGGTTAAAATCCCTTCTCGATCTTAGGCCTTGCTCTGTGTTGAATCTTAACTCTATTTTTCCTTTTAGAGTATGATGAAAGTAGGCATGGAGTTAAATGATCTCTGACCTGATCTTAAGCTGCACTTTGTGTCCTCCATGAGAGTTTCCTTTGAGTATGTCAAAGCAGGTCTGGACTTAAATGATATCTGACTTGATCTCCAGACTGAAATTGGGTTTCTTTATTTCTTTCAGTTTCACTCCTTAATGTTCCATTCCTCCATCTATCTAAAGGATCCTTTAGTATATATGACTTGCCCTATGGAAAGCCTTGGTTAGTTGTTATGCAAGTAATCCCCTTTCAAGACTCCATAGCCCAATGGATTGACACTTTCTTGACCTATCTTCTTTTGCCGAAATATCCTGCTGCTTTGTTCCTTTCATTCACATAACCTTCTCAGTTAACGATCTCCAATCCAACAACCAAATCAATTAAAAAACCCCCTGTGCTTCATGCCTACCCTAATACCTCGTTTTGAGCTTTCAAAGATATATCATTATTTTATTTTATAGAGATCCCTCTATGGGTCCAAGAGGGCTAGATCCTAGGGCCCCAAAGTGGTTTGATGTTGTCTTGTCTTTTGGTATTGCCAAATCTGCCAAAACACAGGAACCCCAACATGTCATATCATGGCTCCCTCCTTTGATATCCTTGATGTCAAAATCACATGCTAGAGCCTCATAATCTCCCTTTTGCTGCCCCATTTGCAGCTGATCTTGCTCAAGACAATATTGAAGCATATGGAAATCAACTTCCCCTTGGAAAGTCCTTGTCTTCCAAAACTTCCTCATTTTGGCCCATGTATACAAGAGGCTTAGCATCCCCTTTCTATGTTCAGAAATATTCTTTATGAATGAAGAAATCATGGGCTTCCCCAAAGGTATGGAATTTCCATGTGTCCTCATGCTCATGCGATCAAAGATCTCAGATTTCTCCTCTCTCAGCGCAGATATCTAAGTGGGAGTTAGCAATGCCCCCTTTAGGAAATTTCTCATCTCTCTTCTGAATTCCTGAGAGATTCTCTACGCTGTTCTAGCTTCTCCCAAGGCTCCCTCCTTAGCCAAGTATGCATATAACACCCATATTTGAGAGAACACTTTAGATTTCCTCCTATCAAAAGGTGCTCCTGGTAAAATACCTCCTTGAAAAGAGGTGTCAAGGCATAAAGTAGAATGTGGATGTAGGTAGATAGATTTTCCCCTACCTTTACTGCATAGGTCCTCTTGCCTTCTTTGTTCTTCCAAGCTTTGAAACAGAGAAGGGTTCATGCTCTTCATCTTGTGATGCCCTTCCTCCTCTTTTCCTCCTTCTATCTTCAAGATCTCATCATTTGAAAATGATGGTACATGTTTCTCATGTATTATGCCAAGAGCTCTATGTGTGAGATCTTGTGGAACTCCTTACAAGAGTGCAAGAGTTTCTTCCCTTGGAGCAAGTGCTCCATATTCATCTTCATGAGGTGCTTGAGGTGCCATTTTCATGACTGCGTTATCATCTCCTTCCTTCCCCTCCTCTTCTTCAATAACTGAAATGTCCTCATCATCAACAAGAGGCCTTAGATCTTAGTCATCTATTGAAGAAGAAACCTTCATGCTTTCCTCTTGAGAAGAGGACCCTTCATCCAATGGAGATATTTCCTTTGGAAATGCATCAAAAAAACTTACACCTTCTTCCATGGTTTTTAGAAATGGAGTTGGACTCATAGACCCTTCCAACTCATGCAAAGGGTTTGTCTGATGTGGCTTGATAGTGTCAACAGAAGATGTTACGCATGGAGCTTCATCAAACCTTTCTATCAATCTTGCAATAAAACTTGCATAAGTAGGTGTATTTTCATTTTTCAAGGAAAAGGACTCAAACAACCACCAAGCATATGCTTTACCTTCAAAATTCATTGTTTCTACTTTGATGGCTTCAATCTCTAAAACTTGATGTTGTTGCATAAAGTTGTCTAGCTCCTCCACCCAAACCATAACTAGACATTTAGGTGATCCATCAAAGGTAGATAGATAGAATATACCCAACCATGTTGCTCCTTCTTTATGCCTTGGCTCTCCTTGATCTTTTAGAACCCTTGGAAGTTCAAGTTATCTTTGAACTCCTTAGATTGATCTTCATACTCCTGCAAATACTCTCTAAGAGTCTCCTTCTCGGGTACACCTCCTTTCTTCCTCTTCATGAAGAAATCACAGACAGAACACTGAAGCTTTGGTTATATGGCTGAGTGCACATATCCATGAGATGAGAATTCAAAATTTTCCTCATGTATAGATCTTGTAGATCTGATCGGAATATCTTCTTGTTCTTGAAACTTCCTGGGAGTTTCACTGCTTCTTCTCTCTTCTTCGTGTACAACCTCCTTGGAGAGGTTCTTACTGGATCTGAAAAGTGATGAGAGTAAACTAATATTTTTCATCATTCTGACCTTTCTTGATAGTACTTTGGCTTGAATCCCACAGGCTTAGCCAAAGATCTTGCTCTGATACCACTGTAATATCCCAAAATTGGAACAACTCAGCAATTCTGTTGAAATAATGCACTTCTGAGAATAATGTGCATAGAAATGAGTTTGAAGCTCCTGGATCCCTTATATAATCTCATCTAAGATCTAAATCCAAAAGGAGAGCAAAAACAAATCAGACTAGGTGGGTTAAACAGATCTCCCACAAACTTGTCTAGCTGAAAATCACCCAAAGAGAGTGGTTGTAGCTCTATGCAAAGGACTGCTTCAGAAATAACAAAGATCCACTAAAGCACATTAGGAGGCCGATATGGAGGTTCATAAATCATATGTAAAACAAAAAATCAGATGTACATTACAGCCCATACATTGTACAAGAGAAAGAATGAGACAATACAGGAAAAACCCTCAGAAATGAGGTGCTACAACCATGAGAAAAGACTGTATAACCATGACAACATTATTTTTAGTGGCTGAAGTAGCAGTTTATTAAACTTCAGATCTAGAGCAGATATGTACATAAAAATTTAGATCTAATACATTTCTGTGTACAAGAAATGCTGATCTATACATTCCCCTTGGGGTTTTGTGCAAAACATGAAGCACAGAGAGTAGATCTGAGATATAAGCTTGTAGATCTGCAGAATGATTCAGAAATTTCTGAATAATACAATGGTAAAATAGATCAGATCTAAAACTAACATGGATTGGATGGGGAATCCATGGATCACCACAGTGAGAGGAAGAATCCCAACACCAAAGACCTCTCCTCCAAAATGTAGACAAAACACCCTGCAACTGTAGATATGAAAATAACGCTGTCGAAGGAGAGAAAAAACACTGTAGCCTCTGAGAATGATTTAGCCTGATGCCAAGATGTAGATCTGAAGCACAATCAACTAATGAACTCTTCTAGGAGGTTAAAAAACACACTCATTGAGAAGAGCCACTAGTATAGGCTAGATCTGAATAGATCTAGTGTCTTCCACTACTGCAACTCACAAGGATAGCTCAGCCCTTAATAGGAGTAGTGCTGTAGGTTTAAGGTGAGCTTGGCCTAAAAGCCTGATGTGGAAAAGATAGCACAAGTCTCATCCAAGAGCTGCTTAAGGAAGGAGGAGGGATTCCTGAATAGGAAGACCCAACAAGGGATGTCTGAGTAGACAATACCTTTAGAAATGATAATCTTCAACAACCCTCTCTTGTTGATCTCCTCTTAATTTTATAAGATTGGAGTCTTGGCAAAACCCTAAACCACTTCATTGGTTTAGCCCGTTTCACATTTAGAATCTCCTTCTAGAACTGCGTTGTCCCTCAAGGAGGTTCAATGCATCTAGATTGCGTTGTTGACTTGCTCAAAGGTGACCCATTCTTGTGATTTAGACCCATTCACACCTACAAGATTTAATTTACATAGCCCAGATATGTCTATTTTCACATATTCATTGATTTATTCTTAGTTTTTAGAAGTTTTACATGTCCTCCTTTACAATTTATTCATCAATCATGAAATGTGAAAATAAACAAGGCAAAATTAATATTCCTATTAGCTGTAGCTAATTTAGGAATATTACAGACTTCTAGGAACTGTAATAAGCATTCCAATGTTGGTGGTCAACCTTAAACCACCTCCTTATGCCAACATTTTAGAAAGCACATTCAACTTAGTGTTGATGCATAGTTTGCACATTTTTTATTACAACTCTCTTCTTGGACTCATACATACCCCTTCAGGTGGAAGGAAAATGGTCAAATGGAGTCCAAAATAATCTAGAATATGGAATCCAAGGGTCACTCCAATGTACTATAAATGTGTATCATTATGAATAATATATGAAATCTCATGCTTATCCTTCATCTTGTGTGCATACCATGTGTGTGTTTAATAGTCACATTAACTCACATGCTTGTGCAACATGGAAGCTTCATTGCATCACCTCACTGTTAGGACTTCACTATGTATCATTTTTGCTATATACTTTGACACCATTTTACTTTTATAACCATGATTAAAAAGGATTCCATTATCATTTTCATCTACTTTATCCCAAGGTATATAAAATCCTCTTCTTTATTATATGTTTAATCTGTTTACATATAATTCCATAATACTCTTATATTTTATCATTAATCGAAGTGGATTGTTGCTAACATAAGTCTAAAAGATCGCAGATAAGTTATATGCTTTGCTGGAACAATCGGCCGTTGCTGAAACAGTTGACTTAGTTGCTGAAACAGCCAGCAAGCACGCAAATTCCGTCACTCGAAATTTGCGATTCTGGAAGAGATTTTTGTGGAAAAATAGTAACAACATGAAGACATGGTTACATGGACCATTCTGAAGATAGCATTCTTGTTGTATCTGTTGTAACACTATCTTTTTATGGAAGAACAGAATAGTCATGTTTTAAGAAAGCGAACAGATTTGGGATAAACGTAGATTTGCTCTCATGTACTTGTAAAATATGTCTCCTCTTTAAAAAGAGGAGACATCATCATTAGTAGGGGGTTCGAGTTTGAAAGATACAGGAGAACATTGTGTGTGAGAACTGGAGCTAGGCTCCATCTGTAATGTATCATTTCTTTTGACAGATGAATAAAATCTTCTTTTGAGTGCTCCAATTTAATTCTTTCCCTGGGGAATCTTGTGAGAGGGAAAGGGCCCGCCTTCCTCACAAGATTCACCCTTCTGTCTCTGTATTTTGTTTAATTTCTTTTTTCTGTTTGCACTTTACTTTAATTCTGTTGCTGAGACATCAGTTACACAGTTCTGTAGTTCATCGAGTACTCTGTTTCCTTAACGCTGCATGTGTTTAATACATTCATTCTTGAGAAGTTGAGAAATCTATTTCTGTTAATTGTGTGAATGTATGATGCTGGGAAGCAGGTGCTGAAGATTCCTGTACAAAGGAATAGGGTCCTGCTCCCACTAATTGCCTTTCTTTTCCTGCAGTGTGATTAGAAACAGGAGAACAAGTGTTGAAGGTTCCTGTTCATGGGAATAGGGTCTTGGTCTCTTGATTTATATTTCCTACAGTGTGATTAGTGTCAGGCAGCAGGTGCTGAAGTTCCTAATTAAGGAATAGGGTCCTGTTCCTGCTAGGGTTGATTGATTTCTTTTCTTGCAGATTGATTTGGATTTTAAAACTGCAACATAGGAATTATTTCTGCTATAACATAAGTGACTTCAGCTTTGATTAAACAGAGTGTGAATAATTAGATTTGTATGATAATTGTGTGGCTTTTTACTACAACATTGTTCTTGCTTTTGAATTTGAGCATATCCAGTGCGTGATTGTCTTTGGAATAAAAAGACTTCCTCGGGTTGACAATTTATGTGGAGCTTGAATTGTGAAAACAATTAAAGCGACCAACATTTTGGCGCCGTTGCCGGGGAAGGGAATTATAGATTTCAAAACCATTAATCTTTCTTTTTAAATGTGCAGATTGTATGAGAGGACGCGGAAACCAGAATAAAACTAACCCCACAGGTGGCAAAGGCAAAGGAAGGGGAGGAAGAAAGACTTTTATTGACGAGATTGTATCAAAGGCTGAATCATCACAGAGATTGAGTTCTCGAAGATCAAAACTTCAGCACTCCCCTCAATCAGATTACAAAACAGAGGAAGTTGTGGGTCCTGAAAATATAGAAGAACCGGTGATTGAAGAACCAGCAGTCAGTGTTGGAGAGTCAGAAGAAAGTGTTAGTAAATCAGCAGAGCACATTGAGGAAATAATAGAGAGTGTTGGACAACCAGTGGAAAATATTGAAGAGCCAGTAGAAGACCTTGACGATCGAGCAAGTGAAATAGGAGAGCCAACAATGGAAGGAAACAATGATGATTTCTTTGGTGGAGGACGTGTAGATCCTGAAGGAGAAGGAAGGAATGAAAATTCCCTCTCTACCTTGGGATTTCCTATCAGTGATCTCCCTGCAGGGATAACTCCTATGAAAAACATTCCATTGTCTGCTTTACCTAACTTTCATGGTTTATCCTCTGAAGATCCGGATGAATTTATTTTTTAATTTGATATATTATGCAGAAGTTATGATTATGTTACTAATGCTCAAAAGTTGAAACTGTTTCCAGCCACCTTGAAAGGAAATGCTTTAAGATGGTTCATGAGCCTTGGAAGTCAGGTAATCACAACATGGGAGAAGATGAAACAGAAATTTCTGCTTAAATATCAAGACTACTGCCGGACGAGAGAAAAGAAGGATGAACTATTCAATATGGCACAAAAGCCGGACGAGAATCTGGAGGACTATATAGAAAGGCTGCAGTACAATATACATAGATCCGATCATCCGAATATAAGTAAGGAAATTCGCAAAACAATATTACTTAGAGGTTTAAGGGATGATTGTTTAGATATGTTAAACATGCTTGGCAAAGGAGATATATCTAAGGAAACATATGATGAGATTGTTGAACTTTCTAAGAGGTGTTCAAGGGGAGCTGCAAGGAACAGAGTAAGTAGTAGAGATTCCACCTATTCAAGAGTGCAGAAATAAGCCAGTGGAGGAGAAACAAGAGCTGAAATAGGTAATTTACTTGAAGAATTTAAAATTGAGATGTTAAGTTCTTTTGCTTCACAAATTGACACTTTGCAGGTTAAGAAGAAGCAGGCTGAAGCAGAAGCAACTCTGGCTGTCTTTTGCCCAAAGTGCAGAGACAAACATCCACTAAGGGAATGCCCAATGGATAAAATACCAATTTGCACCCTTTGTGAGAAAGATCACGAAACAAAACAATGTCCATCTCTACCAGGAATAAAGGCAGCATTACAGCCAACAGAAGAAGAAGCTGAAGCAGTTTACCTGCTAACTCAAAGAAGACAATGGCAACCAAAAGGACAAGGTATGAACTCTAGTATGCCATTTAATCGTTGGAACAATTATTCTGCTTTCGGTCAAACAAATTACCCTCCCTTCAATCAAATGCAATACCCACCCTTCAATCAAATGAATTTCCCACCTATGCAGCAATCAAACCCTCCCTTTTTCGATCCTTCAATGTGGACTCCTTGGCCTCCACAGCAGCCATCTTCTTTTAACCCTTGGAATTCAAATTGGAGAAGCCAAAAACCCCCGTATCCAAATCAATTGCCTCAATTCCAACAACCACTTCCTCTGCCATCAAATGCTCTGCCAAATAACCAAATGAGACCCCAGCTACCTGTGCAACCAAATCCTAACCCCAATAATAAAGTTGTGCAAGTCATTGATATTCAGAATCAGTCTATATTTCCTACTATGCAATGTAATGATATTCATTTAACATCTGGGAAAATAGTAGAGCCTATTATTGATGATATAACTTCTTCTGATTCTGATAAAGAGGAAACTGAGAAACATAAGAAAGCACAACCACCTTCTAACAAGAATGTTGAAATAACAGAACCACCATTCCCCGAGCGTTTGGTTTTAACCAGAACATCTGAAACACCTGTTTTTAATCTTTTAGGGGAATTGCAAAATTTGTATGTTAAAATTCCACTGTTACAAGCATTAAGAGATGTACCAATTTATGCCAGAACAATAAGGGATATTTGTGTTAAGAAACCTGGTAGGAAAACTAAAGACCCCCTTACAGTACATGTGATGGGTGACTTGTCTGCATTAATGTCCGGAAAAGCCCCTCCTGTGAAATATGGTGATCCCGGCCATCCTACCGTGACAGTTCAGATTGGTAAAACAATGATTTCCCAAGTTCTGGTAGATTTAGGTGCTGCAATTAACATAATGACTCTTGAAACTTCACAATTGTTACAGCTGAATAACACAATCAGAGATACACCCACCATTCTAGAGTTGGTTGATCGTTCTACAGTTAAACCTGAAGGAGTTGTTGAGGATCTACTTATTTCAGTTGAATCCTGGAAATACCCAGCTGATTTTGTTGTATTGCAGACTAAAACAAAGCTGGGGGGACATCCCTTAATTCTAGGAAGGCCATGGCTGGCCACAGCTGATGCTTTTATCATTTGCAGATCTGGTTCAATGACAATTTCTAACGGTTATGAAACAAAACAGCTTACTCTTTATCCTCATGCTACACCAATAATTAATAATGAAGATTCTATGTGGATGGATTATGATGATAATGATGTTTAGCCTATTTTAACCATTGGACAAGCTTTAACTCTTAAAGACAATACAGAGGATGAGATAATTAATAATTTTATTTGTGAGCCTTCTTCTGTAATTGCTGAAACACATAATCAATTGACTGCAATTTTTGAAACTGATACTCAAGAAAAGATTGAATCTGAAGACTCATCTCAGACATTAACCACTATCTCATCTAAAAGCATAATAGTTGAAATTGAACCTGGCAAGACATTAAACATAAATCCTGATCTAACAGTTAATGAAACACAGTAGTTAATGAAGTTATTGCATGAATATAAGGAAGCATTTGCATGGGATTAAACGGATATGAAAGGTATTTCTTCTGAATTATGTACTCATCGAATTTACATTAAAGAAGGATGCCGGCCTGTTTGTCAACCCCAAAGACGAATGAATCCTAATTTACGAGAAATTGTTAAGGAAGAACTTCAGAAATTTCCTAATGCAGGATTTATATACCCTATATCTGACAGTGAATGGGTTTCCCCATTGGTAATTGTCCCTAAGAAAAATGGGAAATGGAGAGTATGTGTTGACTACAAAGCCTTAAACAAAGCTACTCAAAAGGATCACTTTCCTTTACCCTTCATTGATCAGGTGTTGGATAGTCTGGCAGGGAAGAAATTATTTTCTTTTCTAGATGGATTCAGTGGGTATAATCAGATAAGAATTGCACCCCAAGACCAAGACAAGACCACTTTCACCAGCCCTTGGGGAACTTTTGCCTATAGAGTTCTTCCATTTGGGCTATGTAATGCTCCAGCAACTTTTCAAAGAGCTGTTATAGGAATCTTTTCTGATATGCTGAATGATTCTATGGAAATATTTATGGATGATTTTACTCCTTATGGTGTGTCTTTTGAAGATGCATTACAAAACCTTGAGAAAGTACTTAAACGATGTATACAAGCTCACCTTTCCCTAAGTACTGAAAAATGCCATATGATGATGAGTGAAGGAATAGTGCTTGGACATTTTATTTCATCTCAAGGTATTCAGGTAGATCCATCTAAAATATTGGTCATTCAGAATCTTTCTGTTCCTAAAACACAAACTGATGTGAGAAGTTTTCTAGGACATGTTGGATACTACAGAAGATTTATTAAATATTTTTCTAAGATAGCTTCTCCATTATTTGTGTTGCTTATGAAAAATGCTGAATTTAAGTGGACTAATTCTTGTCAGAAAGCTTTCGAAGAACTCAAGCATCAGTTGTCTACTGCTCCTATTTTGAGGGGGCCTGATTGGAATCTCCCTTTTCATATATCTTCTGATGCTTCAGACACTGAAATTGGAGCTGTCTTGGGACAAGAGGAAAATCATCTTCCTTATGCTATCTACTTCATCAGTAAGAATATGACCCCTGCTGAGCTTAATTATACAGTTACCGAGAAGGAGTTTCTTTTAGTAATCTATGCCATTAATAAATTTCGACACTATATCACTGGTTATTCTACTTTTGTGCACACTGAACATTCAGCTATTAAGTATTTAATGAACAAATCTGTCACAAATGCTAGAGTTACCAGATGGCTATTATTACTGCAGGAATTTGATATCACAATTGTAGATCGGCCTGGTAAAGAAAATGTGGTGGCTGATTTCCTTTCACGGTTAAAAACTGACAATGATATTCCAGTAGATGATTCTTTTCCTGATGAGTATTTGTTTGCAGTTTCTGCTCACTCTCCATGGTATGCGGATATTGCTAATTATTTGGTTGCAGGAAAATTACCATCACACCTGTCATATAGAGAAAAGAGAAGAATTGTTCAACAAAGTGCCAGGTACAGCTGGATAAGCGGGTGTCTTTTCTACACTGGGCTTGATCAGGAGATCCGAAGATGCATTAGAGAAGATGAAGTGTATGACATATTGAAAGCTTTTCATGATGGCCCTTGTGGAGGGAATTTTGCTGATAAGAGAACAGCACACAAAATTCCGAGGATGGGTTACTATTGGCCCTCATTATTCAAGGATGCAAAGAAGTATGTAAGGGCTTGTGACAGCTGCCAAAGAATGGGTCAACCCAATCATAGAGACCAAATGCCATTAAACCCCCAGGTAGTTTCTGAACCATTTGAAAGATGGGCCTTGGATTTTATAGGACCCATTAATCCTCCATCCAATCAAAGAACTTATATATTAGTCTCTACAGACTATATGACTAAATGGGTGGAGGCCAAAGCACTTATTAGAGCCAATGAAGAAGCTATCCTAGCTTTCTTATTTGAAGAGATCTTCACTAGATTTGGAATTCCTAGAGAGCTAGTTACAGATGGAGGACCTCCATTCAATTCTCATGGTTTTAAATCTACCCTTCAGAAATATCATATTCATCATAGAATGACTACACCATACCACCCCCAGGCCAATGGGCAGGTGGAAAGCACAAACAAAGTATTAGAAGCCATTCTAACTAAAACAGTGAAGGACAACCAGAAGGATTGGTCCCAAAGGCTCCCTGAGGCATTATGGGCTTACAGAACTACTTGGAGAAACACTACAGGTTTTTCTCCCTATGAATTGGTTTATGGTAAAAACGTTGTTTTTCCTGTGGAATTTGAGATTAAAACTCTAAGAACTGCTTTAGCTGTTAATCTTGATTTGACTGATGTGCAGATAGCTAGGTTGCAGCAGCTTCTTGAGTTGGATGAAAAGAGATTAGATGCCATTCATAAAACAACCATGATACAACAACAAAGGATGAAGTGGCATGACAAAATTATCAAACACAAGCAGTTCCAAAAAGGTAATTGGGCCTTGTTGTATGACTCTCGGTTTGAAAATTTTCAGGGTAAGCTACGTACACGCTAGCTTGGACCATATGAGGTAGATGTTGTTTTTCCAAATGGAACGGTAAGAATTTTAACAATTGATGATTCTAAAACACCTCTACTAGTCAACGGTCATAGGCTCCGTCTATACCAGTGCCCTGTTTCTAAAGAGGATTTCAACACTGCTTGCATGACTGATATTCATTATCTTTTTCTAGGGGAGTCTTCTGCTCCTCACAGCATTTAATTTTCTGCACTGTATTTTTAGTATTAGATTAGATTTAGCACTAATAATCCCTGTCAAAGATTGGCATATTACAATTGAATTTTGCAGATTCTGGAAAAGCTCATTAAGGAGGACAGATTCATCATGAGAAGATCTGAAGCTTCAATCACAAAAGCTTGTTCCCTTCATTTTACCCCATTTCCTAGCAATATCCCTTCATCCCCACTTCTACATTATTTCCCTTTTTCCATTTTTCCCACTCCTATCATTCCTGAAATATCTTCCTTCAGCTAGTATTTCCCATCCCTTACTGCTGAAATTATCCCTTATCAAATACTTCCCCCACTTCTTTCAGACCCAAGTCATTTATCCCATTTTTTTTTATTTTTCCCGTTGCTGAAACACCAGTTTCAGCAACGTGTCGTTCATTTTTCCGTTGCTGAAACACCAGTTTCAGCAACCTGTCATCACTAAAACATCATTTCTTTCCGCTGTTATACAAGATTTTTAGTTCTCCACGTTTACACTTCAGATCCTGTGGGTGAAAATTATTCAGCACTGAGAAAATCATGTTACACTGCTGTTCTAAATTTCAGAGAAATCTACAGATTCTTCCATATATATTAAGCCATTTTGAAGCACTCTACACTTTGAATTATTAAACCAAAGGTAAAAATGTAAGGTATGTGGTTTTAATGTAATACAGTTAAATTATATTAAAGAGAGGATTTCGCTCATAATGATTACAATCTTCACACGCCCAATCATCATTACACCATACGTAGGGGGGGGAATTTCGAAAACTGAATAATCATTTCGCATTAACCAATCCTCCGTCCTTTTTCATATCCACTTCCGCCGTCATTGAGACTCCGTAGCCTCTGTTGCAACAACTAGCGTGACCAAAGCCTGTGTTTACTGTCTTCTGTGCCTCTGCATGTAACTCAAAGCTAGTAGCCATGGGAGGGTCGGCCATCAGACACGAGCCTGGTTCGATAAATCTTCTTCAATTGTTCCCGGAAGCCTATCAAATTTTCCAACAAGCAGGATGGACAGTATATTTTGAAAGGTTGGGCGAATTTGATCAGGAACAAGTTTTAGAGTTTGCACAGAACCTTCAAGGGGATTTCTCAGTGGTTCAAGGGGTCCGCATTTCAGTAACAGAGGAGGACATAGTTCAAGTTTCAGGGTTGTCGGCTATTGGAACTCGCTGGTTCAGCAGAAAGCAGGTTATTTTGAATGCACAGCAAGATTTTCTTCGTCCAGATGAGCCAGTTGAACTTAAAGGCCACGGTGTAAGTCTGCATTCACTTCCTCGACCATGGCCAACAGTAGCAGAATTCATCAAGCACTACTTGACATGCGAAGGGCGTTACCAGGTAGTGTACAACCACGACTTCGTTTTGATGAATCATTTGAGAAATGGTCGAATAGTTAATATCCCCTATTATCTGCTTGGTTGTATCAGAAACATGTCTTATTATTGCAGACGGGCTAAATTCCCATTGTTATCCCTCACCCACCATCGTTTATGCCAATTGTTAATTTAGAGGGGTTTTGCTCAGCAAAACCTCCCTCTGAATAATCCACTCCTTGATCCCCAGCTGCCTGAAATTCCTCAGTAGGCTCAAATGCCCCAACAACCCGAAAGTTCCCAAGACACTCCTGAGATTCCTTATGAAGGGCAACGGGACGATATTCCACACTCCCCAGTAATTTCATCCCCAAAGCCAGTTGACCCAACCCCAAGCTCGTCCCACTTAGTAGAGTCAACTGTTCCCACTATTTCTGTCCCTAGTGACGACTCTCTAACACCCCCATCCCCACCTACTTATAAAACGAAGAAAAGAATCCCAACAGTCTCCGTCTCTAAACGACGGACAAGGGCTAAATTCCAAATTTTCACTTCTTCCGAAAGCCCTTCTCCCAGAAAAGAATCCTCCCCCGCAAAGAAAAGGAAAGATAGTGACTTTTCTGCTTTCCTACCAAAAAGGAAAATGAAGATGACTGTTGAAACAGGAGTTACTCCCATTTCCCCTGACCCCGCCACTATTCTGTTAAAACTCCAATCTTCATCCCCATTTCAAACCCCCCAACCCGTCTCGTCCGGTGGCACTGCCACACAAGAACCAGTGCCCCGGGATAATACGACATTGTTTATGGCTCAAACAGTGACTGTCACACAAGAACCAGCCACTGTGGTACAAAAATACACCAAGCACGATGATACCGGGAGACCAGCTGTAGCTGCCCCACAAGAACCAGCTACGGCTGTGCATCAGCAGACTTCCCCAGCAGAAGCAACCAACACACAGGGTTTACATACTATGACATATTTATTGGAGGAGAATGAATTCTTGAAGTATGAACTGAAAGCCTACAAGAATGAATTAACCATGGCACGAGAAGCTTTTGATAGAGAATTGAATCTCTATATGTTAGCACACACAACATCAACGCAAAATAGGGAGCCATGCAAGGAATACATGTGCCATGAGTGTGGTAATATTTACCAGTAGGCAGGCTACAAACTAGTTAAAATTCAAGTATCTGAGGCATCTACATCAGCTGGAACAAAAGAGGGATGCCCTACTGCTCCACAAGAACTAGTAGGGCTCTCAATAAATGAAGAAAAAGAAACTAAACCTCAGATATCTCGCCCCGTGCTAGTTAGTGCAGCCATTCAGACAGAAACACAACCACAGATATCTTGCCCTGAGTTAATCAATGCAGCCACTCAAACAATATCCCAACCCAACACTTCTAATGCTAGCACACAGACCCTGCCATGGAATCAATTAGAACTGATGAACAAATGGAAGAAACAATATGCTGAAGAACAAGATACAATACTACAGCAGCATAAGTTAGCATGGCAGAACCACATGTATGCCAACTGGGATAGTTGGGAACAGATGTTGCAACAGCTCAGGGACTCCAAAAAGGAAGTCAAGGAATCTAAGGAAAAGATGGCCTTGATGTTTTCATTAGTACAGAAGTTGATGGCTACCCGCAAACCCTCTGTAAATTACTCTCTCTTTCTTTCTGAACGATTAGTTTATTTTCAATTAAAAGCAATAAAGGATGGCAGACCGCATGAATTACTTACTTCAGAGCAATTTGTTGAGACTTTTACTGAGGCCCCTGAAAGTGACCAGCATCTGCTGTGCGAAATTTACCTTCATAATGAGGCCATTCCCGACAATAGAAGAGTCAATCTTATTCCAATTGCAGGTGATATACAAATAAGGGCATTTGTTTCATTTTTGGCCAACCAGCTCACTTGGCAAACTGCGTTCACTGCAAGCAGTCATAATGAGGAGAATAGACTCCTTTGGATTAGACCAGAACCTTTAAGTCCAGCCATGTTTATAGCACAATATCATAAATTCTTACAGAAGCCAGGAATGCATAGGTACATACAACAACTACAGGCTTCAACACTTTTTAAGTGTCAACAACAAATTAGAGTAAAGGGGACTGCTGCATTGAAGGCCAACACTATGTTTTGGCAGCAGTCATGTAAAGAAAGACAAGATTATCACCCTTTTAACCCTGACAATCTTCAAGCTGCACTTTTCAGGGTACCTAATTACATTGGATGCATTCGACATTGTGGAGTAAATTGGATCAGTTATCATTTTCATTTTCCAATTTTATGGCTGCCTTCAGAGAAATATCAGTGTCACTACCAATTGGCTGGCAGAGATGAAGCTTCAACATGGCAGCAATTGCAGAACAATAAAGGATTCCGAGCTCCTACAGATGCCACCTTCTCCAGCTACTGCTTGAGTAATTTGCATGCACAGTATCAGTACTCAGACTCTGACTCAAACTAGGGGTTGCCTGAGGACATGCAACATTTTCAGCTGGGGGGGATGTTAGGACTCCACTATGTATCATTTTTGCTATATACTTTGACACCATTTTACTTTTATAACCATGATTAAAAAGGATTCCATTATCATTTTCATCTACTTTATCCCAAGGTATATAAAATCCTCTTCTTTATTATATGTTTAATATGTTTACATATAATTCCATAATACTCTTATATTTTATCATTAATCGAAGTGGATTGTTGCTAACATAAGTCTAAAAGATCGCAGATAAGTTATATGCTTTGCTGGAACAATCGGCCATTGCTGAAACAGTTGACTTAGTTGCTGAAACAGCCAGCAAGCACGCAAATTCCGTCACTCGAAATTTGCGATTCTGGAAGAGCTTTTTGTCGAACAATAGTAACAGCATGAAGACATGGTTACATGGACCATTCTGAAGATAGCATTCTTGTTGTCTCTGTTGTAACAATATCTTTTTATGGAAGAACAGAATAGTCCTGTTTTAAGAAAGCGAACAGATTTGGGATAAACGTAGATTTGCTCTCATGTAATTGTAAAAGATGTCTCCTCTTTAAAAAGAGGAGACATCATCATTAGTGGGGATTTTGAGTGTGAAAGCTAGAGGAGAACATTGTGTGTGAGAACTGAAGCTAGACTCCATCTGTAATGTATCATTTCTTTTGACAGATGAATAAAATCTTCTTTTGAGCGCTCCAATTTAATTCTTTCCCTGGGGAATCTTGTGAGAGGGAAAGGGCCCGCCTTCCTCACAAGATTCACCCTTCTGTCTCTGTAGTTTGTTTAATTTATTTTTGTTGTTTTCACTTTACTTTAATTCTGTTGCTAAGACATCAGTTACACAGTTCTGTAGTTCATCGAGTACTATGTTTCCTTAACGCTGTATGTGTTTAATACATTCATTCTTGGGAAGTTGAGAAATCTATTTCTGTTAATTGTGTGAATGTATGATGTTGGGAAGCAGGTGCTGAAGATTCCTGTACAAAGGAATAGGGTCCTTCTCCCACTAATTGCCTTTCTTTTCCTGCAGTGTAATAGAAACAGGAGAACAAGTGCTGAAGGTTCCTGTTCATGGGAATAGGGTCTTGGTCTCTTGAGTTATCTTTTCTACAGTGTGATTAGTGTCAGGCAGCAGGTGATGAAGTTCCTAATTAAGGAATAGGGTCCTGTTCCTGCTATGGTTGATTGATTTCTTTTCTTGCAGATTGATTTTCCTTTATTTGGATTTTAAACTGCAACATAGGAATTATTTCTGCTATAACATAAGTGACTTCAGCTTTGATTAAAAAGAGTGTGAATAATTAGATTTGTATGATAATTGTGTGGCTTTTTACTACAACATTGTTCTTTCTTTTGAAATTGAGCATATCCAGTGCGTGATTGTCTTTGGAATAAAAAGACTTCCTCGGGTTGACAATTTATGTGGAGCTTGAATTGTGAAAACAATTAAAGCGACCAACACTCACAAGGAGCCACCAAAAACTAATTTTATAGCTGGGGTTAGACCGTATAAATCTACAATAAGGATTTATTAGCAAAGACCACATAGAGGCCCAATTGAACCTCACAGAAATATTATCTATGGACAGACTTGTTATGGCCATATGAAGGGTAGGTGACAACATAAATTTATGGAGGAGGTCATTACCTTGACCATTTTTGCACTCACTCTATATATATGTGTGTGTGTGTGTGTGTGTCTATATATATATATATATATATATATATATATATATATATATATATATATATATATATATATATATATATATATATATATATATATATATATATATATATATATATATGTTTCTATGTGGTTCATGGATCTTAGAGATCATTGATTGCTACATCCACGGAATATTTGTATCAAGAAGATCCACTTGAAGGAATCACTTCCTCCTAACTTGAAACTACAGAGCCTAACCTCAAGAGTGTAGAGATAATTGAACATATGACCTCTTAATAAAAAAGGTTCTTTATTGATAGGCACTAGACAAATTGAGCTAACCCTCATGGCTATATATATATATATATATATATATATATATATATATATATATGCACACACACACACACACACACACACACACATTATCTTATGATTTATTTATTTATATAATTATATGTGGTTTGCAGTTACTATGCTTTGATAACGCTCCCCAAAAACTTATTTATGCATCAGTGCTAGTTACAACCACTGATGATGCAGTTTATGCCACTTATTCATTCGGTATACCACACAACTAAGTATGGTGAATTAAAACTATCCCTCCATGCAAACTTTTTCATATATTTTTAGTCCATAATCTAGGTTCTTTTAGTTTGAGTATAAATTTAGTTCTCATTTAATGCTTTCATATATTGTGATGAAGATAAGGGAGGTTCGAGGACTAATTAAGGGACACATATGCTCCCCTTCCTAGGTATCATCTATCAAATCATATTTTTTCTAAATCTTTATTTATTTATATTGTTTATGTTTACTAATTTAAATATTATGATGGTGTATGTAAGACCCTCCATTTTCTCAGTTCTTCACTCTTATCCCTCCACATCATTCACCACCATCCCCTATTTTCCCATCGATTATCTACCACTATCATAAGATAGCCTCAATATTTAGTATCTATCTTACCTCGGTCGAGTAACTTCCTTCATTAGTACAAACTATGGGTTTTGATCATATCCCACCTCAACCACCTTCACCATTCCATCCACCCATAGATATTTCATCCATAGACCATCTGACAACTTCTGAGCATGTTATGCAATCTAGTGCTCCACCCGCGAGTGAATATCCGTCATTGGGGGATACATTCACAATGAGATCACTAAATTATGATATTTTTTTAATCAAGAATTGAATTGATTCTAGGACTTTTTCATTTAAATGTTATGCTCTAACTATTGTGACTATTGTAGGTTATTATTTTAAGAGTTTGGGGATGTGAAGGACAAGACCATCGCAATTGAGCATGGAACCTTTATTAAGTTTTTTTGAATTGAATTATAAATTGTTAGTTTTTAAATATGTAACTCTAGTAATGTAAAACCATGAAAACCCTAGCCACCATCAAATATCCACAACAAGATAGCATTGACACCAACAAGTCCTCCCTTGGCTTCAAAAATATTTATCAAATATGCTCTTCACGTTGTCATTTTTTTATTCCTTAGGGTTTATGAACCCTATCAATATTTAATAACACAAGTGCATGGAAAGAAAACTCTAGTCCTAGTCTCCACATATAATTGTCCATCCTAGGGTTTGTGTACTAAAATCCTTGGCCTTTACCTCTTACATCAACATAAACAATAACATCTCCATGGAACATCATGGAAGATATAAGAATGAAATTTTATTCTAAGAGAGGCATCACATCATGCTCAAGGTGCATCAATTTCATCTCATCATGATCTTTGAGTAGCCTAACATCCTATAAAAAAAGGTTTTAAAATAATTCAAGGTGTTAGCTCCATTGTCCATGTCTTCTACTGGGTTATAAAATATAATAGTACAACATGATCCATCATAGTCATCATCATGAATCACACCAACTCCATGTTCTTCTCTAGGGTATACATGCATAGCATAAACCCTAGAAACACATGGGAAAACCAATAATTCACATGAAATAAATCTCTCCATGAAACATACAAGACATTTCTATCTCCCCTATTTTATTATTCTATGGTTTTCTCATGCACCCTAAATACATTTCTCCCTCCCCTTTTCTTATTCTATTGTTTTATCATGCACGCTAATGTCATACTACTAGGGTTTCCTCATGACCTAAATGTATCTCTCCATTCAATACTTCTCTAAGAAAATATAATAAATAGATAAAAATGATGACAAAATATATGAATTTATCCTTTTTTATATATACAATAGGTGAGGGATGCTAACATGATAAGGAAATAATTCCATACAAGTGCAAAATCCTCCAATCATGATCCTCCTTAGGATAAACACCTCTACTCTACCAGGGTTAACTCTCTAACAATCTATTAGCCCAAATCTTCATCTTCCATGGTTTACTATCCAAGTGTCCTTGTGTAATTTGATTGTAACAACCATTTTGGTTTCCATTCATGTAAATAATACTGTGTTAAATTGACATTGAAATTAATTATGGAAAACATAAAAATAACTAAGTTGAGGAAGGACATAATATCAAAATTGGGGGGAGAAAATGTTGCTTGGGAAATTGTGTGGGGAATTTTTCAAAATCATAATTCTCCATTTAATTTCCACCTATCTCCCTATTAAATTAATGGCAAGATTGTAAAATAATTTAAGAATGGAGCATGGGCTTGTGGAAAAGGATGGTGTAGTCTTACTTTGGTGGGAGGTGTTGGTTTTGGTCAAAACACAATAGGAAATCAGGAATGGGGAAAGAGGATGTCTAGTCAGTTGGATATAACACACACACACACATGCAAGGAGAAAATTTTATGTGAATATGCATTTGAGAGGATGCTAGAAGAGGTAAATGTGAAGAGGAAGGTGTTGGTCGCTTTAATTGTTTTCACAATTCAAGCTCCACATAAATTGTCAACCCGAGGAAGTATTTTTATTCCAAAGACAATCACGCACTGGATATGCTCAATTTCAAAAGCAAAAACAATGTTGTAGTAAAAAGCCACACAATTATCAATCACACAAATCTAATTATTCACACTCTATTTAATCAAAGCTGAAGTCACTTAAGTTATATCAGAAATAATTCCTATGTTGCAGTTAAAATCCAAATAAAGGAAAATCAATCTGCAAGAAAAGAAATCAATCAACCATAGCAGGAACAGGACCCTATTCCTTAATTAGGAACTTCAGCACGTGCTGCCTGGCACTAATTACACTGTAGAAAAGATGACTCAAGAGACCAAGACCCTATTCCCATGAACAGGAACCTTCAGCACTTGTTCTCCTGTTTCTAATCACACTGCAGGAAAAGGAAGGCAATTAGTGGGAGCGGGACCCTATTCCTTTGTACAGGAATCTTCAGCACCAGCTTCCCAGCATCATACATTCACACAATTAACAGAAATAGATTTCTTAACTTCTCAAGAATGAACGTGTTAAATACATGCAGTGTTAAGGAAACAGAGTACTCGATGAACTATAGAACTGTGCAACTAGTGTTCAACAACAGAATTAAAGTAAAGTGAAAACAGTGTAAAGAATTAGACAAACTACAGGAACAGAAGGGTGAATCTTGTGAGGAAGGCGGGCCCTTTCCCTCTCACAAGATTCCCCAGGGAAAGAATTAAATTAGAGCACTCAAAAGAAGATTTTATTCATCTGTCAAAAGAAATGATACATTACAGATGGAGTCTAGCTCCAGTTCTCACACAATGTTCTCCTGTAGCTTTCAAAATCGAACTCCCTACTAATGATGATGTCTCCTCTTTTTAAAGAGGAGACATCTTTTACAATTACATGAGAGCAAATCTAAGCTTATCCCAAATCTGTTCTCTTTCTCAAAACAGGACTATTCTGTTCTTCCAAAAAAAGATATTGTTACAACAGAGACAACAAGAATGCTATCTTCAGAACGGTCCATGTAACCATGTCTTCATGCTGTTACTATTGTTCCACAAAAGGCTCTTCCAGAATCGCAAATTACGCATGACGGAATTTGCGTGCTTGACGGCTGTTTCAGCAACTAAGTCAGCTGTTTTAGCAACGGCCGCTTGTTCCTAGCAAAGCATATAACTTATCTGCGAGCTTTTGGACTTATGTTAGCAACGATGCACTTCGATTAATGATAAAATATAAGAGTATTATGGAATTAGATGTAAACAGATTAAACATATAATAAAGAAGAGGATTTTATATACCTTGGGATAAAGTAGATGAAAATGATAATGGAATCCTTTTTAATCATGGTTATAAAGGTAAGATGGTGTCAAAGTATATAGCAAAAATGATACATAGTGGAGTCCTAACATCCCCCCCCGGCTGAAAATGTTGCATGTCCTCAGGCAACCCCTAGTCTGAGTCAGAGTCTGAGTACTGATACTGTGCATGCAAATTACTCAAGCAGTAGCTGGAGAAGGTGGCATCTGTAGGAGCTCGGAATCCTCTATTGTTCTGCAAGTGCTGCCATGCTAAAGCTTCATCTCTGTCAGCCAATTGGTAATGACACTGATATTTCTCTGAAGGCAGCCATAAAATTGGAAAATGAAAATGATACCCGATCCAGTTTACTCCACAATGTCGAATGCATCCAATGTAATTAGGAACCCTGGAAAGTGCAGCTTGGAGATTGTCAGGGTTAAAAGGGTGATAATCTTGTCTTTCTTTACATGACTGCTGCCAAAACATAGTATTGGCCTTCAATGCAGCAGTCCCCTTTACTCTAATTTGCTGTTGACACTTAAAGAGTGTTGAAGCCTGTAATTGTTGTATATACCTATGCATTCCTGGCTTCTGTAAGAATTTATGATATTGTGCTATAAATATGGCTGGACTTAAAGGTTCTGGTCTAATCCAAAGGAGTCTATTCTCCTCATTATGACTGCTTGCAGTGAACGCAGTTTGCCAAGTGAGCTGGTTAGAAAAAAATGAAACAAATGCCCTTATTTGTATATCTCCTGCAATTGGAATAAGATTAACTCTTCTATTGTCGGGAATGGCCTCATTATGAAGGTAGAGTTCGCACAGCAAATGCTGGTCACTCTCGGGGGCCTCATTAAAGGTCTCAACAAATTTCTCTGAAGTGAGTAATTCATGTGGTCTGCCATCTTTTATTGCTTTTAATTGAAAATAAACTAATCATTCAGAAAGAAAGAGAGAGTAGTTTACAGAGGGTTTGCGGGTAGCCATCAACTTCTGGACTAATGAAAACATCAAGGCCATCTTTTCCTTAGATTCCTTGACTTCCTTTTTGGAGTCCTTGAGCTGTTGCATCATTTGTTCTCAACTATCCCAGTTGGCATATACGTGGTTCTGCCATGCTAACTTATGCTGGCGTAATATTGTATCTTGTTCTTCAGCATATTGTTTCTTCCATTTGTTCATCTGTTCCAATTGATTCCATGGCAAGGTCTGTGTCCTGGCATCAGAAGTACTGGGTTGGGACGTTGTTTGAATGGCTACACTGACTAACTTAGGGCGAGATATATGTGGTGATGCTTCTGTCTGAGTGGCTACATTAACTGGCACAGGGCGAGATATCTGTGGTGGTGCTTCTGTCTGAATGGCTGCATTAACTAGCACAGGGCGAGATATCTGAGGTTTAGTTTCTTTTTCTTCCTTTATAGAGAGACCTACTGGTTCTTGTGGAGTAGTAGGGCATCCCTCTTTTATTCCAGCTGATGTAGATGCCTCAGATACTTGAATTTTAACTAGTTTGTAGCCTGCCTCCTGGTAAATATTGCCACACTCATGGCACATGTATTCCTTGCATGGCTCCTTATTTTGCGTTGAGGCTGTGTGTGCTAACATATAGAGATTCAGTTCTCTATCAAAAGCCTCTCGTGCCAAGGTTAATTCATTCTTGTAGGCTTCCAATTCAGACTTCAGGAATTCATTCTCTTCCAATAAAGATGTCATAGTATGTAAACCCTGTGCACTGGTTGATTCTGTTGGGGTAGTCTGCTGATGCACAGTCGTAGCTGGTTCTTGTGGGACAGCTACTGCTGGTCTCCCACTATCATCATGCTTGGTGTATTTTTGTACCACAGTGGCTGGTTCTTGTGTTTCAGCCTCTGGGTAAGTGACTGGTTCTTGTGTGACAGTCACTGTTTGAGCCATAAACAATGTCGTATTATCCCGGGGCACTGGTTCTTGTGTGGCAGTGCCACCGGATGAGACGGGTTGGGGGGTTTGAAATGGGGATGAAGATTGGAGTTTTAACAGAATAGTGGCAGGGTCAGGGGAAATGGAGGTGAGTCCTGTCTCAACAGTCATCTGCATTTTCCTTTTTGATAGGAAAGCAACAAAGTCACTGCCTTTCCTTTTCTTTGAGGGGGAGGATTCTGCTCTGGGGGAAGGGCTTTCAGACGAAGTGAGAATTTGAAATTTAGCCCTTGTCCGTCATTTGGAGACTGAGACTGTTGGGGTTCTTTTCTTTTTATAAGTGGGTGGGGATGGGGGTGTTAGAGAGTCATCACTAGGGACAGAAATAGTGGGGACAATTGACTCTGCTAAGTGGGACGAGCTCGGGGTTGGGTCAACTGGGGAATATGGAATATCGTCTCGTTGTCCTTCATAAGGAATTTCAGGAGTATCATGGGAACTTTCGGGTTGTTGGGACGTTTGAGCCTGCTGAGGAATTTCAGGCAGCTGGGGAACAGGGAGTGGGTCATGCAGAGGGGGATTTTGCTGAGCAAAACCCCTCTGTATCAATAACTGGCATAAACGATGGTGGGTGAGGGATAACATTGGGAATTTAAACCGTCTACAATAATAAGACATGTTTCTAATACAACCAAGAAGATAATAGGGGATATTAACCATTCGACCATTTCTCAAGTGATTCATCAAAACAAAGTCGTGATTGTACACTACCTGGTAACGCCCTTCACACGTCAAGTAGTGTTTGATGAACTCTGCCACCGATGGCCATGGTTGAGGAAGTGAGTGCAGACTAACCCCGCGGCCTTTGAGTTCAACTGGCTCATCTGGACGAAGAAAATCTTGCTGTGCATTCAGAATAACCTGCTTTCTGCTGAACCAGCGAGTCCCAATAGCTGGCAACCCTGATACTTGAACTATGTCCTCCTCTGTTACTGAAATACGAACCCCTTGAACCACTGAAAAATCCCCTTGAAGGTTTTGTGCAAACTCTAAAACTTGTTCCTGGTCAAATTCACCCAACCTTTCAAAATATACTGTCCATCCCGCTTGTTGGAAAATTTGATAGGCTTCGGGAAACAATTGAAGAAGATTTATGGAGCCGGGCTCGTGTCTGATGGCCGACCCTCCCATGGCTTTAGCTTTGAGTTATACGCAGAGGCACAGAAGACAGTAAACACAGACCCTGATCGCGCTAGTTGTTGCAACAGAGGCTGCAAGGTCTAAATGACGGCGGAAGTGGATATGACAAAGGACAGAGGATTGGTTAATGCGAAATGATTGTTCAATTTTTGAAATTCCCCCCCTACGTATGGTGTAATGATGATTGGGCGTGTAAAGATTTGTAATCATTATGAATGAAATCCTCTCTTTAATATAATTTAACTGAATTACATTAAAACCTCATACCTTACATTTTTACCTTGGGTTAAATAATTAGAAGTGTCGAGTGCTTCAAAATGGCTTAATATACATGGAAGAATCTGTAGATTTCTCTGAAATTTAGAACAGGAGTGTAACCGGATCTTGCTCTGTGCTGAATAATTTTTCACCCAAAGGATCTGAAGTATGAACGTGGAGAACCAAAAAGCTTATATAACAGTGAAGAGAAATGATGTTTTAATGATAACAGGTTGCTGAAACAGGTGTTTTAGCAACGGAAAAAATGAACGGTACGTTGCTGAAACTGGTGTTTCAGCAACGGGAAAAATCAGAAAAATGGGATAAATGACTTGGTTCTGTAAGAAGTGGGGGAAATATTTGATCGGGGATAATTTCAGCAGTAAGGGATAGGAAATACTAGCTGAAGGAAGATATTTCAGGAATGGTAGGAGTGGGAAAGATGGAAAAATGGAAATAATGTAGAAATGGGGATGAAGGGATATTGCTAGGAAATGGGGTAAAATGATGGGAACAAGCTTCTGTGATTGAAGCTTCAGATCTTCTCATGATGAATCTGTCCTCCTTAATGAGCTTTTCCAGAATCTGCAAAATTCAATTGTAATATGCCAATCCTTGACAGGGATTATTAGTGCTAAATCTAATCTAATAGTAAAAATACAGTGCAGAAAATTAAATGCTGTGAGGAGCAGAAGACTCCCCTAGGAAAAGATAATGAATATCAGTCATGCAAGCAGTCTTGAAATCCTCTTTAGAAACAGGGCGCTGATATAGACGGAGCCTATGACCATTGACTAGTAAAGGTGTTTTAGAATCATCAATTGTTAAAAGTCTTACCGTTCCATTTGGAAAAACAGCATCTACCTCATATGGTCCAAGCCAGCGTGTACGTAGCTTGCCCTGAAAATTTTCAAACCAAGAGTCATACAACAAGGCCCAATTACCTTTTTGGAACTGCTTGTGTTTGATCATTTTGTCATGCCACTTCATCCTTTGTTGTTGTATCATGGTTGTTTGATGAATGGCATCTAATCTCTTTTCATCCAACTCAAGAAGCTGCTGCAACCTAGCTGTCTGCACATTAGTCAAATCAAGATTAACAGCTAAAGCAGTTCTTAGAGTTTTAATCTCAAATTCCACAGGAAAAACAACACTTTTACCATAAACCAATTCATAGGGAGAAAAACTTGTAGTGTTTCTCCAAGTAGTTCTGTAAGCCCATAATGCCTCAGGGAGCCTTTGGGACCAATCCTTCCGGTTGTCCTTCACTGTTTTAGTTAGAATGGCCTCTAATACTTTGTTTGTGCTTTCCACCTGCCCATTGGCCTGGGGGTGGTATGGTGTAGTCATTCTATGTTGAATATGATATTTGTGAAGGGTAGACTTAAAACCATGAGAATTGAATGGAGGTCCTCCATCTGTAACTAGCTCTCTAGGAATTCCAAATCTAGTAAAGATTTCTTCAAATAAGAAAGCTAGGACAACCTCTTCATTGGCTCTAATAAGTGCTTTAGCCTCCACCCATTTAGTCATATAGTCTGTACAGACTAATATATAAGTTCTTTGATTGGATGGAGGGTTAATGGGTCCTATGAAATCCAAGGCCCATCTTTCAAATGGTTCAGAAACTACCTTGGGGTTTAATGGCATTTGGTCTCTATGATTGGGTTGACCCATTCTCTGGCAGCTGTCACAAGCCCTTACATATTTCTTTGCATCCTTGAATAATGAGGGCCAATAGTAACCCATCCTCAGAATTTTGTGTGATGTTCTCTTATCAGCAAAATGCCCTCCACAAGGGCCATCATGACAAGCTTTCAATATGTCATACACTTCATCTTCTCTAATGCATCTTCGGATCTCCTGATCAAGCCCAGTGTAGAAAAGACACTCGCTTATCCAGCTGTACCTGGCACTTTGTTGAACAATTCTTCTCTTTTCTCTGTATGACAGGTGTCATGGTAATTTTCCTGCAACCAAATAATTAGCAATATCTGCATACCATGGAGAGTGAGCAGAAACTGCAAACAAATACTCATCAGGAAAAGAATCATCTACTGGAATATCATTGTCAGTTTTTAACCATGAAAGGAAATCAGCCACCACATTTTCTTTACCATGCCGATCTACAATTGTGATATCAAATTCCTGCAGTAATAATAACCATCTGGTAACTCTAGCATTTGTGACAGATTTGTTCATCAAATACTTAATAGCTGAATGATCAGTGTGCACAAAAGTAGAATAACCAGTGATATAGTGTCGGAATTTATTAATGGCATAGATTACTGCAAGAAACTCTTTCTCGGTAACTGTATAATTAAGCTCAGCAGGGGTCATATTCTTACTAATAAATTAGATAGCATAAGGAAGATGATTTTCCTCTTGTCCCAAGACAGCTCCAATTGCAGTGTCTGAAGCATCAGAAGATATGTGAAAAGGGAGATTCCAATCAGGCCCCCTCAAAATAGGAGCAGTAGACAACTGATGCTTGAGTTCTTCAAAAGCTTTCTGACAAGAATTAGTCCACTTAAATTCAGCATTTTTCATAAGCAACACAAATAAGGGAGAAGCTATCTTAGAGAAATCTTTAATAAATCTTCTGTAGTATCCAGCATGTCCTAGAAAACTTCTCACATCAGTTTGAGTTTTAGGAACAGAAAGATTCTGAATGAACAATATTTTAGATGGATCTACCTGAATACCTTGAGATGAAATAAAATGTCCAAGCACTATTCCTTCACTCATCATCATATGGCATTTTTCAGTACTTAGGGAGAGGTGAGCTTGTATACATCGTTTAAGTACTTTCTCAAGGTTTTGTAATGCATCTTCAAAAGCCACACCATAAGGAGTAAAATCATCCATAAATATTTCCATAGAATCATTCAGCATATCAGAAAAAATTCCTATAACAGCTCTTTGAAAAGTTGCTGGTGCATTACATAGCCCAAATGGAAGAACTCTATAGGCAAAAGTTCCCCAAGGGTTGGTGAAAGTGGTCTTGTCTTGGTCTTGGGGTGCAATTCTTATCTGATTATACCCACTGAATCCATCTAGAAAAGAAAAGAATTTCTTCCCTGCCAGACTATCCAACACCTGATCAATGAAGGGTAAAGGAAAGTGATCCTTTTGAGTAGCTTTGTTTAAGGCTCTGTAGTCAACACATACTCTCCATTTCCCGCTTTTCTTAGGGATAATTACCAATGGGGAAACCCATTCACTGTCAGATATAGGGTATATAAATCCTGCATTAAGCAATTTTTGAAGTTCTTCCTTAACAATTTCTCGTAAATTAGGATTCATTCGTCTTTGGGGTTGACAAACAGGTCGGCATCCCTCTTTAATGTAAATTCGATGAGTACATAATTCGGAAGAAATACCTTTCATATCCGTGTAATCCCATGCAAATGCTTCCTTATATTCATGCAATAACTTCATTAATTGCTGTGTTTCAGCATCTGTTAGATCAGGATTTATGTTTAATGTCTTGCCAGGTTCAATTTCAATTGTTATGCTTCTAGATGAGATGGTGGTTAATGTCTGAGATGAGTCTTCAGATTCAATCCTTTCTTGAGTATCAGTTTCAAAAATTGCAGTTAATTGATTGTGTGTTTCAGCAATTACAGAAGAAGGTTCACAAATAAAATTATTAATTATCTCATCTTCTGTATTGTCTTTAAGAGTTAAAGCATATCCAATAGTTAAAATAGGCTGAACAACATTATCATCATAATCCATCCATATAGAATCTTCATTATTAATTATTGGTGTAGCATGAGGATAAAGAGTAAGCTGTTTTGTTTCATAACCATTAGAAATTGTCATTGAACCAGATCTGCAACTGATAAAAGCATCAGCTGTGGCCAGCCATGGCCTTCCTAGAATTAAGGGATGTCCCCCCAGCTTTGTTTTAGTCTGCAATACAACAAAATCAGTTGGGTATTTCCAGGATTCAACTGAAATAAGTAGATCCTCAACAACTCCTTCAGGTTTAATTGTAGAACGATCAGCCAACTCTAGAATGGTGGGTGTATCTCTGATTGTGTTATTCAGTTGTAACAATTGTGAAGTTTCAAGAGTCATTATGTTAATTGCAGCACCTAAATCTACCAGAACTTGGGGAATCATTGTTTTACCAATCTGAACTGTCACTGTAGGATGGCCGGGATCACCATATTTCACAGGAGGGGCTTTTCCGGACATTAATGCAGACAAGTCCCCCATCACATGTACTGTAAGGGGGTCCTTAGTTTTCCTACCGGGTTTCTTAACACAAATATCCCTTAGTGTTCTGGCATAAATTGGTACATCTCTTAATGCTTGTAAAAGTGGAATTTTAACATACAAATTTTGCAATTCCCCTAGAAGATTAAAAGCAGGTGTTTCAGTTGTTCTGGTTAAAACCAAGCGCTCGGGGAATGGTGGTTCTGTTATTTCAACATTCTTGTTAGGAGGTGGTTGTGCTTTTTTATGTTTCTCAGTTTCCTCTTTATCAGAATCAGAAGAAGTTATGTCATCAATAATAGGCTCTACTATTTTTCCAGATCTCAAATGAATATCGTTACATTGCATAGTAGGAAATATAGACTGATTCTGAATATCAATGACTTGCACAACTTTATTATTGAAGTTAGGATTTGGTTGCACAGGTAGCTGGGGTCTCATTTGGTTATTTGGCGGAGCATTTGATGGCAGAGGAAGTGGTTGTTGGAATTGAGGCAATTGATTTTGATACGGGAGTTGTTGGCTTCTCCAATTTGAATTCCAAGGGTTAAAAGAAGATGGTTGCTGTGGAGGCCAAGGAGTCCACATTGAAGGATCAACAAAGGGAGGGTTTGATTGCTGCATGGGTGGGAAATTCATTTGATTGAAGGGTGGGTATTGCATTTGATTGAAGGGAGGGTAATTTTTTTGACCAAAAGCAGAATAATTGTTCCAACGATTAAATGGCATACTAGAGTTCATACCTTGTCCTTTTGGTTGCCATTGTCTTCTTTGAGTTAGCAGGTAAACTGCTTCATCTTCTTCTTCCGTTGGCTGTAATGCTGCCTTTATTCCTGGTAGAGATGGACATTGTTTTGTTTCATGATCTTTCTCACAAAGGGTACAAATTGGTATTTTATCCATTGGGCATTCCTTTAGTGGATGTTTGTCTCTGCACTTCGGGCAAAAGACAGCCAGAGTTGCTTCTGCTTCAGCCTGCTTCTTCTTAACCTGCAAAGTGTCAATTTGTGAAGCAAAAGAGCTTAACATCTCGGTTTTAAATTCTTCAAGTAAATTACCTATTTCAGCTCTTGTTGCTCCTCCACTGGCTGATTTCTGCATTCTTGAATAGGTGGAATCTCTTGTTCTGTTTCTTGCAGCTCCCCTAGAACACCTCTTAGAAAGTTCACAAATCTCATCATATGATTCCTTAGATATATCTCCTTTGGCAAGCATGTTTAACATATCTAAACAATCATCCCTTAAACCTTTAAGTAATATTGTTTTGCGAATTTCCTTACTTATATTCGGATGGTCAGATCTCTGTATATTGTACTGCAGCCTTTCTATATAGTCCTCCGGATTCTCATCCGACTTTTGTGCCATATTGAATAGTTCATCCTTCTTTTCTCTTGTTCGGCAGTAGTCTTGATATTTCAGCAGAAATTTCTGTTTCATCTGCTCCCATGTTGTGATTACCTGACTTCCAAGGCTCATGAACCATCTTAAAGCATTTCCTTTCAAGGTGGCTGGAAACAGTTTCAACTTTTGAGCATTAGTAACATAATCATAACTTCTGCATAATATATCAAATTAAAAAATAAATTCATCCGGATCTTCAGAGGATAAACCATGAAAGTTAGGTAAAGCAGACAATGGAATGTTTTTCATAGGAGTTATCCCTGCAGGGAGATCACTGATAGGAAATCCCAAGGTAGAGAGGGAATTTTCATCCCTTCTTTCTCCTTCGGGATCTACACGTCCTCCACCAAAGAAACCATCATTGTTTCCTTCCATTGTTGGCTCTCCTACTGCACTTGCTCGATCGTCAAGATCTTCTACTGGCTCTTCAATGTTTTCCACTGGTCGTCCAACGCTCTCTACTATTTCCTCAATGTGCTCTGCTGATTTACTAACACTTTCTTCTGACTCTCCAGCACTGACTGCTGGTTCTTCTATATTTTCAGGACCCACAACTTCCTCTGTTTTGTAACCTGATTGAGGGGAGTGCTGAATTTTTGATCTTCGAGAACTTAATCTCTGTGATGATTCAGCCTTTGATACAATCTCGTCAATAAAAGTTTTTCTTCCTCCCCTTCCTTTGCCTTTGCCACCTGTGGGGTTAGTTTTCTTCTGGTTTCCGCGTCCTCTCATACAATCTGCACATTTAAAAAGAAAAGATTAATGCTTTTGAAATCTATAATTACCTTCCCCGGCAACGGCGCTAAAATGTTGGTCGCTTTAATTGCTTTCACAATTCAAGCTCCACATAAATTGTCAACCCGAGGAAGTGTTTTTATTCCAAAGATAATCACGCACTGGATATGCTCAATTTCAAAAGCAAGAACAATGTTGTAGTAAAAAGCCACACAATTATCAATCTCACAAATCTACTTATTCACACTCTGTTCAATCAAAGCTGAAGCCACTTAAGTTATAGCAGAAATAATTTCTATGTTGCAGTTAAAATCCAAACAAAGGAAAACCAATCTGCAAGAAAAGAAATCAATCAACCATAGCAGGAACAGGACCCTATTCCTTAATTAGGAACTTCAGCACCTGCTGCCTGACACTAATCACACTGTAGGAAAGGTAGCTTCAAGAGACCAAGACCCTATTCCCATGAACAGGAACCTTCAGCACTTGTTCTCTTGTTTCTAATCACACTGCAGGAAAAGGAAAGCAATGAATGGGAGCAGGACCCTATTCCTTTATACAGGAATCTTCAGCACTTGCTTCCCAGCATCATACACTCATACAATTAATAGAAATGGATTTCTCAACTTCCAAGAGTGAATGTGTTCAATACATGCAGCGCTAAAGAAACAGAGTACTACTAAACTGTGCAACTAGTGTTCAAAAACAGTATTAAAGTAAAGTGCAAACAACGTAAAGAATTAAACAAATTACAGGAACCAAAGGGTGAATCTTGTGAGGAAGGCGGGCCCTTTCCCTCTCACAAGATTCCCCGGGGAAAGAATTAAATTAGAGCGCTCAAAAGAAGAATTTATTCATCTGTCAAAGTAAATGATACATTACAGATGGAGACTGGCTCCAGTTCTCACACAATGTTCTCCTGTAGCTTTACAAAAATGAACTCCTCTCTAATGATGATGTATCCTCTTTTTAAAGAGGAGACATCTTTTACAATTACATGAGAGAAAATCTACGCTTATCCCAAATCTGTTCTCTTTCTCAAAACAGGACTATTCTGTTCTTCCAAAAAAAGATACTGTTACAACAGAGACAACAAGAATGCTATCTTCAGGATAATCCAGGTAACCATGTCTTCATGCTGTTACTACTATTCCACAAAAGGTTCTTCCAGAATCGCAAATTACGCATGACGGAATTTGCGTGCTTGACGGCTGTTTCAGCAACTGAGTCAGCTTTTTCAGCAACAGCCGCTTGTTCCTAGCAAAACATATAACTTATCTGCGAGCTTTTGGACTTATGTTAGCAACGATGCACTTTGATTAATGATAAAATATAAGAGTATTATGGAATTAAATGTAAACAGATTAAACATATAATAAAGAAGAGGATTTTATATACCTTGGGATAAAGTAGATGAAAATGATAATGGAATCCTTTTTAATCATGGTTATAAAAGTAAAATGGTGTCAAAGTATATAGCAAAAATGATACATAGTGGAGTCCTAACAGAAGGGAAGAACGAAAAAAAATTGGAAGCTCGTGAGGAGAAAATAGAAATTATTGGGGTAGGTGAAGCCATACTGGGTTCAATAAATGCTGTTGAATTTGAAGGTGGAAACACTATGTGCTTGAGACACCTGTGATGCCATGTTTTTGGTGGAAACATTGATTTCGGGAATCCTGCTGGGATGAGAAGTTAGAACCATAGTCTTCTCTATATTCTTGGGTGATTTTATTGAATGTTTGGTGTATATTTCCCCTAAGAAATTAACTTCTTAGGATTTCAATCCATCTTGGGTGTGGTCAACTACAAGAAATAGTTGCACTTAAAATGGCCTATAGTTTGGTGGATAGTTTAAGTCCCTCCCTTAGTTTCCAATCATTTGGCTATTGAGATGAGTGACTTACTTGTATTGTTGTGCGTTTATCTATGTAATGTGTAATGATTAATGTATTATACAGTTATGGTCAATAATTACTTAAGGAGGAATGTGTATTCATGTATGTTGTAATGTGACGGTAGTGTGGATGATTATCTTGATATTGAGGGATTTCAATCCTTGTGTTGTTGAAATGATCTTGAACTGTAGATTTTCTCATGATTATTCTTGATTTGTTATTACATACAAATAAGAAATAATGTTGTGATTTCATTATATGATATGCATTTATATATTGAATTACTATCGATGAAAGGGCTATTGAAGGTCTGTGGTTAATACCGTGTATGAATGTTGTTTTATAAACCCAGTTGGTTGTGGTGGCCTAGGTAATGACATGGTTGTACGCTATATTTTCCAAATAGTCTCTATGACTTAGAATTTTATGATTTGTTGTGTGAAGCACAGTGGATGGTTTGCTAAATGTTTAACATAAAAATCTACTTCTTAGAAAATATTATTTGACTCCTCAAATCATGGCTCAGTAAAGGAGAGAATGTAATGTATATACATATACTCATTAGAGGAATCAATGGTTCTTGATGAACTCATGAAGAGAGTAATGAGATTCAATGTATATATGATTATCGTGGGGTCTCAGCTATGATATAGCCAAGTTATATTCATGTTGGAGGCACATAGCCATTGTTAACACCCTTATTGAGGCTACATTCAATGAATTTAATGAGTGTACCAATATGTAGTCTCAAATATTGTCACAGTAAGGGGGTTGAGTCTTGCACAAGGCTAATATAGGTTCCACAAGCCATGGAAGTATTTAAGGATTCTAAGTTTGATTTTCAAAGAGTAAAGCATGTATTTAGGCCACATAGGCCTTGTAACATCATGAAGGGGATTTAAAAAGCTTCATGAAGTCACGGAATTGTTTAACCTTATGGAATTACCATTAAATCCATGATTATCCTACTACTTAACAATCTCCCTTAACCGTAATAAATTCCATGCCAGGTTTCAAATAAGGCAACTAGGGATATTGGAATAGTTCTTCAAAAGGCGTAAGACAAGAAAATTCCTATCACTTACGACCAAGCTTTTTTCCGCACCACAGAGGTATGATAATAGGTTCTTTTAATATTAGGCACATTGGCACTATTGAAAAAGATGAACCAGAAAACCCTCTTTGTCATTAAGCATGAAATTATTTTCTACATAGAATTTTGGGACTTGGAGGGAAACTTGAATTGAGTTGAGATGGAGGATGCCTTGTGGGAGAAAGATGACATGCACTTGTGACATGGCAATGCTCCTAACATGGAACAATAACAATGTGACATGTGGCACAAAAATTTGATGCCTCGGAGGCCTAAGTGGCCAGTTTTTGGGTGACACATGACACCCTCATCGGATTCCACATGGCAGGATGATGTCACCTTGGCATCAACATGATGTTGAAAATACACTATAGGAGTGGATGTCATGGAGGTTAGACTGATGGGAAACCTTGATTACATGTGTAATTTTTTTCTAGATGCCACTTGTAATAGCCCTTGGCTTATTTAAAAAAATAAAATAAGACCAAGGTCACGTGACATTAGTCCAAGATGAATGGTGGGAAAAACATCCTAGTGGGTGTCACTTTCGGTTTATTAGGGTTAAGGAAAGTGCCAGAGGAAAATAGGCATTAATTGGAAATTAATTTATGAAACTAATGGAAAATAGGAGAAAATTGAGATGAAAGTTCACATAATTGCATGAGAGGTAAATTGACAGAAAAATAAAGGAAAATAAATAAAATAAAGGTCGCTTTGATAAAAATTCTTTTGAGGATCATTTTGAGGCTTTTGGCTTGGATTCTTCTCATTTAGATGTTGTTAATTCACTCTTTGGAACTCTCATTCTATTATTTATCTCTCATACTCTTTCCCAATTAGTGTTTATTGGAGCATTGTGGCATACCTTTGATTTGGAGAAATAAGGAAAAAGAAAGTAGGAGAGTAAAAGGGAACAAGTGGATTAGAGGCTACACATGGATTAATTTGCAGGTATAGAGTTGCATCTATGGTTTCCTTGCTAGTTCTGGCATGCATGGTACATGCATGTGGTTATTTTTTTATGCTATGTAATTGGCATGGAGGATTTCCCGGATTGACTGTGGTTTTTCCTAGCCTTGCCATTTCCTGGATAGCCATGGTGTTGTGGATTTTCCATTTTGTTTTCTGATTGGTGCTCATGTTCCTGGAGCCTTAGCTGGGAAAACGATCTAGAATCTATGGAACAACTTGGGTTGAGTTACTAGTCCTCAAAAACTTCATTGGAAAAATGATCTGGTTCCCTTGATGGGTTGAGTTACTAGTCCTCGAGCCTTGGTTCAACAAACACTCTGGAGCCCTACGATAATTGTGGGTTGAGTTACTAGTCCTGGAGCTAGGTTGTAACAAACGTCCTTAAGCCCTCGACAACTTGGGTAGAGATCGATCTAGTTATGGTTAGTGATGTCCGACCGTGAGGTGGAATCACTAGGTGAGGGTTGAGGTGATTTTTCCTCTGTAAGCCCTAGTTTGGCTTTGTTTTGGTTATTCAATGTGATCCCACGTTTATGCTTGGAATATTGCACAGGGATGATTGGTTGAAAGAAAGATTTGGTTCAACCCAATCTATGGTTGGGTGGTACGTGGAAGTCCCTGACTTGGTTAACATTTTCATATGTTAATAAGAGGTATTTCATATTGTGGTCTATGAACATATGTGTCGATTATGATGGTTATCTTATGGTTTCCTTGCCATGGTTTATATGTTGATTATTTGTTGGTTATATGATGTATATTGTTTATGTCACTTGACAAGTTTGAAGGATGTATGAATGGTTGATTAATGCATGGACTAAAAATTGTTATTGCAACTATTATGAGAGGGTATTAGACCTTCTTGGTGTATATCAAATAAGTATTATACCCCTATGTTTAGATATGCATTCATGACCTATACATTACATGTTCATGATGTGTTTGGTGAAATGTTTGTCATGGTTAGGACTGGTTAGGTCAAGTTCTTGTATAATATTTGTATGGAATTCTTTTTCCTTGTGTCGTTGATGGTTCTGGAAAGTTCCATTACATTCTGGGCAGAGGTCTAGATCCTAGTGTAAAAGAGTGGCTTAAATATTGCGGTCTCGAGCACAAAACTAGGTGAAAAATACTACAATCCCTCCCTTATAGGCATCATGCATGCGACTCGAGATTTTTAGTCAAAATTAGGAATATTTGGGACAACGTATGGAAGATAAGGGCACTGAAATAGATTTTTATCTCATGGCTTGGGCACCTGGAAGGGTGGTTTATCCTTTGGGGGTCCTGTAGCACTTAAGGGAAGTCATTAGGGGTTTTGTCTTGTCAATTCCACTTCCTTAAGGTGATTAAGGAGGTTGAATCATATCATAGTAACTCTTCGTCACATTTTTATCCTGGTGGGCTAGTAAATTTTGTAAATGTGTGAGGAGGGTTTTACAGAGTGGTATTAGAGCTCCTAGGTTCAACCCTTGGACTAGATGGGAAGAATGTGGTTGTCATGCATGCATGTAGGTTGTGCATGTTCTTGTTATGTATGCATGGTGATGGTCATTTTTACAATTGTGTTTTCATTTAGAAGCTGATGATGTTGATGTCAGGATGTGTTTTCCATGAATTCATATTAGTTGTATATGCATTTGTTATGCATGTTAGTGTCTATATGTTGCTATGCATGCATTTTCATGGTGAAGGATTTTGTGCGTGATTTGATTGTATGTAGTTTGTGTCATCATGATGGTGTTGGTATGTTATGAGGCTGATATGTTGGCTGAGATAGAGTAGGAGAAGTATATTATCAAGCGAGGTTGCACATTGGACCTCGGGGTAAGAGCATATCATCATACGAGTTTGTATGTTTCGCATGTAGGTATGTTGGTTAATGATTGTTATATGCATGTCTATCATGCTATTATTGTTGTGGTTACATGCATGATAGATGCTAGTTTATGAGTGTGGTCATATTCACATTGTTGGGTGTGTGTTATATTATTTCCAAGATCAGTCCCACATGTTGGACGTTGCACCAGGCATAGTGGGGTGTTTGCAGGGGGGTGATAGCCCCCATGCACGGGGTCCGGGGTAGTGCCCCATGATTTTTTTTCTATGTAAACCCAAGAATGGGGGAAGACCCAAAGATGATGGGCGAACATACCCATGGTTTTGTGCATGGGTTTTGAACATGGTTTTGGGCCCATGGTATTTTGTAGATCTGGTCAAGGGAACTACAATTATGTTCTAATATGGGGTTAGTGGATTGGGGTTTATGAATTCTTTGACATGTATATATATGTATTATAAAATTTAAAGGAACATGATGAAAAATCAATATAATAGCCTTGATTTTGGGATCCAGGGGAAAATATCTCTGTATATTTTTTTATGTTTCATATTCTTCCCTTTATTTATTTTTCTGTTTTAAGAATTCATTTGCACGTAATTTATGTACAGGGTTAAAACCTACAATTGGTATCAGAGCATTTTCGGCTTCAAGAGGATGCCTTAGTTTCTAAGGGTTTTTGCTTGGTACTGTGGTAGACCTTGTTCAGTGGGAGATCTTTGGGATTGATTCTTGCGATGAAAGAAGACAGAAAATAGTGGAAATATAGAGATCTCAAAATTCAATGGACAAAGTTTGTAGTTGTGGAAGCTCAATATGAAGGATCTGTTGGTGGATAAAGATTAGTGGATCACAGTAGATCTAGGTACTAAACCAACGATGATGTTAGTAGAAAATTGGGCGAAGTTGGATAGGAAGGAAAAGAGCACAATACAGTGGTGTATCTCAAATTCATTATTGTTGAATGTATCAGGGGAATCTATGATGAATGATTTGTGGGTCAAGTTAGGGACTTTGTACCAATCTAAGTCTCTAGTGAAAGAAAGTTTCCTCAATAAAAAGTTGTATAACCTGAGGATGAAGGATGGAGACTTAGTGGCAGGGCATCTGAACACATTTAATATTACGATAAGCTTGTTTTTATATGTTGATATAAAAAATTTAGACGAAGATAAGTGCATCAGTTTACTATGTTCTCTACCAGATTCACGAGATATTCTAGCTGTTGCAATAGGTAGCAATACAACTACCTTAAAGCTTGATGAAATAGTCCTATCCTTGTTGTCAGAGGAGATGAGATAGAAAAATATGGAGAGCCACAATGGAGAAGCCTTTTCTATACGAGGATGGTCCCAAAAAAGAAAAAAAATAAGTCCTTGAGTGGGAGATCTAATTCTAGAGGGAGTTCTATATCTCCAGGAAAACCTGTAAAGATGTACTGGAAATCAGGAAAGGAAGACCACTACAAAATGGACTATAGATAAATATATAGAGAAAGGAAAGAGATTTAATGATTCCCTTTCTACAGAGATGAAAACCACCTCAGATGAAGGTGGTGATGTGTACTTGGATTCTTATTCAAGTACACATATAGATCATGAGACATGGTTGATTGACTCAGGTGCATCCTTTCACTTCACTCCCCATAGGGAGTGGTTCTTCGAGTATGAGAAATTTGATGGTGGTGATGTCTTCTTAGGGGATGACAGGAAGGATATAATCATCGAGCGTGGAAATGTTAAGGTGAAGTTGTAAGGTGGAAGGATTAGAACACTTTTTTCTATTATGCATATTCCTTCATTGGCTACAAATATGATTTCTATAAGAAATATGGATGAGGCAAGTGTAAAAATAGTGTTTGAGAAATATACCTACAAGATGGTTCGAGGATCACTGGTATTGATACGGAGAGTTCGGATTGGAACTCTGTACAAGCTTCTGCATAGCACTGTTATTTGTTAGGTGCAACATTTATGTGGTTCCTGATGCAGGGATTCTGCACAAAAACATATCCTTGCACAATATAGAGTGTGGGTTTCCTTAACATGGAATCCTCATCAAAATTCTTCATAAAAAACACTTACAATTCAACTCAAAACATATATAAAGAATAGAGAGACCACACAAACAAAAATACTGGTATATAATAACACAAGAAATTCAGATTCAAACCTGTTTTCCTAAATATTACATTTGTGGGCCTCTCGGCTCTCGCCCTTTACATAAGCTCTCACACCATTCCTCTCTATACCTCTCTCTATCTATTCCATCCTTTTTGTCTCCCCATCCTCACACAAATCTTCACATTTATACATAATTATGGATTAATTCCAATCCATGATTTCCTCCCCAAATATCTCAACCAAACTCTAAAATAGATTTATCCCTTTTTTGACTCAACTAAGTTCCATTTAAGGAGTTCCTAATCCCTAAATTATCTATCCAACTCAAATTCACCCATATTCTCAATTAATTAAGAGAACATTTAGAATAATCCTCACACTCATATTTTTCTCTCAATTTATTTTTGAAAATGTACATAATTTGTAAAATAATTACAAAAAACATCACCCCCTAAATCACACAAATAAATAATGAAAATTGAGTTTGATGCTCCTGCATTAGAATCCCCATGTACAAAAGTTTCCATCGACTCCTATCTATGAGGTCTGCCACTCTTCTGTAATAATGTGACAGCCACAAGTCTCAATTAATTTCTCCCTCCAGGATTCCAAACTCTGTTTTGCCGCTGGTCTTTTAAAGTATCAACTCTATTTTGTAATCTCGCACAAAATTTACAGAATAGTATTTTCAGAATACTATTGAATGTAACTCTCACTTTTCCATACCACATCACCTTTATTTCTGGAATTACAGACTTGTATAGAATCACTGATACCCATTCTTCTGGTCTCCAAACTCTGAAAGAATCTCGAACTGGCTGTGCATCAACATCACTCATTCTATCAACCAGATTCCATCGGCCTCTCCAACAATTTCTTTCACCAATTTCTCAGAGTAACTCTTCTTTGTCTAATACTTCCATCTCCAATTGCACTGAACACTCAACTTCCTGAAATGAAGAATAATCAAGAGTTTCTCCTTGATCACAACTATAGTCATTGATTGCTCCTATAGTAACAAATTTCTCATCTGGTGTTGTACCCGCATTCATCAACAAACTATTAGTTTTAGAAATACAAGACCTTTCACCCTCTTTTGATGCTTCAAGCAACAATCTCCCATCATAGACTTTCTGGATTTCAGCGGATCCTGTTTTGAATTGCTGGCTGCTTTCATCTTTATCCTGCTGGATCAATACCGTTGTTTCCTTTATGTCTCTAAGGACATAACTTTCTTGTTGCTCCTGATCTTTCATCTCAACTTCAAATGATTTCTGCTCAATTTATCTGATTTCAACATCATATTTATTAATGTTTCCTTCTATACCTATAGCCACATTATTATTTGAAAAGTTATAACATTCACTCAACTCTATAAATGTTAAAAACATTTCATCCCTATCATGCACGACAACTGCAATCTCTTTTGTATCAGGTTTTGCAAGCTTCACTTCTCCCTCAGGTTCCTTAAGCCATCCTTCCAAGAACTCTATTTCCATGTGAAATATTTCCAGCATTTCATCACAACCTTCATTCCCAGCTTCATTCTTCTTCTGGCAATCTTCTTAAGTTATATTGGTTTCTGGATCATCACATTGCAAAATTCTGTCATCAATTTCATTAAACAAATTCATTTGTTTACCTCCTTGGAATATCACTTCGGCATTTTCATTATGCTTTTTCTCCATAACAGCTTCAACTGGCTGTCTTACACAAAACAGGAATTCATCTATGATTTCTTTCTATTTCAATAAATCAGTACCTTCCTTCTCTGAAAGGAATTATCCATCATACTTCACCTCAAGAGTTTCATTCATCTATGTAACAGTTTCACCAAACTGTCCACCATCTTTTGCACATCCTGCAAACATACAAAAACTATGAGATTTAAAAATGCAAGGCTTCATAGCCTCATCTACTTCTCTTATCAACATATCTTCTAATTATTCTGAACTATTCAATAGTCCATGAGATCTTTCTCATTGATCTCTTCACCCAGAATTTCACCCGGTTCTGGGCCACAAATGGAAACTTCAATTTTTAACTCAGCCTCTCTGAATTCTTCACATCTCAATTTCACATTCATCATCTGCTCAAGCTTCCTCAACTCTTCTGTCAACTGTTGTTCTCTCTTTTCATGTAGCCTCTACCACTTCAATTTCTTCCTCATGGTCCAACCATGTCTCTGGTCTTTCGTATTTCTCTGCAAAAATTCCATCAATAACTCAAGGTGAACTGTTATCTCATATTTCTTCCTCTCATACTCTTCATCAGTCAACTGCTTCCATATGCCATTTGCCTTGGCATTTTCCTTCTTCTTTCTTCTACTGCGGTCTTTCTCAGAACCTCTGAAATGACTATCACCAATCATCTTCTCCTCCTTTGTGAACTTCATCTGTTAACGTATGGATTTCATTCGAATCCCATTTTCAGAAATTCTTGATACTTGCCATTCAGAAATACAAGCTCTCTTCCTGCGCTTGACCTCTTTCAGTTCTCTATCTTGGAATCATTTCTGGAAACTCTCTTGCTCCTCTTTGCTGCAAACAAAAACTGCAATATTTCATGTGTTATAATGACCAAACTCTTTTGGGTGTCAGGCTCCACCGATCATGCACCCAATTACATTCAAACCTTTGACTTGATTTAAGACTCCTTGTCTCTAGACTTGACATCAACTCTTCATCTTGGATGAAAAAAGCACCCTCTTGTACAATAACTCAATAGTTTAACTTGACTCAAGCTATCCAAATTTTCATTTAACCTTAACATCTGATTTGACTTCAAGGCTTGACCCAATAATTACAATAGTGGATATTTTGACTCTAATTCAAGTTATACAAGATACCAATGAACATCCACCCTTAATACATTCTCATGATGTAAAATCTTCACTCCACCAATTCTCTTTCATAATCCATTCTTACTAATTACATCATGATACTTTAGCCTTTAAATTGAAATGCAATCCACTTTTCCGAGATTTATTTTATGGTGAAAATAAATAAACCATTTAATTTTCAACATTTAAAAATACCTCTTTGAAATGAATGATCATACCTTATGCTCCCTTCAAGGTTATTTAATAAACCTTCTCTTCGCAATTTCAAATCTCCGGATTTCACTTCTTCTATGTCGTTCTTATCACTGTGAATATTCGCATTCCCTTCAGACCATAACAATTTCAACACACTCATCCTCTTAGTGCAGATAGTTTTCCTGCACTTCCATGTAGCTTCTTCTTTGCAGTGATGGTTCTCAGGCAACATTGTCTCGTTCTAGTGCACAAAAACAATTCCTTCATTGGAATTTTCCAAAAGTTTCTTTTAACATGGTGGCATCAACATATTTCCCCGGCAGAAACAAACACAAACTGCACTACCTTTTGAACAGAACAATGTGAACACTTTCACATACACCACAAGCAACGATCAATTATGATCTTTAATTCATGGAAATCATAGATGCTCCTTTACAGAGTTGCTCCTTCATGTAGATCACAGTTATTATGACCTCAAAAATGGTATGCTGCAACCATGCTCAAATCATATTTACACATCAATTTTTGAGATGGATTTCAATTCCATTCCTTAAAATTTGGATTGATTTCACTCTTTCATAAAATTTACAAAAAGATTAACTTCTCGAGTATGGCAAGGGAATTGAATCCTCCAAATTTTAAAATACATTTAGTCAATAAATATTTATTCATTCAATGAGAACTTACTGTGGAATATCCTTGTGGGTGAAATGATCTAACTCCTTACTCTTATATTCATGGCAGAATTTGGCTCCTTTTTGCTTGGCATTCATAGCAAGACCCTCATTGTAATTTGCAGAGGATTTATTCAACAACGTCTCTATTCTCTTCTCGCGCATGAATTTTGGTGAAACACTCATAAAGTGTATATGGCCTTAAGCACTATTCTTCTCAATCTGAATTACATATCCATTTTTTTACAGGATAACAATGGCATTGGTATTAAAACCAAAAAGGACAAACATCACTGATAACAGTAGTCACAACCACAAAATTATTTGAAATAAAACTTCACAGGAATATTCTATGAGCTTACAACCATTTTGAGAGGAATAAATTGGTGTACAACAGAACCTGATATATACCCCGTCCAGGAAGGCTTGACTCTCAGTCGGCTTCAATAGTTCGAGAAAAATATTTTCCTAGTGCGTGCACCAAATTTTTCTCTACAGGGACACACATGATAATATCCCAGCAGCTACAGGCATCATTTCATTTTCATGCATGTGCACCTTCATACATGTTCCACGTCCGAGCATTGATTTTCATGTTCACAAATCTTGGGCTACATATTGCTCGCACTTACTTAGCCACAAACTCAACAACGCTTCACAGATCTCAAGTCTTCAATAGGGGTCTTCCATGATTTCTTATATTATTGGTATGGAATTTGCAAGAGGGAGCCACAAACATATAGCTTTTGTTATGTTCATCCCATATTACTGGATTCTCTTTTGCTTCAGGCACAAGTTGAAAGTAGTGATTGATTCAAAATGAAGCAGGTTGCCTAGAACCTAGAGCTAGAACTCACCTACAATCTTCTCTTCTCTTCGTTGCAAAGAGATTTAGCTCGGTTCCTCCTCCGCTCCAAAATAAGTTATCGAAGATCCAAATTTTTGCTCCATACAACCCTCGAATAGTTGTGTATTCAAGATAGCCAACAAAGAGATCCAACGTTCAACTTACCAGCGAGCAGATGTAGCTTTCAATCTAGTAAACAGTCGACTAGTCGAGCTTCTCTACATAGAAAACCACCTCACACTACGCAAACAACTTCCTAATAGCTATGTTAGCCAAATTTTTTTTTTGTTTGTGGCATATATGAAAACTTATGCAGTTTCCACTTCAAATGTTTCTCCTTACACTCGAACACACTGCATATTTATCCATGCAAAATTATATGGAAACACACTGTTTCTCTTTTGATCAAAGCCAGTGACTATCCACGTGCTATTCGAGGCAGTGATATCAATAGTTTAAAATGATTGGGAAACAATTTTTCTCAAGTAACTCCACGCGTTTCGCTAGGTGTCACTCAATCTATGCAAATCCTATAGTAATTGAATTCTATAGCAAGCTCCCACAGAGTTTGGTAACACATAGAACTATGCTTGTCTTCTTCAAAATTCCCTTCCGAAAATAGCTCATGTCCTCTAAAAATATGACGTATCATATCTCCCATAGATCTTCACGGAATGATCAACAAGAATGAACGTTTCGGGCTCCGATACCAAAATGATGCAGGGATTCTGCACAAAAACAGATCCTTGCACAATATAGAGTGTGGGTTTCCTTAACATGGAATCATCATCAAAATTATTTATAAAAACCACTTATAATTCAACTCAAAAAATATATAAAGAAGAGAGAGCCCACACAAACAAAAATACTGGTATATAATAACACAAGAAATTCATATTCAAACCTGTTTGCTGGAATATTACATTTGTGGGCCTCTCGGCTCTCGCCCTTTGCATAAGCTCTCACACCATTCCTCTCTATATCTCTCTCTATCTATTCCATCCTTTCTGTCTCTCCATCCTCACACAAAGCTTCACATTTATATATAATTATGGATTAATTCCAATCCATGATTTCCTCCCCAAATATCTCAACCAAACTCTAAAATAGATTTATCCCTTTTTTGACTCAACTAAGTTCCTAATCCCTAAATTATCTATCCAACTCAACTCCACCCATATTCTCCATTAATTGAGAGAATATTTACAATAATCCTCACAATCAAATTTTTCCTTCAATTAATTTTTTAAAATATACATAATTTTTAAAATAATTACAAAAAACATCTGCCCTAAATAACACAAATAAATAATGAAAATTAAGCTTGATGCTCCTGCATGAGTTCTTGAAAGTGGAGCAGTAAACCTAGTGGTGTTTGGAGAAAAGACCATGCTATGGCATTAAAGGCTTGGATATATTGGAGAGAAGGGCCTTCGAATACTGCATGGTAGTGGCATGGTAGAAGGTATGTCTAATTTATCTATGGATTTCTATTTATGTGAAAATTACGTATGCGGGAAGAAAAATCGGGTGAGTTTCCCCTCTGATGCTAAGAAGGCAAAAGTGATATTAGAGCTTGTGCACAGTGATCTGTTTGGACCTGTGTCAGTTCCATTACTGGGTGATTCTGTGTACTATTTCTCATTTATAGGTGACTTTTCAAGGAATACATGGATATATTTCTTCAGGAATAAGTATGAAGTCTTTGACATGTTTAAACAATTTAAGGCTCCGGTGGAAAATGAGACAAAGAAGAAGATCAAGGTGTTGTGGATAGATGATGGTGGATAATTCTGCAAGAATTGTGGTGTGATATAAGACTACTCCATTCACACCTTAGAAAAATGGAGTTGCAGAAAGAATAAACAAGACATTGATGGAAAATGAAAGAAGCATGCTCATTGGTGTCGGGTTAGGACAATAATTATGGGTAGAGGAAGTAGATATTGCATGTTACATGGTTAATATAGCATCTTCATCAGTGTTGGAGGATAAGACTCCACATGAGGTATGGAATGGTAAGAAACCCTCTCTTTCACATCTCAGGGTAATTGGCTGTGATGCATATGTACATGTTCCAAAGGAGAAGAGAACCAAGTTGGATAGTAAATCTGAAAGCTTAAATTTTATTGGATATAAAGATGGTTTAAAAGGTTATAAGCTTTGGAACTGAGAAACAAGGAATGTTGTGTACAACTGAGATGTGGTATTTAGAGAGTTGAAGGATGTTATTAACAAGAATTCCTACCAAAGGAACCTTAAAATATAGAGTTTCAACTAAATGATGAAGAATCAAACTCTATAACAGAATAGGAATCATAAGAAGAAGACCCAGAAACTCTAATTTTGAGAAGATTTGTTCGAGAGAGAAGGCAACCAGAGAGGTATAGTCCATCTAATTTTTGTTTAAATTTTTCTTTATCTATTATTGATGATGATCCTAGAACTGTCAGGGAGGCAGTGGATTCAGAGGATGGAAAACTATGTAAAGAGGCCATGGTTGAAGAAATGGCATCTTTGGAAAAAAATGAGGCTTGGGATTTGGTGGATTTTCCGGTTGGAAGGAAACCCATTTGCAACAAATGGGTGTTTAAGAAGAAGATGAATGTAGAATGAAAGGTGGAGAGATACAAAGCTCGGTTGGTAGAAAAATGTTTTTCCTGTGTTCCTCGAATTGATTTCGGTGATATTTTTTCTCCTATTTCCAAGTTAGCTTCTATTAGGTTACTTTTATCTATTTCTACTGCTTTTTTATTTTGAGGTAGAATAGATGGATGTGAAGGCAAAATTTCTTCATAGGGATCTGGAAGAAGAGATCTACATGAAGCAACTAGAAGGCTTTGCGATGAAGGGCAAGAAATACCTAGTATGCAGATTAAAAAACTATTTTTATGGGTTAAAATAGTCACTAAGGATGTGGTATCATAAATTTGATACATATATATGAGGAATTGGCTTCACAAGAAGAAAAGTGGATCACTATTTCTATTTTAAATTAATTGGTGATAGTGTTATTTATTTGTTCTTGTATGTGCATGATATGTTTTTGATTGGAAATGAAAAAGAAATTATCCAGGATTTGAAGACCCAATTGTCCAAATTAGACATGAAGTATCTTGGTGTTGCAAACTATATTTTGGGCATGGAAATTAAATGAGATAGAGAAAATAGGAAGCTCTGGTTAAACCGGAGGAATTATGTCAAAACAATATTGTAGAGGCTTGATATGCATGATAGTTAATTGGTGAATGTTCCTTAAAGGTGTAAAGTTATCTATTGATTAGTGTCCCAAGACACAAGAAGAGGAAGAGATCAGGTCTCGTGTTCCATATGAAAGTGCAGTTGGTAGCTTGATGTATGCAATGGTATGTACTAGACTAGACATTATGTTAGCCATCTATAATTTTTGTTATATCTCATGATGGCTAAAAAGGTTCTTAAGCTTTCAAGAAACAAATTTTTATGAAAAACTTTGTGTGTTCTTGAAAGCCCACTGTGTTCTTTATCCTAATTCTACCAATCCACTGAAAATCTTCAATCAAAGCCTCTAAAGTTGCCCTGCTGATACCAAAAGAGACAGTTTCCTAAGCCTGTTTCATTCATTTTTCCCACTCATTCTCACTTATCCAAATCAATCATCTTTCTTTGAAAAACCCTTTAAACCCTTTCATTTACCCCTTTAAACCATTAAAACCCCTTTATAATGGTTTAAACCTCCTTTTTACACTTATCGGAATCCTTGAAAAGGCTCAAAAAACCTTCATTTTGGCCTTAAGACATTCCTTTTTTAGTATAAGGCTTTAAGCACCTTTCGGCGAAAGCCCTAGCCCCTTTTTCCACCATAAGACTGCGCTCTGTGACCAAGTGCATCGGCCCATTGACGCATCGGACCATCGGAATTTCGGTTATTCGCCGGTCCCCGTGACCTTTTTCCCTTTAAAAAGTGTTCACCGCCGATGCGAAATCCCGATCGCATCTCCACCATTGATCTTGTTTTAGATCAGCGACTCTCTCACTTTGCCTTCTCCATCGCATATCGCATCGGCCATCACACATCGCATCGGGCTTCGCCCTGCCTTTCCATTCCGCCCGCTTCCCTGCGATGAAATCCTGACCATTGATCCTCCAGATCCAACGGTGATCGTTCCTTCACTTCTCTACCTCCCTCCACCCCTTTCATTCTTTTTGCGCATCTGAGATATAATCTGGATCGTTGATATTTTAGATCCAATGGCCAACTCACTCTCGTATTTCTCATTTCACTCCATAACAGCCCCTTCTGCCTGCCTTTCCCTGATTTAATCTCCGTCGTTGATCCTGAGGATCTAATGGCCCTCGCTTCATCACGACTTCGCCATCCCCCTGAACCCTCATCCACCATATTTTAAAATCTCCAATCTCCCAATTCAATCACAGCCATTGATCTCCCAGATCGAATGGCACAGGTTCACTGCGGGGGCACCCGTCTAAGGTAGCCCATACTCCCAGTCCCCCCGCAGTTAAATCTCCATCGTTGATCGTTTCCCGATCCAATGGCCCGCATTCTCCCATTCAATATGGAGGCACCTGCCAGTGAGATACTTCCATACCCCCCAATCCCCCTGCAGTTGATCTCAGCCGTCGATCTTCTCCAGATCCAACGGCCATTAACTCTCTGCTTTAATCCCCAGCCCCTTATCCATTCACTCCCGGTTCCTATTTCTTCCATGAGACCCTACCTTCCCCATTGCTTGACCCTCCTTCCCTTACCATTTTCTACCCCCGCGCCCCTTGCAAAAAGGTGCGTTCCTTTGTATTTCCCCTCCATATATGTCAAATCCCGCATCGAATCTGAGCCGTTGATCTTTCCCGATCAACGATCCTCGCATCACCTCTTGATTTTCCTCCACCAAACATTACCCCACGTCACCTCGGCCCCACCATATGTTCCCTCCACCCATCCTATCTCCCCTCGCGCTCATCCACAACTGTAGATCTACCACTCTCAGATCTGACGGCTAGCGATCATCTTCGCACTTGATCTCTCCAAACCTTCCCACCATGCATCTTGCACGCGAAATGGGTGGTTTCTCGAAGCCACATGTCTAGCGTTGACACTTATCGCATTCGATTTGTGGAAAATTGTTTACTGCTCTGATCCCGCGCGAAAACCACCTCCATTTTTCGCAAAACCGCTTTCCTCATTTTCGTGCCGATATTTGAATTTAACCCCGTTTTTTCAGGATTCCACCATGGAACCTTGTCCCTGCAATAACCCCTTCCTCTGCAAATGCTCCAACACCCATCTCAAAGCCTCTGATCACAGTTTATCGAAAAAATACATGTTTTCATAATATGTTTTATGTTTGAGTGCAGGTTTAATGGAAACCTGAAGTTTACAGGCTCGCCCACAGCAACATCTAAGTTGCAAATGCCCGGGATGATGATCCTCAGGGTTCTAACAAGAAAGATGGGAGATTCGGGGTTTTATTCCAAGCATTTGATCTATGCAATCACAGAAACCCTCCAAAATTCCAAAGAAACCCCTGCAAGCAAGAAAACAGACTGATTAAAGGCTTAATCGAAGAAATCAAAGAAAAGCGAGGATTAGCATAAAGATAATAGATAAAGCACAGTTAAGGACAAGTAAATTAAAGATAAAATAGTCAGCAGAAAGGAAGAAAAAGCCTGAAAGATGGATTATGAAGAACAAAAGTAGAATCAGGGCAAAAGTATTGTTTAGTGATGAAATGAAGGAAAAATAGGCTAAAAGGCCTCGAATACATCAACAAAGAGCAGTTATTTCCTTAGAAATATCTAAATGACACATTGAGCCTACATTTTATCCATAAATCCAATTAAGCAGTTATTACACAAAAGAATATATTTTAAACTTTCAAAAAAGTTATTGTTAAGATAAGATAAAGCCTTAAAATCAATCTTTTCCACCTATCTTTATCTCAGAAGTTAAGACAAAGTTATTTAAATAGAGAAGTAGCTGCAGATATTCTTACCTTATGCCCTGAGTGGTTTTCAAGGCTAGGAACGTATTTACTCTATCATTAATAACATTTTGAACCCTAGAAGAGTTCCACCTCCTCATTTGTAGGATAAATACTGCATTGGAACTCATTGTAAATGTTGGATTTTGATGACTGATGCTAGAATAATACATGGTCCTTTGAAGATCTTAAAAATAAATTGATGTCTTGGAACTCGTGCATGATCTGATTTGCTTGTTGATGGAGAAGGATTGTTTGCAGGATCCATAGGCTTGGTTGATGGTGAAGTTTTCTTTTGTTTATGTTTTCTAGTTTTCCATTATGTTTTCTATCTTGCTATGTTGCAGTAGGACAAAGAATTTAGATTAAGAAATGTTGTCTAATGGCACCTTAAATATGTTTTTCCTTCACTGCCTTAATGTTTTCTTCTACTAAGATACATTAGAGAAATCATTTATTGCTCTCTAACAAGTTCTTAGCTCGTCCATTTCTTGAATAAATTAGATCTATTAGCATCAATTCTGATTTATGGTTAGCCCTGCCTATTGTTTCCACTGAAATATTCTGTTCTTGGAATCATCTCTTTAAAGCAGCCTTGTCTAGGTTTGTCAAAGAAGTCTGTTTAAAATCATGCTCTTTGCCTTTACTTAGCTAAAATTGTTTTAAGGAAACCTTATAGCTGTAACTTTGTATGTTAGAGTTTTCTCTCCTTCTATGGTTATAGTTACTTGTGTATCTTAAATGTTTTTCTGCTCTAGAGGATAAAAGCTTTGAAAGTTGGATAATTTTCTTACCTTTCTATGTTTTTTATCTGAATGTTTGTCTTGGTTAATTATCCGTTTTCAGTTTGAAATCAAATGGATTAGCTTCTGCTTATGTATTTGATTCTCTTTCTGTTCTTATCAATTTTCTAACTCCCTCATACAAGTATATAAAGGATTCAGATTCAGCCCTTTATTAGTTTGTTGTTCTCAATCTTTATGTCCATCTCATGATCCTTCACAACTTTAAAAATCCACCAACCAAGTTAAATTTCCCTGCAAATGCTCTTGACACCATTGATGAACTCTTTCATGACCTTGTTTGACTCCATTGCCCAATGACTTAACAATCTTCCATGTTTCCTATCTAAAATCTATCAAAGTATCATACCCAACCAAAAAACAATCAAAATACCTTGCACTTCATAACTAACCTAAAATCAACCTCTTAAAAGCATCAAGCTATATCCTTACAAACATATTGAGAGATCCCTTTTTGAGACTAGGAGGGCTAGATCCTAGAGCTCTAAAGCTTGGTTTGATGTTACCCTTGTCAATTTGTATCTCAATAAATATAGAAAATTACGGGGAGCTAACACATTACACATGCAATGGGAGTATTGATCAGGTTTATGTCAAAATGAGGGAAGGAGAAATTGACAATATTGAAGTGAGTTTTTGGGTTTTTGCATGGCATTAGTGATTATGGTTGGGGCTACTAAGGAAGACTAGGATTGGAATTTTTTTTAGAAATTCTTGGTTTTGTTGATGAAAACTAGGTTGGATATTTAATCAGAGATGATATACAAGTGGGTATGTGTTTAACCTATTTGGAGGAGCAGTCAGTTGGATGAGCAAGAGAGAGTTTGTAGTGGCTATTTCAACTATAGAGGTTAAATACATGGAAGCCGCTCATGCAAGCAAGGAATCAGTTTTCTTGTAGAGATTGTGTTCAGGTATGGGGTTGGTACAATGAGCTATAATGAGATACTTTGATAGCCAAAGTGAAATTTTCTTGGGAAAGAACCCAACTTATCATTCAAAGACAAAGCACCTTGATGTTCATTATCACTTTATGAGGGATACATTTGAGGAAAAAAAGGTGTTGTTGTAAAAGGTGGACACTTTGAAGAATGTTGCCGATGCATTGACTAAGTATGTGAGCACTGAGAAGTTTTCTTCGTGTAGAGAAAAAATGGGTGTTGCAACGTTGGACCAATTATTAAGCTCTCTTGTGATCCCATGTGTGGAAAAAAACAAAAAGTGGAAGAATGTTGGTTGTGAATTATATTATTTCTATGACTAGCCTCAAGTCTTGTATGTTGCACTGGGCACAGTGGGTAGGTCACAGGGAGAGGTGGAATCCCCCGATGTCGGGGGTTTTGTAGGGGGAAGTATCCCCTCTGCACAAAGTGCGGGGCAGTTCTCTAGGAATATTTTTTTCTTATGCGGACCCAATAATAGTTGGGTGAATCCAAGGATGGGGGGCAAACCCAAAAATGATGGGTGGACCAACCCATGATTTTGTGCATGGTTTTTTCACATGGCTTTGGTCCCATGGTATTAAGGTGGGCATGTTGTAAATATGGAGCTATGTAAATGTGGTGTTTTGTGCATGATTGTAAATGTGGTGTAGTGTATACGTTGTGCAGGTGGTGTTGTGCACATGTGGTGTTGTGTACACGTTGGGTAGGTGGCGCTGTGTACATGTTGTGTTGTGTACATGTTGTGTAGGTGGCACTGTGTACATGTGGTATTGTGTAAACATTGTACACGTTCTGTTGTATACATGTGGTATTATTTTATGTGTATTGTATAGTCATTATATCGTGACATGTGTATTTTTTGTGTTGTACTCTATTTATCTATATGTATTGTGTTGTACACCTAGTGTAGGTGTATGTGTTTTGTTGTACACAGGGTGTAGGCATATGTGTTGTGTTGTACACCTAGCGTAGGTGTATGTGTTGTATATCGGGTGTAGGTGTATGTGTTGTGTGGTACACCATGTGTGGGTGTATATGTGTATGTTATTGAAGATAAGCGAAGGAACTGGGTGCTTGTCGAGTGTGGCAACAGATTTGGTGTGTGTACGGACAAAGAATAAAGGTATAAGCAAAGGACCGATTGAAGTATAAGTATTAGTATTTTATTTCATTTTTATTATGTATGTGATTAACGACTATGATTTATGATGGTTACATGTGATCTACGATTCTGGTTTATGATGGCTACATGTGATCTATCATGTTTATTATGACGGTTTCATTTTGAGCTAACCATATGTGATATGTTTATACATGATGATTTGATCAAACAACTAGTTTGAATTGTTGTGACATGAAGTAAACATAAGTGCAAGTGTGCCTTATTGAAGGGCCACAAATGAGGTATGATTTTAATTTATTTCAATTCGTTTTGAATCTAATGGAAATTATTTTCTTTGTGTAGGAAAGCATGGAAAATGACTAGGTGGGGTGGTTGACACTGACTGCAAACATTTACAGCAACAGAAAATGGAATTGTAACACACAAAAATATGCTTGTAAAGTATTTAGGAGTAGGACCATTGTGGGACACTAGTACCCAACAGTGTCCATTGATTTCCATGAGAATTCTATGACTGGTATGATGGTTTTTAGGAAGGGATATGCCTTGGTTTATGGACCTTTCGATACAAGGAAACCTTTCCAAGGGATGGGCCGCTCGAGGGATTGTGTAGAAGAGAAAAGGATGCCTGCAGAAATTGGAAGGCGCATGAATTTCCAAAAGGGGGTGATAAGATTTCCCGAAGGACCATGCAACAGAGAAGGGAAGGTCGGGGAATACATTTAATTTTGGTCATTATCATTTCCATATGCAATCAAATGCACATTGGGAGTGTGTCTTGAAACAATGAGCCGATAATTGTTCACTGAGAGGAAAAGTTACGCAAGATTCTAGCATTGGAAATTGGATGCAGACTTTTATTTTGGAAGTGGATTTTGGACTTCCTGGCAAGGAGGTGAATCCTAGTACTACTTTTGAGGGTGGAGGTGTGAGCCTCTACATTCCCTTGTTGCTGATATGTTCATTGTATCCTTTTTATTTGTTGGTCAGAGTAAATGTGCATGTGTATATGTGTACATTACTATAAACATTTTATCGAGTTATGTTATAAAACTCCATAGACAATATGTTTATTTTTTGGTTGAAGCAAATGTGCGTGAGTGTATATGTGTTTCTTATGATAAATACCGTAATGAGTTGTGTTATAAAGCTCCAGTACATTGTTTGTTTTTCATGTTTTCAATAGTATGATATGATGTCAATGTTGCATTAAGCTATGCTATAAATCTCCATGGGAAGCATGTGGTTTTATATTTTATAAGTGCCATTGAAAATCGAGGATGGTGTTCCCCCAAGGGGGAGGGTTCAGTAACAACCCCTAGTTGATTTTCTATGTAAAAAAAAAAAATAAGACCAAGGTCATAGGAGACGTATTCCAAGATGAATGGTGGGAAAAACATCCTAGTTGGTGCCACTTTTGGTTTATTATCGCTAAGGAAATTGGAAAATGAAAAGAGACATTAATTGGAATTTTATTTATGAAAATAATGGAAAATAGGAGAGAAGGGAGATGAAAGGTCACAAAATTGCATGAGAGGGAAACTGAAGGAAAATTAAAAAAATATAGGCCTCAATCATAAAATGGATTTTGAGGATCAATTCAGGTCTTTTGTCTTGTCTTTTTCTAGTTTATCATTTATCAGTTCAGTCTTTGGCACTCTCATTCTATTCTTTCTCTCTCATACTCTTGCACAATTAGAGTTTTTTGGAGAATTGTGGCATACCTTGGATTTGGAGAAAGAAGGAAAAGGAAAGTAGTAGAGTGCAAGGGAACATGTGGATCAATGGTTACAAATAGATTGCTTTGAAGGTGTCATAGTTGTATGTATGGTTTCCTTGCTAGTTTTGGCATGCATGGTACATGCATGTGGTTATTTTGTTATGATCTATCATTGGCATTGTTATGAAACCAACTCCAAAAATAGAAGAAAAGAGAGATCAACATCTCAGAAATAAGCCACTTCAAGGGGGAAACCTCCTTTACATGACATAAATGAACAATTATTGGATGATACAAATGAAAAAAACTTTTTTCTATATATAGGAGTCCATGGGATCATAATATTGGGTGCTTGTCGGGTGTGGCAATGGATTTGGTGTGTGTACGGACAAAGAATAAAGGTAGAAACAAAGGACCGATTGAAGGATAATTATTAGTATTTTATTTCATTTTTATTATGTATGTGATTAATGACTTTGATTTATGATGGTTACATGTGATCTATCATATTTATTATGATGGTTTCATTTTGAGCTAACCATAAGTGATATGTTTATACATGATGATTTGATCAAACAACTAGTTTGAATTGTTGTGACAAGAAGTAAACATAAGTGCAAGTGTACCTTTTTGAAGGGCCACAAATGAGGTATGTTTTTAATTTATTTCAATTCATTTTGAATCTAATGGATATTATGTTCTTTGTGTAGGAAAGCATGGAAAATCAATAGGTGGGGTGGTTGACACTGATTGCAAACATTTATAGCAGCAACAAAAGGAATTGCAATAGACAACAATATGCTTGTAAAATATTCAGGAGTAGGACCATTGTGGGACACTGGTACCCAAAAGTGTCCATTGATTTCCATGAGAATGCTATGACTGGTCTAATGGTTTTTAGGAAGGGATATGCCTTGGTTTATGGACCTTCCGATACGAGGAAACCTTTGGCATACGATCTATGATTGGCTGTCATAATACCCAGTGTAAAAATGGTCTTATGTGCATGTTGGATATGAACTATTGTATACATATGGTGTTGTCCACATGTTGGATATATGGTTTTGTGTACATATGGTGTTATGCGCCTGTTGTATATGTGGTGTTGTGTAGATATGGTGCTTTGTGCATGTTGCATATGTGGTGTTGTGTACATATGGCGTGGTGGGCATGTTGTAAATATGGAGCTATGTAAATGTGGTGTTTTGTGCTTGATTGTATATGTGGTGTAGTGTATACGTTGTGCAGGTGGTGTTGTGCACATGTGGTGTTGTGTACACATTGGGTAGGTGGCGCTGTGTACATGTTGTGTTGTGTACATGTTGTGTAGTTGGCACTGTGTACATGTGGTATTGTGTAAACATTGTACACGTTCTGTACGCGCTGTGTACATGTTGTGTAGGTGGCATTGTGTACATGTGGTATTGTGTAAACATTGTACACATTCTGCTGTATACATGTGGTATTATTTTATGTGTATTGTATAGTCATTATATCGTGACGTGTATTTTTTGTGTTGTACTCTATTTATCTATATGTATTGTGTTGTACACCTAGTGTAGGTGTATGTGTTTTGTTGTACACAGGGTGTAGGCATATGTGTTGTGTTGTACACCTGGTGTAGGTGTATGTGTTGTATATCGGGTGTAGGTGTATGTGTTGTGTGGTACACCATGTGTGGGTGTATATGTGTATGTTATTGAAGATAAGTGAAGGAGCTGGGTGCTTGTCGGGTGTGGCAACAGATTTGGTGTGTGTACGGACAAAGAATAAAGGTAGAAGCAAAGGACCGATTGAAGTATAAGTATTAGTATTTTATTTCATTTTTATTATGTATGTGATTAACGACTATGATTTATGATGGTTACATGTGATCTACGATTCTAGTTTATGATGGCTACATGTGATCTATCATGTTTATTATGACGGTTTCATTTTGAGCTAACCATATGTGATATGTTTATACATGATGATTTGATCAAACAACTAGTTTGAATTGTTGTGACATGAAGTAAACATAAGTGCAAGTGTGCCTTATTGAAGGGCCACAAATGAGGTATGATTTTAATTTTTTTCAATTCGTTTTGAATCTAATGGAAATTATTTTCTTTGTGTAGGAAAGCATGGAAAATGACTAGGTGGGGTGGTTGACACTGACTGAAAACATTTACAGCAACAGAAAATGGAATTGTAACACACAACAATATGCTTGTAAAGTATTTAGGAGTAGGACCATTGTGGGACACTGGTACCCAACAGTGTCCATTGATTTCCATGAGAATTCTATGATTGGTATGATGGTTTTTAGGAAGGGATATGCCTTGGTTTATGGACCTTTCGATACAAGGAAACCTTTCCAAGGGATGGGCGACTCGAGGGATTGTGTAGAAGAGAAGAGGATGCCTGCAGAAATTTGAAGGTGCATGAATTTCCAAAAGGGGGTGATAAGATTTCTCGAAGGACTATGCAACAGAGAAGGGAAGGTCGGGGAATACATTTATTTTGGTCATTATCATTTCCATATGCAATAAAATGCACATTGGGAGTGTGCCTTGAAACAATGAGCCGATAATTGTTCACTGAGAGGAAAAGTTACGCAGGATTCTAGCATTGGAAATTGAATGCAAACTTTTATTTTGGAAGTGGATTTTGGACTTCCTGGCAAGGAGGTGAATCCTAGTACTACTTTTGAGGGTGGAGGTGTGAGCCTCTACATTCCCTTGTTGCTGATATGTTCATTGTATCCTTTTTATTTGTTGGTCAGAGTAAATGTGCATGTGTATATGTGTACATTACTATAAAGATTGTATCGATTTGTGTTATAAAACTCCATAGACAATATCGTTATTTGTTGGTTGAAGCAAATGTGCGTGAGTGTATATGTGTTTCTTATGATAAATACCGTAATGAGTTGTGTTATAAAGCTCCAGTACATTGTTTGTTTTTCATGTTTTCAATAGTATGATATGATGTCAATGTTGCATTAAGCTATGCTATAAAGCTCCATGGGAAGCATGTGGTTTTATATTTTATAAGTGCCATTGAAAATCGAGGACGGTGTTCCCCCAAGGGGGAGGGTTCAGTAACAACCCCTAGTTGATTTTCTATGTAAAAAAAAAAATAAGACCAAGGTCATAGGAGACGTATTCCAAGATGAATGGTGGGAAAAAAATCCTAGTGGGTGCCACTTTTGGTTTATTATCGCTAAGGAAATTGGAAAATGAAAAGAGACATTAATTGGAATTTTATTTATGAAAATAATGGAAAATAGGAGAGAAGGGAGATGAAAGGTCACAAAATTGCATGAGAGGGAAACTGAAGGAAAATTAACAAAATATAGGCCTCAATTACAAAAAGGATTTTGAGGATCAGTTCAGGGCTTTTGTCTTGTCTTTTTCTAGTTTATCATTTTTCAGTTCAGTCTTTGGCACTCTCATTCTATTCTTTCTCTCTCATACTCTTGCACAATTAGAGTTTTTTGGAGAATTGTGGCATACCTTGGATTTGGAGAAAGAAGGAAAAGGAAAGTAGGAGAGTGCAAGGGAACATGTGGATCAATGGTTACAAATAGATTGCTTTGAAGGTATCATAGTTGTATGTATGGTTTCCTTGCTAGTTTTGGCATGCATGGTACATGCATGTGGTTATTTTGTTATGATCTATCATTGGCATTGTTATGAAACCAACTCCAAAAATAGAAGAAAAGAGATATCAACGTCTCAGAAATAAGCCACTTCGAGGGGGAAACCTCCTTTACATGACATAAATGAAAAATTATTGGATGATACAAATGAAAAAAAAAAAATTCTATATATATGAGTCCATGGGATCACAATATTGGGTGCTTGTCGAGTGTGGCAATGGATTTGGTGTGTGTACGGACAAAGAATAAAGATAGAAACAAAGGACCGATTGAAGGATAATTATTAGTATTTTATTTCATTTTTATTATGTATGTGATTAATGACTTTGATTTATGATGGTTACATGTGATCTATCATGTTGATTATGATGGTTTCATTTTGAGCTAACCATATGTGATATGTTTATACATGATGATTTGATCAAACAACTAGTTTGAATTGTTGTGACAAGAAGTAAACATAAGTGCAAGTGTACCTTATTGAAGCGCCACAAATGAGGTATGATTTTAATTTATTTCAATTCATTTTGAATCTAATGGATATTGTGTTCTTTGTGTAGGAAAGCATGGAAAATCAATAGGTGGGGTTGTTGACACTGATTGCAAACATTTATAGCAGCAACAAAAGGAATTGCGATAGACAACAATATGCTTGTAAAATATTCAGGAGTAGGACCATTGTGGGACACTGGTACCCAAAAGTGTCCATTGATTTCCATGAGAATGCTATGACTGGTCTAATGGTTTTTAGGAAGGGATATGCCTTGGTTTATGGACCTTCCGATACGAGGAAACCTTTCCAATGGATGTGCCGCTCGAGGGATTGTGTAGAAGAGAAGGGGATGCCTGTAGATATTGGAAGGTACATGAATTTCTGAAAGGGGGTGATAATATTTCTCGAAGGACTGTGCAACAGAGAAGGGAAGGTCGAGGAATACATTTATTTTGGTCATTATCATTTCCAGGTGTAATCAGATGCACATTGGGAGTGTGCCTTGAAACAATGAGCCAATGATTGTTCACTTAGAGGAAAAGTTACACAGGATTGCATCATTGAAAATTGAATGCAGACTTTGATTTTGGCAGTCGATTTTGGACTTCCAGGCAAGGAGGTGAATCCTGGTACTACTTTTGAGGGTGGAGGTGTGAGCCTCTACATTCCCTTGTTGTTGATATGTCCATTGCATACTTTTTATTTGTTGGTCAGAGTAAATGTGCATATGTGTATATGTGTACATTACTATAAACATTATATCGAGTTGTGTTATAAATCTCCATAGACAATATGGTTATTTTTTGGTTGAAGCAAATGTGCGTGAGTGTATATGTGTTTCTTATTATAAATAACGTACTGAGTTGTGTTATAAAGCTCCTGTACATTGTATGTTTGTCATGTTTTCAATAGTATGATATGATGTCAATGTTGCATTAAGCTATGCTATAAATATCCATGGGAAGCATGTGGTTTTATAGTTTATAAGTGCCATTGAAAAGCGAGGACGATGTTCCCCCAAGGGGGAGGGTTCAGTAACAACCCCTAGTTGATTTCCCATGTAAAAAAAAAAAATAAGACCACGGTCATAGGACATGTATTCCAAGATGAATGAACATCCTAGTGGGTGCCACTTTTGGTTTATTATCGCTAAGGAAATTGGAAAATGCAAAGAGACATTAATTTGAATTTTATTTATGAAAGCAATGGAAAATAGGAGAGAAGGGAGATGAAAGGTCACAAAATTGCATTAGAGGGAAACTGAAGGAAAATTAACAAAATATCGGCCTCAATTATAAAAAGGATTTTGAGGATCAGTTCAGGGCTTTTGTCTTATCTGTTTCTAGTTTATCTTTTGTCAGTTCAATCTTTGGCATTCTCATTCTATTCTTTCTCTCTCATACTCTTGCAGAATTAGAGTTTTTTGGAGAATTGTGGCATCCCTTAGATTTGTAGAAATAAGGAAAAGGAAAGTAGGAGAGTGCAAGGGAACATGTGGATCAACAATTACAAATAGATTTCTTTGAAGGTATCGAGTTTTATGTATGGTTTCCTTGCTAGTTTTGGCATGCATGGTACATGCATGTGGTTATTTTGTTATGATCTTTCATTGGCATTGTTATGAAACCAACTCCAAAAATAGAAGAAAAGAGAGATCAACGCCTCATAAATAAGCCACTTCGAGGGGGAATCCTCTTTTACATGACATAAATGAACAATTATTGGATGATACAAATGAAAAAACCTTCTTTCTATATATAGGAGTCCATGGGATCACAATACTTGGTGCTTCTCGGGTGTGGCAACGGATTTGGGGTGTGTAAGGACAAAGAATAAAGGTAGAAGCAAAGGACCGATTGAAGGATAAGTATTAGTATTTTATTTAATTTTTATTATGTATGTGATTAATGACTGTGATTTATGATGGTTACATGTGATCTATCATGTTGATTATTATGGTTTCATTTTGAGATATCCATATGTGATATGTTTATACATGATGATTTGACCAAACAACTAGTTTGAATTTTTGTGACATGAAGTAAACATAAGTGCAAGTGTACCTTATTGGAGGGCTACAAATGAGGTATGATTTTCATTTATTTCAATTCATTTTGAATCTAATGGAAATTATGTTCTTTGTGTAGGAAAGCATGGAAAATGACTAGGTGGGGTGGTTGACACTGATTGCAAACATTTACAACAACAACAAAAGGAATTGCAACATACAACAATATGCTTGTAAAGTATTCAGGAGTAAGACCATTGTGGGACACTGGTACCCAACAGTGTCCATTGATTTCCATGAGAATTCTATGACTGGTCTAATGGTTTTTAGGAAGGGATATGCCTTGGTTTATGGACCTTCCGATATGAGGAAACCTTTCCAAGGGATGGGCCGCTCGAGGGATTGTGTAGAAGAGAAGGGGATGCCTGTAGAAATTAGAAGGTGCATGAATGTCTAAAAGGGGGTGATAAGATTTCCCGAAGGACTGTGCAATAGAGAAGGGAAGGTCGGGGAATACATTTATTTTGGTCATTACCATTTCCAAATGTAATCAGATGCACATTTGGAGTGTGCCTTGAAATAATGAGCCGATAATTGTTCACTTAGAGGAAAAGTTACGCAGGATTGCATCATTTGAAATTGAATATAGACTTTGATTTTGGCAGTTGATTTTGGACTTCCAGGCAAGTAGGTGAATCTTGGTACTACTTTTGAGGGTAGAGGTGTGAGCCTCTACATTCCCTTGTTGCTGATATGTCCATTGCATCCTTTTTATTTGTTGGTCAGAGTAAATGTGCATATGTGTATATGTGTACGTTACTATAAACATTGTATCGAGTTGTGTTATAAATCTCCATAGACAATATGGTTATTTTTTGGTTGAAGAAAATGTGCGTGAGTGTATATGTGTTTCTTATTATAAATACCGTAACGAGTTGTGTTATAATGCTCCAGTACATTTTATGTTTGTCATATTTTCAATAGTATGATATGATGTCAATGTTGCATTAAGCTATGCTATAAATATCCATGGGAAGCATGTGGTTTTATAGTTTATAAGTGCCATTGAAAAGAGAGGACGGTGTTCCCCCAAGGGGGAGGGTTCAGTAACAACCCCTAGTTGATTTCCCATGTAAAAAATAAAATAAGACCAAGGTCATAGGACATGTATTCCAAGATGAATGAACATCCTAGTGGGTGCCACTTTTGGTTTATTATCGCTTAGGAAATTGGAAAAAACAAAGAGACATTAATTGGAATTTTATTTATGAAAATAATGGAAAATAGGAGAGAAGGGAGATGAAAGGTCACAAATTTGCATGAGAGGGAAACTGAAGGAAAATTAACAAAATATAGGCCTCAATTATAAAAAGGATTTGAGGATCAGTTCAGGGCTTTTGTCTTGTCTTTTTCTAGTTTATCATTTTTTAGTTCAGTCTTTGGCATTCTCATTCTATTCTTCTCTCTCATACTCTTGCACAATTAGAGTTTTTTGGAGAATTGCAGCATACCTTAGATTTGGAGAAAGAAGGAAAAGGAAAGTAGGAGAGTGCAAGGGAACATGTGGATCAACAATTACAAATCGATTTTTTTGAAGGTATCGAGTTCTATGTATGGTTTCCTTGCTAGTTTTGGCATCCATGGTACATGCATGTGGTTATTTTGTTATGATCTGTCATTGGCATTGTTATGAAACCAACTCCAAAAATAGAAGAAAAGAGAGATCATCACCTCAGAAATAAGCCACTTCGAGGGGGAAACCTCTTTTACACGACATAAATGAAAAATTATTGGATGATACAAATGAAAAAACCTTCTTTCTATATATAGGAGTCCATGGGATCACAATATTGGGTTCTTGTCGGGTGTGGCAATAGATTTGGTGTGTGTACGGACAAAGAATAAAGGTAGAATCAAAGGAAGAATTGAAGGATACGTATTCTTATTTTATTTCATTTTTATTATGTATGTGATTAATGACTCTGATTTATGATGGTTACATGTGATCTATCATGTTGATTATGGTGGTTTCATTTTGAGCTAACCATATGTGATATGTTTATACATGATGATTTGATCAAACAACTAGTTTGAATTGTTGTGACAAGAAGTAAACATAAGTGCAAGTGTACCTTATTGAAGGGCCACAAATGAGGTATGATTTTAATTTATTTCAATTCATTTTGAATCTAATCGAAATTATGTTCTTTGTGTAGGAAAGCATGGAAAATGACTAGGTGGGGTGGTTGACAATGATTGAAAACATTTATAGCAGCAACAAAAGGAATTGCAATAGACAACAATATGCTTATAAAGTATTCAGGAGTAGGACTATTGTGGGACATTGGTACCCAACAGTTTCCATTGATTTCCATGAGAATGCTATGACTGGTCTAATGGTTTTTAGGAAGGGATATGCCTTGGTTTATGGACCTTCCGATACGAGGAAACCTTTCCAAGGGATTGGTTGCTCGAGGGATTGTGTAGAAGAGAAGGGGATGCCTACATAAATTGGAAGGTGCATGAATGTCCGAAAGGGGATGATAATATTTCTCGAAGGACTTTGCAACAGAGAAGGGAAGGTCATTGAATACATTTATTTTTTTCATTATCATTTCCAGATGTAATCAGATGCACATTAGGAGTGTGCCTTGAAACAATGAGCTGATAATTGTTCACTTAGAGGAAAAGTTACACAGGATTGCATCATTGGAAATTGACCGTAGACTTTGATTTTGGCAGTCGATTTTGGACTTCCAGGCAAGGAGGTGAATCCTGGTACTACTTTTGAGGGTGGATGTGTGAGCCTTTACATTCCCTTGTTGCTGATTGTCCTTTGCATCCTTTTTATTTGTTGGTCAGAGTAAATGTGCACATGTGCATATGTGTACATTACTATAAACATTGTATCGAGTTGTGTTATAAATCTCCATAAACAATATGGTTATTTTTTGGTTGAAGAAGATGTGCATGAGTGTATATGTGTTTCTTGTTATAAATAACGTAATGAGTTGTGTTATAAAGCTCCAGTACATTGTATGTTTGTCAAGTTTTCAATAGTATGATATGATGTCAATGTTGCATTAAGCTATGCTATAAATATCCATGGGAAGCATATGGTTTTATATTTTATGTGGTTTTATAATTTATAAGTGCCACTGAAAAGCGAGGACGGTGTTCCCCCAAGGGGAAGGGTTCAGTAACAACCCCTAGTTGATTTCCCATGTAAAAAAAATAAATAAGACCAAGGTCATAGGACATGTATTCCAAGATGAAAGAACATCCTAGTGGGTGCCACTTTTGGTTTATTATCACTCAGGAAATTGGGAAATGCAAAGAGACATTAAATGGAATTTTATTTATGAAAATAATGGAAAATAGGAGAGAAGGGAGATGAAAGGTCACAAAATTGCATGAGAGGGAAACTGAAGGAAAATTAACAAAATATAGGCGTCAATTATAAAAAGGATTTTGAGGATCAGTTCAGGGCTTTTGTCTTGTCTTTTCTAGTTTATCTTTTGTCAGTTAAGTCTTTGGCATTCTCATTCTATTCTTTCTCTATCATTCTCTTGCACAATTAGAGTTTTTTGGAGAATTGTGGCATACCTTGGATTTGGAGAAAGAAGGAAAAGGAAAGTAGGAGAGTGCAAGGGAACATGTGGATCAACGATTACAAATATATTTATTTGAAGGTATCGAGTTGTATGTATGGTTTCCTTGCTAGTTTTCGCATGCATGGTACATGCATGTGGTTATTTTGTTATGATCTGTCATTGGCATTGTTATGAAACCAACTCCAAAAATAGAAGAAAAGAGAGATCAACGCCTTAGAATAAGCCACTTCAAGGGGTAAAACTCCTTTACATGACATAAATGAACAATTATTGGATGATACAAATGAAAAAACCTTCTTTCTATATATAGGAGTCCATGGGGTCACAATATAATCCTAGTTGACCTAATAATAATAATTTAAGGGCACAATAATAATAGTACGGGGGTTACATGGGTACAACAATGACAATAAGGGGGCTACACTAACAACAATAAGGGACTACACTAGTAATATATGGACCTAACATGCCCCTCACCTTCAAAAAAGTGTTGTCCTCAATGCTTGAGTAGCTCTGGATGCTTATGTATAAAATTCTCATCCTCCCATGTTGAATCTTCAATGGGTAAGTTCTTCCACTTGATGAGATACTCTAAAATTGATCGATTCCGTAGCTGTTGAGTTCTTGTTTCGGTGAATGCTTCGGGTTCCAATATAATTTTTCCTTCCTCGTCAATTTATAGCAATATTGTTTGAATTGGAAGTTTGTCACCTATAATCTTCTTTAAGCATGAAACATGGAAAACTGGATGCACTCGAGAAAAAGCAAGAAGCTCCAATTTGTATGCCATAGTACCAATCTTTTGCAACACCTTGTAAGGACCATAATACTTTGGAGATAATTTATTATCCTTCTTAGCTTGCTTGAGGGATATTTGCTTGTATGGTTATAGCCATAAAAATACCCAGTCTCCTACATCAAAAATTCTCTCGCTGCGATGTTGATATGCTTGTTGTTTCATTCAATTTTGTGCCAAATTTAGGTTATCCTCTAAGAGTTGGAGAACTTTTTGTTGATGCTCGATGTAATCTTCCACTACTTGAACCTTAGAATTTTCTCCTAAATATGATGTGATGTATTGGGGTTCCCATGTTTTGGCCAGATTGGCAAGACCAAAAGATGAGACAACATCAGAACCACTTTGGGGCCCTAGGATCTAGCCCTCCTGGACCCAGAGAGGGATCTCTCCAATAGATCAAAGAATGATTTATCTTTGAAGCTCAAAATGAGATGTTAGGCTAGTTAAGGAAGCACAGGGGAACAACACTTGGTTGAAGGCTGTCATTGGTTAGGGAGATCACGCACGGGAAAGCAAAGGGGAAGAAAGGAAACAGAACAGCAGGAGGCTTCAACAAAGAGAATGGGCCAATAACAAGCATCCATCAAGGCAGGAAATGCTGAGGCAGGAAAATTATCACACCCACGGCCAAGGCTTCCAAAGGGGCAAGTCATCTGGTCATTGTGTGATCTTTAGATTAGAGAGTGGGGTGGAACATTAAGGAGGAAAGTGAAAGAAGGAAAGCAACCAATTTTCTGTCTATAGATCAGGTCAGAGGTCATTTAACTCCAGACCTGCTTGGACATACTCAAAGCAGCTCTCAAAGAGACAAAGGGGTTGCTTATAGATCAGACCAGAGGTCATTTAACTCCGTGGTCTGCTGAGCAACCTGGAAAAAATGCAGACAAAGCATATGTGAGAAACATCTAAGAAGCAAACCTCAAGTTCTCAAATCAGCCACAGTAATAACATCCGTTGCATCAAGTTAAACCCAGAACCCACTTAGACAAAAACTTCCATCAGGCTAACTAACTGATAATATCAAGCAATAGTAAGAACATCAGTCACAATGCTAAATGAACGAATCAAATGCAGATGGGTAGATGGCACATAGAGCAGAAATATGTAGAGAGCATGAAAAAAAAAACAACAGAACGGATACCATTATTCTGATGTCACTGTTAATACAGTCATTATGAAAATGTAATGAATGTAGTAAAGAACACATCACTAATAGAAGAATGATCCTATGAAATGCTTGACAATGAGTAAACCAAATACAAGAATATGGCTCAATGGCTAATACAGTCCAGACTTCTCCTCCCAGCCTATTACATACAACTACTCTGCTACTTCCTCCCAAGACTGTTCTAACAGTCAAACTGAATCCCTTTAACAGCAGACTACCAGCAGCTAAACAACAACCTTTACATTATGTTCTCGGGGATCTTTTATAGGAGAAGAGGAAGAAACAGAGGTAGGATAGACAATTAAATGAGACTCAGTAAGATAGTGAGGCGGAAGTGTTCACGCCCATACCACTCAATGGCTTCCTGCATCGCTGTGGTACTCTGTAATCAGGTTCGGAGATCTCTGTCAGGCCGAAATTGACCTCGGATGTTTCTTTGGAGTTCTTTCTGGTGTCTGGAGCTTTGCGCTGCCTTCTGGAATAAATGACATGGATGGAAGCTCGCGACTTCTCCATATCTCCATTACTGTTGCTCAGACAGTCTTTAATGAAGCTTCTGTCTGTGCATTTAATTTCCCTGGGCTCGAGAGGCATGGAGAACACTGTAGGAGGTGTACCTCTGGAGAAGAGTACTTTTCCTGATATTTAAACACAAATAAGACTCTTGCATGGTTTTCCTTTTTGACTGTTTACCCTTCTAATGTAGGATGAAACATTAATTTTCACTACGTGTCTAATCCTTCTCAAATCCTGCTTCTGCTGCTTCGCTGGCCGGCTGAAATGGCCTCTCTGTGCTGTTTCGCATCATAAAATAAACCTGTTAAGACCTGGCAGTGGTGGCGGAGAAATGCAGTGGAGGCGGTGGAAAGGCGGCGGAATGATGAAAACAGTGGAGATGCAGACGGAGGAGTGAAACTTATGAACGATACGTTTGATGGTAGAGTGCAGCGCAGATCGTCAGATCATGGTCTGGGGGCAAAAATCAACGGTGGCGATCGGGCGACGGAGTAACATTTGCAACGGGAAGAACATACAAAACACATGAAATATGGCGGAGACAAATGCAAGAGTGGGACCCAGTGGAGGTGGAGGGCGATCGAACAAGGACCGTCAGATCTGGGAGAGACGAATGGTCACGATCCAATCACTTAATCGCAATCGGGGGTCAGTCGAAATGGTTTGCGATTGCGATCGGGGAGGGTCTTGCGATTGAGCGCTGACCGTCCGATCGGGGATCAGATTGACGGTTCTGATGCAATCGGAGGGCAGAGAAAAGGACTTGCGATCAGCGATCGGGAGGAAGGTGCGATTAAACGTGAACCGTTGATCTGCGGGAAGAATGGACGGTCAGGATGAGATCGGAGGGTCAGTGCGATCGGGGGATCGGGAGTTGCGATGAGCGCTGACCGTCGGATCGCGGGAAGGATGGACAGTCAGGATTGAATCGGAGACGGAGGGAAGGGAACCAGCGATTGAGCGCTGACCGTTGATCAGAGAGGAAACAGACGGCGAAGATTCAATCGGCAGAGAGAAAGAAGGGTCACGGGCGAAGATGCGATTGTGCGATAGCCGTTGGATCCGGCGGAATGGACGGCTGCGATGCAATCGGGAGGCGATCAGAAGGACTTTCGATTGCGATCGGAGGGGAGATTGCGATTGAACGATAGCCGTTGGATCGCGGAACAAACGAACGGCCAGGATTGAATCGGGGCGTCGGGAGAAGGACTTGCGATCGGCGATCGGGCGGGGGGGGTGCGATTGAGGGAGGACCGTCGGATCGTGGGGGAGATCAACGGTGGAGATGTAATCGGAGGTTCACAATCGGGGGAAGGAGCAGAAGGCTTGCGATTAGCGCCCAGCCGTTAGATCGTGCATCGAACGAATGGACGGGATTAAATCGAAGGATGAAGCGATCGGGGAGCGATGCGATCAATCGGGGGTGACAGCATGAGTGTTGCGATTGCGATTGACGGGGGGGCTTGCGATTAGCGCTCCGCCGTCGATCTGGGGATCGGATCAACGGTGCAGAACAGAGCGGAGGGTTTAACGCTTTTACAAAGGATTTTCTCACCCGCCCGGCTTCCGATTGCGATTAGCGCCTGGGACTTAAGCGCTTGGTCCCAGCGCCGGGGCACATGTGGGGAAGTGGTTAGAAGGGGCTGGCAGAAAGGGGCTAGGCCTTATAATAAGGTCAGAAGTGGGTTTTGGCCCATTTTAATGTAATTTGAGGGCCGGGGAGAGGTAACGATAGAGGAATAGAAGGGGAAGAAGGGAAAACAAAGGGTAGGGGAAGAAATTAAAGGGGATTTTGGGGGGATTTGAAGGGGTAAAAGGGGAATAGAAGGGGAAGACAAGGGGGATGAAATAAAAGGGAAAAAGGGGGCCTTTGGGAATTTCTTCACATAGCAGAGAGGCTTATAAGGGGAATCAGCAGAGGGGATTTGATCAAAGGATAAAAGGCACATAGAGGCTTTAAGGAGACTGTGTTTTCAGAGGAAATGCATTCCTTGAAGACTCAACAATGATTTAGCCCCCCATTTGCTTGTCAAAAATTTTCATAGGGGGGCTAACAGTGGCTCCACATGGGGATGGCTTCTTCTTGAAGGAGCCAAGAAACCAGAAGATGATCTCTTGGTGTAGGCCAGGTGCCTGCTGCTTGAACCATCCTTTCTTCTTTGATCAGCTGCCACAAACTATGAAGACAACATATCAGCAATAAAATTATCCCACACAACTACCTACCCACACTATAGTCCTAACATTTTTACTTCTTGGGTGCATTTGGACTTGCAGACCCTTTACATCATTAAATTTTACAAACAGGAAAAATAAACCTAATCTACTTCTACCCTTATTACTCCATGAGACCAGATTAGACTGTTGGTCTCATATGTTTCTCTATCTACCCTACTACCTGCTAGGATTAGACTGTCTAGCAGGTTTCTTCTCTACATTCTAAGACAAAAAATGAACCAACTAACCTACTTGCTCATAGTTTGAGCTTTATTGAGCTTTTCCTACCTACCCTACCCTAACTGAAAAACTCTGATGGTTTAGGTGATGCAGTAATGCCAATGCAGCCAGTCAAGTAATAGCAAAAAAGGATATGAGCACTGACTGCCTGCCAGAGATAACCACAGGGTGCTCTGCATGTGGTCCTTCAAAACTGAAGTCACCATCAGTGGTGACCAATTCTGATGTATTTGGCTCTTACAAAAGATTGATGCTTGTGGAGCTGAGCCAATCAGGGCCTCCATGTAGTCTGCCACAGGGTCAACAAACTCATGATGTAAACTTTTTTCTTCAAAGCCTACCATGACTGATAGGCTGTCTGCATCTTGGGCAGCTTCAATCACTGTGTCTGTAGTGAGGCCTTTGTATTCACACTCCACCTCTTCTTGATTGGGAGTATTTGGCATATGGGCATCAACCAGGAATACCTCCTCTTCCTTTGAACCAATACAAAGATGTATGTGGGAAAGAGGACCTCGCTCATCTTCAATGCAGCTTGAGCTAGAGGGCTCATTATCTTCAACAGTGCTGTCCTCTAGTACCACAGGTCGGTTCTGCTGCAACGGGCTAAACTCTGTGAAAAAATCAACATATTCTTGAGCGGGGGCTTCTTTGATTACCTTAATCCCTTCGGGAGAAGGCTCCGGGCATTCATTCCGCTCAAGATTTTCTTCATCTCTTTCCTCCTCGTCCTCTGCGCTGAAGAGCTGCTGGCCTCTGTCCGCTTGGCAAGTATAACTGATGCTCGGATATAAAGCAGATAGAAGGTTCAATGAATCTTCGTCTGTTATCATGCTTTCAACACTTTCTCCATCAGTATCATAGATGGCCGGCATTAGCTCATTATTTTCTTGAAGTTGATGGTCGTAGTCTTCCTCCCATGAGACTTCTGATGATGGCCGTGCAAGCTCAGTTTCCCTTTGGAAAAACTCATCGTCAGACATATCAACATCAGAGAAATCATAATTGTAAGTATTGTCACCCATCAAATCTTCAGGACTCTCAGCAATTCTTTCTTCAAAATACTCTGCAAGTTCATTTTCTGATTCAAGCTCTGGTCCATCATACATGCTTGGCATGCGACTTCTGTCTTGCAGAGATCTGATTTATCTTTCTTAAGGACAAGGAACAGGTCTTTCCCAATCATCCTCTCTGGTTTCAGCCTCATCTTCTTGCTCTTTCACATTCAGCAAGGATTTGGCAGTCTCTATCAGTCTTTCCAGCTTGTTTTCTAAAGAGATCTGCACTGTTTGCTCTGTTCGGTCCTTCCTCGCTGCTCTTAATCTTTCTTCCCTGCACTGAATGTTTTATTCGACAGTGATTGCTATATCCTGCATTTCCTCCAGGCTCGAAAGCTCTTTTTGCCTTATATGGAATTCCACCTCTGGGTCAAAAGAACTTGGAAAGTGCAATAAAGCCCATCCCAAAGGTGGTTTTAGATCAGAAGGCATTGCATCATATACCTTATTGAACCTGGCTGAAAACTCTTGCACTGTCTCTCCTGGCTGCCTTCTCAAATTTTGGTATTCTTTTAGGATGAGGAGAGCATTCTTCGGGGCCGCCCATCTATCAAGGAAAACTTGAGAAAACTGATGGAAGCAGAAAATGCTTGCTTCTGGAAGGCCTTTGAGCCAACTCTTAACATTTCCTTGCAATGACAAGGCAAACATTCTAATGCACACATCGTCTTCTTCTATCTCATACAATTCAATTAAATCCTCAAGGTTTTGAACATGTTCTTCAGCAGAGGACCCTTTATTCTCTCCATCAAAATGAGGCAGTTGATTTATTAATTCTGTAGGCAGGGGTTGGAAGAAGAGAGGTAAAACCAGAGGCTTATATCTTTCTATGACCTTTGTAGGTGTGGGTGATGTAACAATAGGCTCATGGCTGCTTGAAGCTTCTTTGGGGGTGGGAGATACAACATGAGCTTCTTGTTCCACCAGGTTTTTCGTAGGAGTATAGGTCTGCTCACGGTCTGAAGACTGAGGCTTGAGATCCTTCCCATACTCATCATGGGTTTCATCTTTGTACACTTGATTAGGCTTAAAGTAGGACAAAACATAGTGATAGACAAAAACAATGAATTCTTTAAACCAAATCCAACCCGTATGTTCTACCCTTCTATGAGGTCTGGCCATCTTTCAGGTTCTTCCTCCAGTGGAGTCTTCTAGGATTATGGAGTGTGGAGTCGCCAGGTGGATGAATTTAACAATTTGAAGCAGGATGCTGTCCACCATCAGCAATGAGAAGCCAATCTAACCAGAGATTCTGTGTCTATGAGTGCCTAGGAATGCTTAAGCTGAAAAGCACTCAGTTCCCCAGTGGACTTGCCATTATTTTGGGGACGACAATGGGGAATAGACCAACTATTAGCGGTTCTTGACTCTCAGATTGTCCCCAGCGGAGTCGCCATTATGTTGGGGTTCCCATGTTTTGGCCAGATTGGCAAGACCAAAAGATGAGACAACATCAGAACCACTTTGGGGCCCTAGGATCTAGCCCTCCTGGACCCGGAGAGGGATCTCTCCAAATAGGCAAAGAATGATATATCTTTAAAGCTCAGAAATAAGATGTTAGGCTAGTTATGAAGCACAGAGGGGGGTTTTAAATGATTTGGTTGAAGGGCTGCTGAGTTGGTTAGGAGATCATGGACTGGGAAAGCAATGGGAGAAAGGAAACAAAACAGCAGGAGGCTTCAGCAAAGAGGATAGGCCAAGACAATGCCATCCATTGGGCTATGGAGTCATGATAGGAAAATTACTTGCATCCACTAGCCAAGGCTTCCAAAGGGCAAGTCATCTAATACTAGAGGATCTTTAGATTAGATGGTGGGGTGGAACATTAAGGAGGAAAGTGAAAGAAGGAAAGCAACCAATTTTCTGTCTATAGATCAGGTCAGAGGTCATTTAACTCCAGACCTGCTTGGACATACTCAAAGGCTGCTCTCAAAGAGACAAAGGGGCAGCTTATAGATCAGACCAGAGGTCATTTAACTCCAGGTCTGCTTTAGCAACTCCAAGGGGAAAACAGAGATAAGATAAACGAAGGGATCTTAGAAAGGGCCGGCTGGTCGCGCAAGGATCCTAGTGGACAGGGCTAACACTCATCCCCAGTGTTCCCAAACCTTCCAGCTTAAACCCAGCAAGAACATCTAAGCACTGATTCAACCAATTCATACATCAGAGAGTAGGCAATAACATCCACTACACTAGTTAAATTGACTGAAATCAATTCTCAGATAACACATTTAGCAGAAAACATTGAAGGCAAGGAGAGCAGACAGCATAGGGCACCTAACAAGGGTGAATCCTATACCATTATTCTGATGCAAGCCCAGAAGAATAATGAAACAATATGGAAATGTAATAAACAGAGCAAGAAAACGTCACCAATAGTAATAGACCAGGATCCTGTGAAATGTGCTTTGATTGATTGATGCAAAACCAGTCATGTACAATGTAGCTCAATGGCTATTACAGTCCAGACTTCTCCTCCCAGCCTATTACATACAACTACTCTGCTACTCCCTCCCACGACTGTTCTAACGTTGAGAGTAGATCAATGCCAACAGCAGAATTGCCCAGCAATTTGAACAACAACTGAGACGGCCAGGCAACAACCTTTACATTATGTTCTCGGGGATCTTTTATAGGAAGAAGAGGAAGCAACGAGAGGTAGGATATACAATAAATGGATCTCATTAAGACAGTAAGGTGGAAGTGTTCACGCAACCACCACTCAATGGCTTCACCTAATGCATTGGCGTGGTATACGTAATCTGGTTCGGAGGTCTCTTGTGAGGTCGATTTTGACCTCTGGTGTTTCTTTGGAGTTCTTTCGGCGCCTGGAGCTTTTGTTGCCTTACGAAATGAATGACACTGGATTAAAGATCTGCCGAGGCTCTCCATGCCTCATAACCTGGCAATCGTAATGAAATGAGCTTGAGTCGGCGTATTTAATTATGGGCTCGAGGAGGCATGGAGGACTACGTAGGAAGTTGTACATACGGAGGAGAGAGTACTATCTTGTTAGGTGGCGCAATTATAACTTGCTGGCGCGCTCTTAGTCTTCCAACTGTGCCTTGATCCTTTTGAATGCGGGATTACCACCATTAATCTTCAATTACCGGCTCAAATCCCTTCTAATCCGGCTTTGCTGTCTCGTTTGGCCGCTGAATTGGCCTCTCTGTGCTATTCTGCATCATAAAATAAACCTGTTAAGAACCTGGCAGTGGTGGCGGAGAAATGCAGTGGAGGCGGTGGAATGGTGGCGGAGGTGGAGAAACGAGGCGGCGGAGAAATGATTAACAATGTAAAAACCCAAAGGTTACTACTTGGGCGAAGATTACGAGGAAACATGGAAAAACAATGAGCAGATGAATGGAGTGGGACCCGGTGGAGCGGATGTGCGAATGAACTCAAAGGAATAGATGCGGGAGGAATGGGCCCGGCTAGAGATACCCAATCGGAGGATGGAAAAGGGCCGCTGAGTGCGATGGGGGAGGGAAGCGGTGAGTGGGGCCGTCGATCGACGGGAGATCAACGGTGGAGATCAAATCATGCGATGGAGGGAAGGGGATGTGATTAGCGCCGGGCCGTTCGATCACGGGAAGGATGAACGGCTGTGATGTAATCGGAGCATCGCAATCGGGGGCGGCACCATTGAAATTTCCGATTGAAGTGGCGGGGCAATGCGGTTGACGATGGCCAGATTGGAAGTACGAGGGCAGGGGAATCAATGGCTCGAGATGAAATCGGAGAGACGTGCGATTAAAGCTGGCGAGTCGGATCGCGGGAGCGATCAACGGTCGGGATTAAATCGGAAAGGAGACGGAAGGACTTGCGATGGGAGGAAATGGCTTCGATTGACGATGCTTGAATCGGATCTTGTGACGAATCAACGGTCCACGAATGAATCGGAGGATCGTCGAACACGGTGAAAAGCTTACTGCGATTGATCGGAGGCGATTGCGATTAGCACCAACCATCGTGAAAGGCGGGGAGATCGAACGGTGGAGAAGTGGATCGGGGGCGATCACGGTCATCTACGATGACCATTAGATGCACGGGGAATGGACGGATCAAATCAGAAGGTTTCAATCGGGGGTGATAGCATGAATGATGCGATTGCGATCGGGAGGGTGTTGCAATTTAGCGGACAGCCGTCAGATCTGATGATAGATCGACGGTGCAGAAACCATCGCAAGACTTAACGTAATAAAACAGTCGCATCGGGTTTTTTGATATTACAAAGGAAATTTCACCCGCCCGGACTTCCGATTGCGATAAGCGCCGGGGACTTAAGCACTTGGTCCTGGCACCTGGGCACATGTGGGGAAGTGGTTGACAGGGGCTAGCAGGAAAGGGGCCAGGCTTTGTAATAAGGTCGGAATATGGGTTTTGGCCCCTTTTTAATGGATTTTTGGGCTGGGGAAAAGGAACGATAGAGGGGAAAAAGGGGAAAAAAGGCCAACAAAGGTTGGGGGAGGAAATTAAAGAGGGTTTTGGGGAATTTGAGGAGTAAATGGGGAAATATAAGGGGAGAAAAGGGAAGATAAAAAGAGGTTAAATGAGGGAAAAATAAAGGGGGGAGGAGGTCTCTGGGAATTTCTTTATCAGCAGAGGGGCTTTAAAAAGGGAATCAGCAGAGGGGAAACCATCAAAGGATGAAGGGCACAAAGAGGCTTCAAGGGGACTGTATTTTCAGGGGAAATGCATTCCTTGAAGACTCAACAATTAACCCCCTAAATACAGCATCAAAAATTTCATAGGGGAGCTAACGTAACAAGGGTATTATTTGATCAGGAATGTCTTTCAGGGGATCTTCTTCTTCTTTATTAAATGCTGCCTTGATCATGTGACATTGTAGATGGGATCTGATTTGTGGTTTGTTAATGAAACTATTAATGATATCATCCTCTATTTGATCTTTAAAATCGAGGGCATCTTCTCTGGTTAGTGGTGATCTCATATTTTCCATAAGATATGATACAGGTTGCTTCTTTGTTTTGATTATTGATAGGCTTGGTTGGGCTGGGGGATATAAAGCTAAATTCTTGACATAGTTTCCCCTCGTTATTGTCATGTTGCCTTGTCGGTAGCCAATATAAGCATTGGCAGTTGCCAACCAAGGTCTACCTAGGATTAGCGAGTGTCCATCTAGCCGGTTCTTTGGGTTGATAGCCAGGAAGTTAGCAGGGTACTCCCAGGAATCTACAAATACCATTACATCTTGTAGAGTACCTTCTGGTTTGACCACTGATCAATCGGCCAATTCCAATAAGGTTGTTGTTGGATCTAATGATGTAATGCCAAGTTTTTGACAAGTGGTGGTTTTTAGGATATTAATTGCAGCTCCCAAATCAACTAAGGCATTTGGAAATGATTGCCCATTGATTTTCACCGTCACTATAGGATTGCCCGGGTCTTCATATTTTACAGGTGTTTCCATTCCTGATAACAAGTCAGATAGAGTACTGACTACTTGGACAGTTGGTTTGGTTGTCGTTCTGCTCTTTGGCTTCTTTATACATAATTCCTTAATGGTTTTTGCATAAATAGGAATGTCATGGATAGCTTCGAGGAGAGGGATTTTTATACACAAATTTTTTAATTCTCCTAGAAGATCAAAATCAGGATATTCTATTGGGCGAGGTATGATTAATCATTCTGGGAATGGTGGAGAAGAGGTGGCTGCTTGTTGTGGAGTTTGATGTTGAGTTTTTTGTTGAACCACCTTCTCTTTTTGTAATGTTTTTTATAGAGGTAACGGATCTTTAGTGTGAACATTTTTATCTCCCTCTGTTTCTACTATGCGCCCAGATCTCAATTGAAGGTAATTACACTCCCTCAATTCAGTTTCTAATTCTGGTGGTTCCATTATTTGGACAGACTAAACTGGCCTATTGTTTGGGTTTGGGTTGGGTTGGGCTGGGAGTTGTGGTCTTAAATTGGTCTGGGGGTTTTGTGGCAACGGATAGGGAGCTAGCAGTGTAGGTTGAGAGAGGGGAATTTTTCCAGCTGGATGATTTGTATGTCTTTTCTAGTTTGACTGCCAGGCTTGACTCTGTGAAGTGGAGGGGGTCCATTGTGTTGGATAGGCATTGTTTTGCCAAAACGGTGGGCAAAAAGGAAAATTTGGCCAATTATTTTGGTTTGTTTGATTTGGCCATGATGATGTAGGAAGTGGCTGTTGTGACCAATTGGGAAAAGGTGGCTGATTTTGCAACATTCCACTATATTTCTGAGCATTATATTGAGGAGGATAAAAAGAAGAGAATGGAGAAGTTGGCATTCCTGATTGTCATGGCTACCATTGTCAGCGTTGATTAAGTAAGCATACCACTTCTGATTCTCCTTCTGCCTCTTTATAGACTTATTTTAACCCAGGAAGTGAGGGACATCCTTCTATGGGGTGATATTTTGTGCATATGGCACAAAATTTGATTATATCCGATGGGCACTCTTTGTGGCTATGTTTCTTTCTGCACTTAGGATAGAATATTGCCAAATTTTGTTCAGCTTCAGCTTGCTTTCATTTGGCTTGCATAATGTCGAAATGCATTGTTAGAGTCCCTATAATATCTGTTTTAAAATCTTCCAGTAGATTGCCAATCTCTACACAAGTTACACCTTCACTGGAGGTCCTATTATCCCTTGTGATCATGTCACGTTCTGCTGATTTTAGCCTTGTGATGCCTCTCGAACTCCTGACACACAAATCAATAATGTTAGCATTGTTTTCCTGATATATATCACATTTTCCCATAATATTTAATGTTTCAACCCATTGATCCTTCATCCCCCTAATTAATGTAGTTTTCAGCACATTATCAGGTAAGGGTAAAGATGCATAAGGAGATCTCTAGAGGTTGTATTGAAATCGTTCCACATATTCTTCCAGAGTTTCATTGGGTTTTGCTGTCATATGAAATATTTCATCTTTTAGTTTCCGGGACCTACAATAATATTGATATTTCTTTAGAAACATAGCTTTCATTTGATCTTAATCATTTATAACCCCTCCAACTAATCCCATAAACCATCGTAAAGTTGATCCTTTTAATGTGGAAGGAAATAATTTTAATTTTTGGGGATCAGTGGTATAGTCATATGCCTTGCATAATACATCGAATTCAAACAAAAATGCATCTTGATCTTCCGATTTCAAGCCATGTAATGTAGGAATATGTTGAAGAGGAATGGCTTTCATAGGTGCATTAACTGCAGTGTCCACAATGGGATATTCCAGTGTGGAAGTTTGTTGAGGTGTTTGTTGGTTCTGGTTCTGGTTCTGGGCCATTTGATCAAATATGTGCCAATATCCTTCTGGGATCTCAAGGGAATTCATAGGCTGACTAGAAGGAATAGGAATGACCTTGACATCACTCCCTTGATCTGGAATAAGTGTTCCCTGCTGGCCTACTATCTGAGGAGATTCAGGTCCTTTGTTTTGAATGATTTTGAAAACACTTCCCTTATCTGGGCTATTCACTATTTGGATTACTTCAAAAGGAGATTTTGGTTCTTCTATTTCCCCTATTTCCCCTTCTCCTTCGTGGAGATTACTAGATTTCCCTTATTGTGGAGAAATTAGGCGAGAATTCTCAATCTCTTGTGAATCTTGCTCAATTCCCTCCGTTTGACTATGTATCTTAGCAAAGGCTACAAATGGTGACTCTGTGGCCTAAAGGGAACTAGTAGGTTGTGTAGAAATAACTTTCCTAGGTCCTATTGATGGCTGAGATTTAGTTTTCTTAAGGATTTCATCAATGAAAGTTGTTCGCCCAAGGGTCATAGGTCCCTTAGGTTTTTCGGGTTTAGGAGGAATTTTGTTTTGTTTATCTTTTTTATTCATTCAAAAAAAAAACCTTTCATTCGTACCTAAAGAAAGAAATCTATCCAATTCTGGCGGGCTGTGAGAAAGTATGTTCCTTGCTCAGTGTGCAAGTTCTTACCATCCGTCTTTAATACCCAATTCTTCCCAAGCAGAAAAAAGGTCAAATGTGCATCACTCCTTCTAAATAGCATACACTCTTCCCAAAAACGGCGCCAAAATGTTGAGGTATAAAAGGTATCTTTTTAACACCTATTTATCCTACATTAATCATCAATCCGAGAAAAATTTTTTGTTTCAAGAGTGTACTCTATTTGAGGCTGCAAGTTGAGCTAAGAGAAATGTTGTGTGAGATGCAGTACAATATTCTAAATACAAGAGTAAACGGATGCTAGAAAATAAATCTAATTACAACAACACAAACTCAAATGATATGAAACCTAAATATTCACTCTGCAAAGCATCAATCAAGGATACAATAGCAATAACTCATTCCTTTAGAAATTGATGCAACTGAAGTCAAACTGGAACAAGGAAATAAATCTAGGAACGAGGAAGAAATAACCAATGTTCTCTATAGTTGACAGTCTTGATTTAAGGCAATTAAAGAGAAATAGAATTTGAACTAAGAAAAATTTGTAAACTTAATGAACTGGAAATGAACAGCAAACTGTAATCGAATAACAATGTAAATAAGCAAGCTCTCTGCAATTTGAAACTAATGAATTGGAAATGAACAACACACTAGAATTGAACATCAAATACTAACTAATGAATCAAATATTAACTTAATGAAATCAACTAACGAATTTTTTTGAACACCAAACCCTGTCGACAGCAAATGTTATTAAGTAGCAACCTTAAATGAACAGTAATCTAATGGAACAACAAATAGAGTTAAATATTGAACAACAAAGCTTTATGAGCGATAATAAGAAGAATAATATAGAAATTAAGATCCTTGTTGAAATGGAACAGCAATGCAATTCATTAACGCAACATAGCAATACCAATAAACAATTCAACAACAACTAACCGACCACGATTATCACACAACGGTAATTAAAAGATAGAAATAAAAACAGCAGATCGATTCCACCAGGGCCGAGCCCATAGCACCAGTGAAACACTGCTGGGTTACTATAGAGCTTGAAATATGGAACTGAAATGCGTCTTTGTATTAATTAAACATAAAAAGTGCTTACAACAACTGCTCTCTGATCACGAGAGTCAATAAAGTGCAGAATTACAAGAGGAATGTTTTAATCAATGATTTCAACCCCTTCAATCTCTAAAGGCATTGCCTTATAGAACAACTTCGACGGATAAGACAAGGAACAAGATAATATTTGAACATCGATCCCTTAGAATCGAAATATCCTCAGGGATTCGCTCCTTTTCTTTCTTTAGCTAGCATTTGGTCTTCTTTGGCTGCCGACGTGCTGTTCCCTATCTTCTCTTAGCTATGCGTTCGGATTTCTTTCTTTTTGGCTGGATATGGCCCATTACTAGAAGAACAATAGTTAATCCTACTTTAACTTTGCCTATGGTATAGTTGTTCACCTCGTTTGATTCCTGTTTTTTACAATAAAAGGCAGTTTTTAGTTACTTTTTACAATAAACATAAGCCTTTTCAATTCTATCATAATTCTACAATAAATCACCTTTATAGAATAAAAAGAGTTATGTTTAAAGGAAAGAATGAGAAAATACATGGTGAATCCATACCTTTTTCAACTCTCAACACTTGTAAATGTGTAAGTACAAAGATAATATCAGAGTACCATGGTGAGTCTAGATAGGCTTCTCTGATCAATGGAGTCGCCATCACCTCCTGGTCATCTATCTATGCAATGAAATTTATATCTAAATCATTACAATTGGATTCAGCCATCAATATGGCTAATCCTTGTCACTTAATGAGCTTTGTTGGTTTGATTTCTAGATCATATTCAAGGATAGTGGCAATCCACTTTCCTCTCCTACCATCAGGTCCATCTTGTGTAAGAATATCTTTAACTACAACATTGGGGACATATGAAATGATGTGGGAATGAAGTATGTAAACTCTGAAATCCTTTAGGGCTTTAACCAAGGCTAAAGCTTGTTTTTCCATTATATTTTACTTCAGAGGCACATCTCTAAGGGATTTACTAAAAAATGCAATTTGTTGTTCAAAATCTTGATTGTTTTTTTGCAGTAGAACTGCAGCTATTGTATGTTCTGAGGAAAATGAAAATATTATGAAATATTTTGTATAATCTGGGCTAATTAGGACTGGTGCTTTTGTCAAGCCTGTTTTATGGATTCAAAATATTTTTTGGCTTTAACAGTCCATTTTATTGAAGTATCCTTTTTAAGCATATTGTTGAGTTCTTTTATGATTTCAGCCAGGTTAGAGATAAATCTTCTCAAAAAATTGATTTTACCCAAGAATGCTTGAAGTTCTTTTATGTTCCTTGGTGGTTGAATGTTCAAAATAGCTTCAATTCTTGTAGGGTCTATTCTAATGCCTTCCTTGGAGATTATGTGTCCTAAAATTTTCCCTTCTTCTAGTCCGAAAAGAGTCTTTTTAGGATCTAAGGATATACCATATTTTCTACACTTGATAAAGACTTGTCTCAAATGATCCAAGTGTTCATCATTTCTTTTTTAAAAGACAGTAATATCATCAAGATAGATAACTAAAAATTCATGGATTTCCTTAGCAAAGGCAATATCCATGGCTCTCTAAAATGTAGCTCCGGCATTTTTCAATCCAAAAGGCATTTTCACATACATGAAAATGCCCCAAGGAGTGGTAAATGCGGTTTTAGTTTGATCATCTTTATGAATTAGAATTTGATTATAACCAGAGAAACCATCTAGTAAAGAAATCCTTCAAGAACCTGCCACCCTCTGAAAAATATGGTCCATTTTAGGTAAGGGGTAATTGTCTTTCAAAGAAGCTTTATTGAGATTTCTGAAGTCTATACATAGTCGAATTTCTCCTGTTTTCTTTCTGGTGGGAACTAAGTTGGAAATCCAATTAGAATACCTGACTGGAGAAATTATTTGTGCATAAAACATTCTCTTAACCTCTTTTTTGATTAAAGGTAACAAAATGGGATTAATCCTTCTTAATTTTTGTTGAAAAATTTGTTGATTTTATTTCAAAGGAATATTATGTTGAATTATGTCTTTGTTGTAAGTTTTTAGATCTTTGTAACCCCATGAAAAAACATCTTGGTATTCTTTCAAATTTATATATATTCAACCTTTTCTTCTGATGGTAAGGACTTTGATAATTTGATCATTTTTGGTTTTTCATTTGTTCCTATGTTACTTTCTTCAATATAAGACCTGACTAGTTCCATTTTTGGCCTTTTGGGAACATCATTGGAATAAAACAAGTCTTCTAAGGGAGTTAAACCTCTGGGTAAAATGTTATGTTTTAAATCTATCAAATCTGGTTCATCTTCCATCATTTCATCTATATCTAATTTCTCCAAGTCATCTATGTCACTCTGTGTAAATATAATGGGTCTATCAAAAGTACGTACATATAAATTATCTACTTGACAAAAATTTGAATCTATGTTACAATATGAATCTATATTAAAATCATTATCAATTTGGCAATTCTGAAACTCTCCTTCATTGTTCAAAAAGTGATAGATCTGTTCATCTTCTGAGAAAATTTGCCAGTATTTTACATTATCTGGGACAATAGGTCTTTGTTTGATTTCAACAGTGTATTTTTGTATTGGTGAAAATGGAAGATTGTAGGTGCTAGCAAAGGTTGCCAAAAAATGGGCTTGTAAATTCTATTTTCTAGGAATAATGGAAAACTTGCATTCTAATAAATCTTCAACCAAATCAGTTGTTGTGTCCCTATATCTAGCTAATATGGGATTGTGGACATAGTATTCTACGTTTATTTGTTTGATAACTAACTTCGAATCTCCCATGATCAATATTCTTTGACCTCCCAATTTTCTAATGATTTGGAGACCTAAGATTAAAGCCTCATATTCAGCCATGTTATTGGTGCATTTGAAATTCAATCTAAAGGAATGCCCTTGGGAATGGCTAGTTTCAATGTTGGTGATCCACACACCAGCTCCAGCTCCTGATTTATTTACTGAACCATCAAAATCAAAATGCCATAAAGCTTCATGACCAATGTAATCCTCCATTATTTTAGGCTTTATATCAGTGATTTCAGTTTGGATATTATTATGATCAGAGTTACAAAGAATAAAGGAATCAAGATCAGCGGGAGTTGAATAGATTGGATAATTGGTAGGTCTCTCGGCACTTCTGATCATAAACTTCACTAAGGTTTCTTTGTAAAGCTTTTTGGGCTGTCCAAATACCGAGATAGTGGCATAACTCATGTCAAGTTGTAGAGATCCTTGCAACTTTGCTCCCCATGAGCGAGAAATAATCATACCATACTTTGGCAAGATATTAGCTACCACAACATCCATGATCATACTTTTACCAATATATTGGACCAAGTTCACACATAAATCCTTAATCAATCCTATGCACTGGACTTTACTTGAGTCAAAAGAGAATAAATCTTTATATGGTCAAGTTACGTCTAGACTTAGAGTTTCCATTATTGCTTTGGGCATTAGATTATGGGAAGCTCCACTATCTAGCATTGCATTATGTAATATCTGATCACGGATAGTAAGACTTAAGTAAAATGGAGGTACTGACCCATCTGAATGCTTACCATCTACATTGGGACCAAATATTAATTCCGGTCTATCATCATTCATATTAATTGTATCCTCATTTTCATTTACATTCAATGTTTCAGTAATAATAGATCTATACAAGTCATTTTTAGCCAATTCAATTAAGAGAACGACTATCTTCAACTTAGATATTTCAGATTGAATGTTAAATGTTGACTGAGATTTGATAGCTTGAATTATTTCATCTTTTAGAACTGTTATTTGGGATGATTTTTCTTGGGTTTCAGCTGTTTTACCTTTAGCTTGAGATTTTCTTTTATCTTCTGTTTGAGTTTCCTGATTTCTGCTATCTTTGATTATTTTTTTAGGAATAGTTTTAGTGTTAGCAGATGCTTTGTCAGATCTGGAATTTTCAGCAGAAGATTTAGGATTTGATGATTTTGAGTCAGTTGGATTATTTTTTGGATCAGTAACTGTTGTTGAATTGGTGGCTTTTGGGGTATTAGCCTTCTGGGCGTCTCTGGAGGATTGAGCCACCTCATCAGTGATATCTACAATATTTGGACTAGGTTGTTTTTAAGGACTGGGTGGGTTCAAATTTTGTTTATTTTCTCTTGGAAGAATCTGCAAAAATTTCATTTTGGGAGTCTCTATATTCTTTTTGTTTTAATTTTGTTGAGTTGGAGCATTTTTTTTTGTAGTAGGCTCATTTGTTTTCTTGCTCCTAAGGTTATATTGGTTGTGAATTTCATTGATTGTGAAGTCATAACCTTGCTTATAGTCAAAGGATTCACCAGATTCCATTTTGAACTGTTATAGCTCAAAGAGTTCCTGATCCTCCAGAGTGAGGAAAATTGTATTGCTTTCATCTATCCACATTACTATGTTGATATCTTCCTCATCCTCAACATTGTTTTGAGAACTTTCAACAAAGTTCTCTTCGAATGGGGGTCTAATGTTTTGATCTAGGGAGGGTTCTTTACCTTTCCCAGGATTTTTGTTTTTTCTATAGTTGGGATTTCAGATTTGGGATTGATTATCCCATTGTGGCTTCCTCTCAATGTGATCTAATCTCTCAACTAATTTTTCTAAAGTTTTGTTAATAAAATCAAATTTACCATCTAAGCTTGAAGTCTCTTCTTTGATGGTGACCCTCCTCTCATTTCTAAGTCTGGCTTTTTTGGCTAGGATATTGATTTCTACACCTACAACATCTAGTTGCATCTGTTCTAAAGTTTCAACATTTCTTTCTCTTAATTGATATGCCATGTCTGGATCAAATCCATCAGGAAATTTTAGAAGTACTGAATAGGGGGTAGGTTTAAGATCAACAGGGATGGAATTGTAAACACTGTTATATCTGGTGCAATAATCTTGGATAGACTCATTAGCAGCTCTTTTAACAACATCAAACTCGGATAATATTTGTAGGGGATTCTTTTTATTTTCCCATTTATTTAGGAAATATCTATGAAATGCAGCTAAATCTGCTATACTACCAGCACCTAAATTTCTAAACCATGTTTTTACTTCTCCAGTTAAGCTTTGTGCAAACAACCTCATTCGGACATCAAATTCATCTATCTCATAAATTTCCCAAAAATCATTCATTCTGGTGATATGTTGTTGTGCAGTAATTTGTGAAAAATTATCAAATAATGGGATATCCTTTTGGTAATTTTGGGGCATGTCATGGAGTTTTTGGGGTAAAACTAGGGGAGCATATCTGGCTGCCATGGCTTGGATTTTTACTAAACTGGGAGGTACAGTAGTAGTGGCAGGGATAGTGTTGGTTATAACAGTAGATGTGCTGAAGGATGTACTTGAAGAGCTTGGAAAAGGGGATGAAAAATAGGTGGTATGGCTAGGAAATATAGATGAAGTGCTTATGAATCTAGTGGATGTAGTGGAATGAGTAGATGATGGAAATACTATCATAGGCTGCACAGGAAACTTAGGAATGAATGGTTTTGTGGATGAACTTGTGGTGGATTGAGGGTATGATGAATATATGATCCTGGGCTGCAAAGGCAACTCAGGACTAACAGGCTCCGGGGGTGAACTGATAGTGGAGTCTATAAATGAAGTGGCAGCATATAGAGTCGAATCTGCTGCTGGAAAAACTGTGGTGTATAATTGAGAAACTGGAGGTTTAAATTGAGACAAAAATTTGGCTAATTTAATAGCTTCATCAACGTCTTTAATTCGTGTAACATTAACCCTTTCTACTGGACTTTGAATTTCATATTTGTCTGATTTTATTGATGATGAAATAATTTTCTGTTTCTCCTTCACAAAAGAAGTAAAAACAAGATCTATAACAGTTTCCTTTAAATCAGTATCAGATTTATTTCTAAATAATGAATTTTCAAACTTGAAATCAAATTCAATATCGGTTAAACTAACTAATTCTTTTGGTAAGGAATTAGCTTTTCTCAGGGGCACTTCAGTTTCTAAACTAACAATCTATTTTTTCTTTTTTCTTATCTGGTTCGAATTGTCTACTATATCTGCAGGGTTGGGATCAGGATTGGATCTAGTATAATAGACTTTCTTGGGAGCCAGAGTGATTATTGTATAAATACCCACAACCTTTAAACTTAACCTTAAAGTAGAAAAGATATGTTTTAAAAATCTTCCTCTAAGATTAAAATTAAAACTGGAGAGTGGTTAAGTCCCCAGTATGGTCGCCAGTATGTTATCACCCTAGTAATTCTCAGGTTTTGGGATGAGGATTTATAGTTGAAGAAAACCAGGGGTAACCAAGAAGCTACTTTTGAAATTCAGGATCTAGCCTTCCTAAATTCAAGAGAGGGATCTCTCCTCAAGATTTAGCTTTGTTTTTGTTATAATATTTTAGGCTAGTTATAATTCTCTCCTCCATATTTAGCTTTGTTTTTGTTATAATATTTTAGGCTAGTTATAATTGGACAATTGGTTTGTTTTGAATGTTTGGTGGGAATAAAAGGTACTTCAAGGTAAACCATAGAGGGATCTACCAGACCATTGGGCTATGGAGTCAACTTCTTGGCAAGCAGAGCTAGGAAATAAGGACAAAAGAACAAATGTACTAAGGGCAGGGTAGATGACCTTCAAAGGGTTTGGAAATAGGATTTTTGATGAAATGGCAAGATCTGAACAAAAGGGAAATGAAGGATCCTTAAGTTACAGAAACGAAGATGAAAGAAAGGGATCAAAGGGACTAAGAGCAGTTAAGGATTCTTAATCCTGATATCAGCAAAAAACATATCAATGAATAACTAGTAAAAAAAAGGGAGATTTTGACACTAATCCTGTTTAAGCTTTCCTAGTCAATCATTTAAGACAAAAAACATGTAAATGTATGTATGGAACTTAGAAAGATAAACAGTGAAAACAGGAAAATACTTGACTTATCTGATCAGCACAAGAATCTTGAGTTATAATATCTGTTTGACTTAGTTCCAGTCTGCTGCTTCACAAATTGACTCACACAAACTCCAATGTATTCAGTAAAAATGTCTATAGTAATCTTGTCAAATTTTATTCCACCCTTAATACTTCAAAAACAGAATTATTTATACAAATCTATTGTTTACAAAATATCTAAGAGATATGAGAATATCTCTAGGAAAAAATATAGATTATTACATAGAAAGAGGGACAGCTGCAAAACAAATTGGCAAGTTGTCCTCTTATCAATAAAAAATAGTACTAATTGTCTTAACTTATTGCTTTGTTGTAGTTGCTAGAAATGATTTCTGGCACTTGGAAAGATATCTTTGAAAGATAACTTGTAATACACTCTTTATCCTATGCATTATACTCTGATACTCTTTACGTTGTTTTCTTACTGCTTGACTACTGTAAAATGAGGAATAACCCATAGTAAAAAAAAATTTGACTGATACTCTTTGACTTTGATCATTTAGCTGATACACTTTCAATCTAATTTTTACCTTTAAGTAACAGTAATGTTATGCTTTTCATGTAATTTTATGCTCTGTTTGCAAACCTTTAAATCAAATCAATGAATTCCTACCATTGTTTTGCACTGGGAATTCTCATGTTCTTCAATTTCCTATAGCTCTCATCTTCCTCTGTGTACTATCCATCTGTTTTCCCTGCATGTTATCTGTTTGCATTCCCTGAAAAATCATCAATCAATGTGTTGCGACCCATTCAATCTGATTAACATACTTTTCAATTTGTGGCTTTGAGTCATGGAGGAATGGAGTTAACTTACATTTGACTCTGATGTTACTTAAAACACCTTGAGGGTCATAGTTCTAGTGAAAGCCTTCTTGGAACTGAAATTTTGATAATTTGTTGACTATCTCTTTCAAAGCATCTATGCTATTGACTATGAAGGGGCCAATTTGATTTTTTAGCTTGAACTGTGCTTTCTTTTTGGAAGCTATGAAATTCACTGCATCTGCATTCAAGGTCTGTCTCAAGTACTCTAAAGCAAAATTCCTGGTAGTTAGAAACTTGGGTAATTTGTAAGGAGCCAAGATTGCACCATATACTTTGATTTCTGTGTGATTTTTGTACAAATACTAGTCTCCTACCTTACAGTTTTCAGACAACTGTAAAATTCTCTTGATGTCTTCATTAATCCTTGGTGGCTTTGATTTGTTCAACAAATTCATGGCAGGTTTAATAAAAAAATCTTTGAAGTATTTATAGTTGTACTCACAACTATTTTTCCTGAGTAGAGAAGTCCAGAATATCACTAAAAGAGGTTTACCTTCCACATCCATCTTTTGCAATGCAATAGGGAAATTTTCTGCTTGAAAAAATAGGAAGAGATATAACAGATAGGATGAATATCTGAATATTCCTTCCTCGGGTAATTTAGTCAACTAATAATGCATATTATCAGCAATGAATTTGGCAAAGTTGAAGACTAGTTCTGGATGTTGTCCTGGAGACAAGGTAGAGAGGAAACCTAGAATGGAGGCATCTTTAAACTCATCATTAGCATAGCCTAGAATGAATGAAAGCATGGAAATGATTTGTCTAGAGCCCTCAAGGAAGTCAAAAGTGGCATATGGTGGATTTACCTTAGGAATATCAACATGGTTGGGACAGAAGTTTTGAAAGATCATAATTTTTTTAGGAAAATCCAGATCTAGATAGAGCTTTGTTAAATCTTCAATGGACAATGATACTGCTCTTGGATCGTGGCTCAGTTGGAGCATTTCATTGATGGCTTCAGCAGTTATGTAAAACAGGAACTCTCTATCTTTGTTTACCATACATCTCTAGTCAGGGATATAGTGTAACTGACATAACCTAATGAAATCCTGAGCTTGATGGGTGATGGGAACCACATATTTAGGCAAGTTGGAGTCCCATACAGGTATATTATTTTCCAATTTCTTCACAAATTTCTCATGACACCAATTATGTACTTTAAGAAGATCAAAATCTAAGGTAGCATCAGCAATTCTATAGTCTAAATCAATCAAGGGACTACTCTCTTCAAAGGTCAAAGGTGGTTGCAAAGGTCTAACTACTTTAATGGAATCTGCAGGTAGGGCAAGAGTAGGTTTGTTGATTTTTGAAGGTTTAGGGTTTGGAAGCTTGCGGAAGGCAGGCTTCTAAGGTTTGGGACCTCCAATCCTAGGAATGACCTGCTTTTTTTCCATTTTGAATAAAACTGAGCAAGATTATACTACTTGCTTAGTTTCTTTTGGGAAATAGAAGGCCAATTAAGTTGTTTTTAGGAAAAATTCAGAATCTTGGCAAGGGTTTTATGATGAAAACGCAGATTTTCAATGTACAGAGGACTGGAAAGGGATTTTAATGGCTTTTTCTATAATTCAAATGGATTTTAAACACATTAATAGCTTTTGGATGGTCAAAAACTCTTTAAAACTGAATTAGGCGGAAGTGGAAAATTCTGAGAAAATTTTGACAGGGTTCCCCCTGTTTCTTCAAGGTTTGGGCACTTTCAGTTTAGGCAATTTATATTTCACAAAGTGACTGGTTTCAATTTTATTTTGAGTTTATGAAATGTGGGTTTTAAAACTCATATAAATACCTTTTTAAAGGTATAATAGTGGTCGAGGAAGTTTTCAGGATTGTACCAGTCTTCAAATTGGTCGCATTAGCTTGGTAGAAGGCACGGAGAGTGTTCGGCGGTGAATTTCAGAGGGGAAATGGCTTTAGAATGACCAACTGGTTAGCAAAAGGCTCTGCAATGGTGTCTGTGAATTATTTCTCAAAGGATGAAGGCGCAAAGGTATGAAAATAATAAAAACTAAGGTTGAAACCTTAAATTTTATCAATATACATAACATTTATTATAGGTCGAAATTAATGGCGACAGTGGTTTTTGCATTGAAGGTGAAACCATTAGTGGTTATCACATTGCTCCTGGGCGGTAAACGGTTTTTCACTTTTGGAATGCGATCCAGTAGAAATGAGACACGTAGCGGATGGTGGTTTCATGAAACAACTTTTATCGCATTATTTTTTACAAACTTTGCTCGATCACTTTTGTTGTGCGATATGAGATCCGTACCATTGGATCTGAATCTGTGATGCGAACAGATGAGATGCATCGGGAAACTACGGGAAAAGGGAAAGTGGGACCCAGGTTCATTATCATCCATTGATTTTGATAGGTATGATCGACGGTTAATAATTAACGCGATGGGAATGGTGGGGCATGAAGGTTGATTGTCGTGTTTAATTAGAATCATAGGATTAAAGAGATTAGGATGATCGAATGGTTGAGGTTGAACCCAAGGACGCTACGAAAATGGAATGGATTATGGGTTTATAATATATAAAATTAGTTTATGTATAGAATGGGGCGGGTCTAATAAAGGTTTAACCAAGGTTCATAATTTATATGAAACATGAGGTTTCACATATTATGAAAGGGAAAAGGCTTAAGGCAAAACAAGGTTAGGCTTTTAACCTTGGGTTAAGTGTAATCGGGAAAGGGAATAATGATGTAAGTATTTTTTGTGCGCTATTTTAAATACACATAATGTAAATAAAATGTGCCTTTTGTATTATTTTAACTTTATTATATAGTTTTAGACAGCGGAGGGGTCTAATAACCATAGGGGAAAGGGGTATATTTTTATGGGTGGTTTTATGTCAAAGGGGTAATTTTGGGATGTTACTTCAGCATTTGATTAATATCTTTGACATAAAAGCATATAATAAGGGGTTTTTTTTTTGGATATTAAAATAAAAGGGAGTTATATTAATAGGAATAGGATATTTGATAGGGAGTTAATAAAATATGTTAAGTGTTAATATGAAAAGGGACAATGAATACTCAAAAATTCATAAATAAAACTAAGGAAAGTGAAAATTAGAATAAAGCTTTATTTTCATAACTCATTCACTTTTACTTAGTATATCATGTTTTTTGAGGGTTTTATGCTTTGTAAAATGGAGGAAGTTAATTAAATGGGCCTTTATGTAACATTTAAGTAAGAAAAGAGTTCTTACTTATGAAGTAAAATGGTGATGAGTGCATGAAGGGGTAAATGATGAAAATTTATGGGATTAATATAGAAACTTAACATTTTCAACTAATCAGTCATTGAGCCTTGGGTCTGGTCCCAACAAAAGTCAAGGAAATGCCTTGAGCCTCTTTGATTGATAGTCTAGAATATCAAATTGCTATGGGGAGGGGAAATTAGTTATTTATAGCCTGGTGAAAGATATTTACAATGATGTTTCCCACCTTCTTCTACCTACCCAGTCATATCTTCTAACATTTTTTCCTTCTATTTTAATCAGGTGCCTTTGAACTAGCAACCTTACAACCTTTTATTATTTTTTGAAAGCAGTAAACTATCTAATTCTACACTTATTTCATCCAAGAATCTAGATTAAACTATTGGATTCTTTTATTCTCTACCTAACTACTGAATTGTCATGATTAAACTGTATGAAAATTCTTTATTCATTATCTACAACTTTTGAAATTGAAAGATGACAAGTCAAGATTAAATTTTTCAACTCATCACAGATTATGGCATTTATTGACACTTTGCCATAATCAACTGCAAAAAGTAAAAGTAGTGGCATTTAGACTTGCACACTTCCCTGTTTTATTCATCTTTTTTCTTTTTGGGGTATATTATCTTTTCTAAGTCCTTTGAATTTTATTTTAGGACTTTTTTACCCTCTTTTTGATTTTTGATTTTATTTTTTACAAAATATGGGAAAATAGCTTGCAGAAAGCAAGGTTTGTACATATTTACAAGACTACCATCAGTCAAGTCAAAATTATGAATCCTATATTTATAGGTTACTAACAATTGGGTCTGATCATCATATCGAAGACTTGGTCTAACAACTTAATTTTGAGACTATTCCATCCCAATCCCATATCACTTGGATGGATATTGCAGATGCAAACTTCAAGTCTCAAGAAAAGTGCATATTGCATTTTGCAATTACTACATTTATTGACATAGTTGATATTGATGTAGTGTAAACGATAAAACGGGGAATTGTTTTGGGAGTTCATTACTTATTAAGTCCATGTGGGATCTTCATCTCCATGAAAACAAGTATCATCTTTAAGATGACAAGTACATTTATGGAGTACATTACAGAAGATAAATATCGCGATGGTCATCTGGAGGTGAGTAAAAGGCTAGTGAATTCTAGTAAGAGTTTTGTACTTATTATGGTTAAGCCTAAGGTTGATGTGAATCATGAGTCCTTTGAAAATTGTGATTCAAAGTTAAAATCAGATTTATATGATGAAGTTGATGCACATCATGAGATGTTTTAGGAATCGACAGGTTTGCCTCCTAAAAGGGAGATTCAACATGAAATACAGTTGCAACAAGATTATCCTCTTCCTAACATAGGCATGTACCACATTTCTATCATGGAGAATGATGAAATAAAGAGGAAAATTAAGGACTTTTTGGAAAAAGGTTTCATAAGACCAAGCACTTCGCCATGTGGGTCACCGATAGTGTTGATTCCAAAGAAAGATGGAACTTGGCGCATGTGTGTGGACTTTAGGGCATTGAAAAAGATAACGGTAAAGAATCATTACCCACTCCCAAGGATAGATGATTTGTTAGATCAGCTGAAAGATGCTAAATATTTCACTAAGTTAGACTTACGTAGTGGTTATCATCAAGTTAGAATTGCAGAAAGTGACATTTGGAAGACATCATTTAAAACCAAACAGGGACTCTTTGAGTGGCTTGTTATGCCATTTGGTTTATGAAATGCACCTGCAACTTTCATGCGGGTAATGGATGATGTCTTACGTCCTTTTCTTTATGATTTCAATATTGTCTACTTAGATGACATCTTAATTTTTAGCAAGACTAGAGAAGAGCATGTCATGCATGTTAAGAAAGTACTTGATGTTTTGAAGAAAAATCAGTTATTTCTTAAAATGTCAAAGTGTGAATTTGGAAAGACTTCTTTGGTTTATTTGGGACACATAGTAGGTGGAGGCGCTTTGAGAATTGATCCTTCCAAAGTAGAAGCTATTGTGAATTGGCCTACTCCCAAGTCCATTACAAAGGTAAGAAGTTTTTTGGGTGCAGCTCAGTATTGGAGAAAGTTTATTGCTAACTTTTCTGCCATAGCAGCTCCTATGCATGCAGTGACAAGTGTGAAGCATGCTTTCCAATGGGGAAGTAAGCAACAAAAAGCTTTCGAATCTTTGAAAGAAAAGATCAGTTCAGCTCCGGTTCTTGCATTACAAGATTTGAGACAGCCATTCGAGATTCAGACAGATGCTAGTGATTATGCCATGGGTGCAGTTCTCTTACAGCATGGTAAGCCTATCGCTTTTCATTCTGAGACATTTAATGGTGCTGTTGTGAATTATCCTACATATGATAAGGAGTTGTATGCATTGGTACAAAGTGTCAAAAAGTGGAAGCACTATTTGATGGGAAAAGAAACAATTGTGCATACCGACCATCAGCCTTTACAGTATTTGCAGTCGCAAAGTAAATTGCAGCAGTCACGACATTTCAGATGGATGGGTTTCCTACAACAATTTCACTTGGTAATAAGGTACAAGAAAGGTATTTACAATAAATTTGATGATATGCTTTCAAGGCCTATTATTAGTGCTACTACTTTACTTAAGAATGATTCTATTGTACATGAGAGCTACATAGAACAATATGCATCAGATGTTGATTTTAAGGATGTGTATGCTAACTTGAGTGAAGGGAATCATGTTGAGGAGAATGATTATCACTTGCATAATAATTTGTTGTTTCATATGGGCAAGTTATGTATACCACAGGGAGAGAGACTAAGTGTCATGAGAGAAGCTCATTCTTCTCTTATTGCTGGACATTTCGGGGTAAGAAAAACGGTGGCACATTTACAGAGGTATTGTTATTGGCCTCGCATGGTAGATAGTGTTTCACGTTTCATTAGAGGTTGTTAATTATGTGCTACAAGAAAGCCTAGCAATAGGAAGCTTGGTTTATATACGCCATTACCGGTACCTTCTAGACCATGGGAAAGTGTTTCTATGGATTTTGTTGGAGGTCTACCATTATCTAGAAAGCAACATGATTATCTTTATGTAGTAGTTGATAGATTCAGCAAGATGTGTATTCTTATGCCATGTAAGAAATCTATAACTATTGAACAAACTGTTGATTTATATTTTCAACATGTATGGGTTCATTATGGCTTGCCTACTTCTATTGTTAGTGACAGGGATTCCAGATTTGTTGGGAATTTTTGGTCCAATTTATGGAAGATGATGGACACCAAGTTGAAGAAGAGTACTGCTTTCCATCCACAAACAGATGGCTAAACAGAGGTAGTGAAAAGAACCATTGTACATCTTTTGAGAGGTTATTGCAGCAAGCATCCCAAGCTTTGGGATGAGCACTTGCATTACATTCAACATGCTTACAACCGGGCCAAGCACTCTTCTACAAATACTTCACCTTTTGAAGCTTGCTTTGGGTATTTGCCTAAGTCACCTTTAGATTTCATTCTTGAGAAGGATGTTTCCATTGATGGGCATAGTGACATTGACAAAGCTCGCATGTTCATTGAAAGAATTCAGCTCATACATCAACAAGTTCAAGAACAGCTTGAAAAAAGTCAAGGCAAGTACAAGGAGAGGCATGAAAAACATAGAGTTGATCATAAGTTTCAAGAAGGAGATGAGGTATGGCTACATATTAGTAAGGAAAGAATGCAAGGAGAAGGTAAAAATCTGAAGCCTATTTGTTATGGTCCATTCAAGATTCTTAAACAAGTTGGAAATAATGCTTTTCAACTAGATTTTCCTTCATATATGCAAATGTATTCCATTGTGAATGTGGAAAATTTACGTTTGTATGAACCTCCTTTAATTGTTGATCATGAAAGTGACATTCAACTGCCATCCATAAAGGATTTCTCGCTAGAATTTTTGGATGAGCTGAAAGAGGATGCTATCCTTGACAGAAGGATACGTACTTCGAGGAGGGGAAGTGTTGATTATCTTCGGGTTGGTATTAAAGGCAGCAAACCGAGTAAGGAAAAATGGATGGAGGTGGAAAAGGTGAGGGATCTGTACCCTCATCTTCTGAACAGGTAGTTGAAGGCTTTTGGGGTCCAAAAGCTTCCCAATGGGGAGGTGTGATCAGGAGATCATGTCCAAGTGAAAAAATGCTCAAAAATGGAAATGATCAGAAATGGTTGCGATCTGAATGACCGGAAAGGCCTTGTCACTGCGATTCTGGCGCCATGAACGGGACTCAAAACCGATGTTGTATGTGAAAGTTACTGAGGTTTGAATTCATCCAGTGACCTCCAAAACAAGACTTTTTGACCATGATTTTGTCAATTTGTAAAAAAAAAAAAAAAACAAATTATGATGGAAAATTTTCATTTTTATTAGGTTTTTATGGGCCTATCAGTGGGTGCCACGTGGCCTGCCTGGAGGCTACCATGTGGCCCTAGGCCATTGGTTGAAAGGTCTCCACAAAATGTTATGAAGGGCATCGTAGCCGAACCCTCGACCCGACTATATGTAAGGTGGCCAACCCGACCAAGACACTATGGCAACGTCATGGACCAACCCCTTAGGAGCTAGCCCCTATCTGCATGTAACCTCCAACTCGAACCACGGGCTAAAAATGAAGATTTTGGAGCGGAAAATTTTGGAAGGGGCTAGGCCCCAATGCTAGCCGACGCCCATGTGACTTCGTGGGTTTAGACCTAGGGCTACCACCAAATGTTACGTGGCTGTTAGTGCTACATATGTGACCACTCCGAAAATGGTTAATGCGATGATTTTCAAACATTATCCATAACACCGATCAAGCACGTTCTTTTCTCGCATGTGAATGCTCCAGCAAATTAATTTAACTACCAGCTTGATCCGGTGTCTCCACCGAAGGTCCATCTAAATTCGTGGAGTTGCCAAAATAGAGGATCTAATCGGAGTTCTCCCACTTTTAGTGGGGTTTTGGGGGGACATTGGGCATTTTTGTTGCAGAAGTCATAACTCTCTCAATTTTCGACCAAACAAGATGAAATTTTAGTCAATTTTGACTATTTTGAGCATTCTCGAGAGTTTGAGATAGGTTGCGTAGCTTAGTCGCGGGGCTCCTCAGCCATTTTTTCTTCAGGAAAGAGGAAAGGGCCACCAGGGCCATCAGGAAGATGGAGTTGTATTGGGTTGTACTTCACTATTTGAGGTGAAACCAAAAGCCATGTTTAGCTTATTTCTATCTTCTAAAGTCAAATTCACAGCTTTTTTTCCTATTTAGGCATATATTTCACTATATAACCAATTTGAGAAACTTAATAGAGCAAGGACATGCCCATTGGGAGGCTTGGACCTGGCAGATGTAGCCTAGGAGGGGTGAACGACCTCATCAGTTTGTTGTGTTATGCTATGGTGAATTTCTCTTGTTGTGTATTTCTGATATAATATGTTAAACAGTAAACTTAATTAACATTTCTTCACACATAAACTCAGAAACAATTACCAAAAACACTTTTTTTAACTTGCAAGACATGGAGAATTTTTTGCAAACTTAATTAAATGGAAATGGATACTTTGCACAACATTTACAAATAGTTCCATTTTCAGACCAATAGTAACCTCTATCCAACACACACCAAGATACTTCACAACCCATT